>CM040238.1:12319013-12724302 GCA_022545495.1 Chrysanthemum lavandulifolium | reverse complement strand
ATGTTCCTATGTTATCAAATAACAAAGAAGGTATGGCTCATAATTACTACAAATAAAATGATAATGCGAGTACACTTATAAAGGTGCCACATGTAGTTTTGTAGCCAACTACGTCAGCTCATCCGTTGATACGTGAATAAGCTTATGCAGGAACTTTGGTACTCCTAATTCAACATTTGTGAGTTGCAGCCATGTTCACTTGTCACTGTTATATTACCAAAATTGTAAGGCTGCACATACCATTATGTCAATACCAAAAATGACTTAACCCGTATTATATAGTTTCCACTACCATAAAAGGCCAAACTACAGCTAAACTGAGCATTACATTAACAACAACAACAATAACAATAACCAATACCGATGGAGTGAACTTTGTATTAACACGATCCATATTATAAACTTTTTCAGTCAACAAATTTCTAGAAAAACAAATCTTTTTATCACTGTCCATAGAAAATTATATATTTATACCTCAAAAACTTCACTCACATATGACATACTATAATCAAAACATGGATCATCATAATTATAAAAACCACAAAGATTGTTCAAAAGTATAATCAAAATCAATTACAACCACAAACCTTGATATAATATTATACAAAAAATGAATTATGCAACGAATCAAAATCAAAAATTCTCATACTTACAATCAAGATTCAAAATTAAAACCTTAAGTCCTTGTAGTAGTCTTATTTATGGCGGTGGTGATGATTCAACCTGCACAACAAAATACCGAATATCAGTTATTGTATTTCACCCATAACGAAACTCTTAAATTTTCCGGCAAGTAGTAGGGTTCCGTTGATACATGTAGCTCGTATAGGTAAATACACCAGACAAATCGCAAACCCATCAGCGAAGGAAACCGACCTTCGAGAACAGTGTGAAAAATATGTAGATGGTGTGTGTGAGGTCCGGAAGGTGGTAGATGTATGATAGTAAGCCGCCATTTTTGGACCAACGAAGACTGGGCCGCACTACTTACCAGGCTACGTTTTGAGCTCCTGAAAAAGTGACGTGAGAGTAGCCCTAAACGACATCGCTGGCGCCGTTTCACGATCCTAAATTATATATACCGTACCCGCGCGTTGCGGCGGCGGGTACTCTGAAATAACATTTTTCTATTAATAATGTATTTTAGTTTATTATGTTCTTTTTAATAATAAATTCTGGATATCAAAATTTTGTATAGCCGTCTTCGTTCGAACTCGAACCCGTTGGCCCGTGTCGCTCGGGCTCGAGTCTGCTTGGTCCGCTACCGTCGGACTCAAGCCCATTGGCCCGTTGCTTGGTTGAGCTTGAATATTTGTATAATATCTTTATTATCCGTAGTAGTGAAATTTAATGCGAGGAATTGTGTTTAATTTTGTTGTACAATATCTTGATAATTTGTATTTCTTATTTAAGGGGTGTTTAAATAATTGTATTAATTGTATTTATTGACCGGTTAAATAATTGACTACATTAAATAAGCATTAATGTGGTGTTTTGTTGTACACTATGCTTCTTGTCTTGACGTCCGAAAATTATGTACATTAAAGTGTTGTACACTATGTTTCTTTTCTTGTAAGTAGTAGTCATTATAGTCATTAATAACATTGACCACTTTAATAGCATTAATGTTGTAAGTCTGAAAATTACATCATGTTTATTTTGTTGTACACTATGCTTATTTTGTTGTAAATCTGAAAATTGGTTGCAGCTATTGTAAATTGTGCTTAAATGATTGTAATTTTTGGTGAAGGGGTGTTTTTAATAGCATTAATGTTGTTTGATAGAATTTGTCTTAAAATGACACCACCGCTTTATTTTGTTGTACAATATGCTTACTTTGTTGTAATTCTGAAAATTGGGTGCATTAAAGTGTTGTAAACCACGCTTAATTTCTTGTACGTCTTAAATAAAGAGTGAGCTGCCTTCATACATTATATGTAGTATAGATAGTAATGAGAAGAAGGTCCATTATAGAAATAAAAAAACCTTATTCTATTTTTTTGTTAGTTTTAAAATGTCTATCATACTTATCATATTTGAAATTGAAATTAGAGTAAACTTTAAAATACATCGTATGCCCATTTTCACATCATATATCCTTGGCAAAAATGTTGGGACATATACATTCCTTCGTTAATAAATGTTAGACACTATACAAGCCAGAGGACGAACGATGCAAATATTTTCCTGTTATCTTCTAACGTAGATCTAAGGTGAGAGAAAATATCTCCATCGCTAGTCTTCAAAGATATAAAATGCCTAACATTTATTATTATTTTTAAGTTTATATTTATTTTATTTATTAACTTATTTATATTAATTTTATTTTGTTTATTTTTTTATAATTTTTATATTTTTGTTTTTGTATTTATTTATTTTTACTTTTAAATTTTTATATTTTTTAACTAAGGTAAAACGAGCATAAGCAACCATAGGCATGATATAAGCGTGATATATATAGATTTCCGGAACAAAAAATAATCGTCCTTAATCACCGACTAGATAAATTAATATCCTGAACCCATATGCATTTAATTTCAATTATACTATTGCTTTTGAACTCTTATTGATTAATATATTCATTATATTATCATTTTAAATACGAATTGCTAGACGTATAAGACATTTAAACATTTATGTAGGATCTTTAGATCTCGATCTAATCTTACGATTTCGATCTAGTAAAGATAAAAATGATGTATATTAAGATCTTGATCTTAACAGTGTTGCTTGAAACAATATAAAACCCAAATCCAAACACCTCTTCACCTCATCTTCACATTCTTTAACATCATTCTTCTATCGATTGAAGAATATGAATATAGGGTGAGTATGTGTTTAAATTTAGGTTTCTATTATTTAAAAAAAATAAAGATAAATGGGTTTGAGTGATTTTGTAATAATAATAATAATAATAATAATAATAATAATAATATCAAAAATAAATAATAAACAAAATAAATAAACTTGAACATAATAATAAATAATAATAATAATAATAATAATAATAATAAGTTAAATATTATACATCTCTAAGGAGTAACAATGCAAATATTTTCCCTCATGTTAGAAGATAACGGGAAAATATTTTTGTCGTTCTTCCTCTAGGATGTATAACGTTTAACATTTATTGATGAAGAAATGTAGATGTTCTAACTTTTCTGACAGAAATGTATGATATGACAAAAATGTATTTTAAAGTTTACTCATGAAATTATCTCAATATGATTTAATTATATGATGAAGCATACTTTTATCCTTATGGATACATGCTACTCATGGATGATCAGGGTTTTAAAACTAAAATAATAATCAAGCCTATAGGAGTGCAAATATTTTCATACCGGATACGAAGAAAACGACTAGGTTAGTTTCATTTAAGGGTTTTACTAAACGTAACCTTAAATGTTATGGTTAGCAAATGAAAACATGCATAACATGGTAAAGAAAGTTGGTTGGAAAAGATTAAGGGCCCATCTGGTTTGTAGATGAATTTAGGATTAAGATTAAGATTAGGATTTACTTAGATTTGATTTTGATTTGAATTAAATGAGGAAATAGAAAATTACGAATTATTCTGTAAATTAATTAAAGGCTATACATTATTTTTAAATAGAGTATCCAAATAAGAAAAAAAAAATTGATCTATTTGTGCGGCTCTAAGGATATAAAAACAAAAGCGATACTATATACTGGTCAAAACATTGCAAGTGTATTGGGGATAGGAACTTGGGATCATCCCAACGCGTGAGACTAAAGAGGAGATACCAAACAACTAAATTTGAACATCTTTCAACCTAAACACTTCAAATCCCACAAATCCCACGTACCAAACGCACCCAAAATGCAACGAGTGAGCAATTAACTTTAAAAGTACAAAAAAATAAATAAATGTTTGAATACTTTAAATAACCCCTAGAGCTATGTGTATTTCCTTCATTTAAATGATCCAACAAACCACATACCCAAATCTTTACTAACAAAGCTTAAAAAGTTCTTAGGATGCTAACAAACGTTATAGTCATATTTCCACCTATCCGTTATTGGACTTTTTGTGCATTTATCGTTCATAATTTATCTTCGGACGCATGGCTTGAAATCACTTCGATCTCATCAATAATGTATATTTCAAAGCTGTTGTTAATAAATAAAAAATGCTAATCATAGGTTTAGTCGCAATTGCATCCCCTATTTCTTTTTCCCCCGTAGGGAATTATTTAATTCATACAAAACTCTTTCAACTTTTTCCCCCCTGCCACCCAAAGGTGGATGCGGTCTGCTTGGTACATCCTTTTTGTCTCTCGCCACCAATGACATGGAGTGTTCCTATGGTGAGGAATTAAAAAATTATTAGTCAGGTCTTATACTAATTAAAATACTTTTTGGAACTTTACATTTTAAATAATATCTTATGTTAGGATCCTAGGTAACTTAAATAAGCTCGAACTGATATAATTATATGATTAGGTATACTTTTATTTGTATCGTTACCTACTACACATGGATGATCTATGTTTTTAAAAATACAATAATAATTAAGCCTATAGGAAGGGCAAATACTTTCATACCGGATGCGAAGAAAATTACTAAGTTAGGTTTAATTTAAAGGTTTTGCTAAACATAATCATAAGGTTTGAGTTTAAGAAATGAAAATATTAAAAAATGATGGTACATAAAGTCAATTGAAAGAATTTAATTGACAAAAGTAAACAATTACTGAAAAAGTACAAACAATTAATCTAAAAAACTTTAAACATTATCCTTAAGACTACATTAGGCAATTTCATTCATTTAAGTGATCCAACAAACTACAGACCCAAATCTTTACAATCAAATCTTAAAAAGTTCTTAAAATGCTAACAAACGTTATAGTCATATATGTACATCTATCCGTTATTCGACTTTTTATGCATTTATCGTTCATAATTTATCTTTGGATGCATGGCTTGCAATCACGTCGATCTCATCAATAATTTATATTTCAAAGTTGTTAATAAATAAAAATGTTGATCATAGGTGTAGACTCAATTGCATAGAGAGTTTGTTAAAGTTTTATATCTCATCATATCTTATCTTGATGATTATTTTTTTCCCGTGGGGAATTTTTTCATTGAACAAAATTGGTATTCTTTCATATTTTATATCATTCATTTAATTCATACAAAACTCTTTCTACTTTCTTTTTTTAAAGGGTTAATAACCTATTAAAGCATCATACTTGTCACAAAAAGCAGTTCGACGTATCAAACAAAAAAAATAGCTCTTTTGGCTATTTGACCCGACTATTTTATCCTTTATGTGCATTTGACCACTTAGACAACCGGTATCCTGTTCATAACATCCATAAAGCAGATCATATATATCAAAAGGTAGACATCTAACACTGGGATTATCACTTTTGGTAAGTCTGATCATAATCACTTTGATCAAACACCCAACTGGTAAGCTATGTTTGCCAATTTACACAACCAAACAACTTTCTCTATATAACAAACAAACACTACCATTTTCTCTATATAACAAACAAACACTACGGATCCGTTACACCTATGACGTCATCACCATCACCTTCATCATCCGTGACGCTTCTCATTCGACAAGAACAGTCCATATGCAACCATTAACCGCTTACCTCTTTGTTTACCAAGACCAAAAATAACCAAACGTGTTCTTGACCCGAAGCCCAAACACAACCGATCATCTCTTCGATCTCACGCCTCCGTTCCCAGCCACCAATTACCTTCAAGGTTATATTGGCTTAGTAAATATATCAACGAAGCCTTGTGACGTCTTTTCCGATTCGAATGAATTGATGTTTTCAACTGCACATGGACTTTTTTTGCGTATCAGTATATCCAAGAGATTTAATGGGTGGATACCGGTGGATACCAATCATTAAATAAATGGGTGGATAGTTTTAGAATGGATGTCCAAGAGTTTCATCGATGGTGGTAACATGATGGGATGAAGAGAAAAAAATAAAATAAATGCTATTGTATTGTGTGTTTTGACTATTTTACCGGTTACTTTGGACTTTACCTGCTATTGTGGGTAATAATGTATCATAGAGACAAAATAGACGAGATAAGTGACCAAAAGAGCTATTTTTTTTGTTCGCTACGTCGAACTGCTTTTTGTGACAAGTATGATGCTTTAATAGGTTATTAACCCTTTTTTAAACTGCCGCCCAAAGGTTGATGGTCTGCTTTGGATCTATCTTGCTATAATTATGTTTACAACAAAATATTTAATTCCCTAATGCAAATTAACCAGAGTTTTAGGTTATTCACCATGGAAGTTTTATGAACTGGTCCATAACTCATAAAAATGTTTATTTTTATTTTAACTACAATGAGCTTTCATTTTATGCTCATGACATGAATAGTTTTCGAATATAATTTTGTGCACGTATTATTGCAAATCATTTCATAAAGTTATAAAAGGTTTACATATATTGTAAAGATGTATATAAAATCAAAAGGTACATATGCAATGATTTGACAAACTTATGAACTTATAAAAGTTCATCCATTATAGACCTCTTTGATCGGAATGCTGAAGCTAGCTAGCAAGAAAACTAAGATGAGTTCTTAACTGATAGTTAGGGCAAAAAATCAGCATGTCAACCGATAAATGCACTAATTCATATTTTTATTTTGAAAGTTTACCGAAAAAGTAAAATGTTGGTAAAACTGATCAACAATCTCTTATCGGGACAAATATATTTTCACAGGTCTAACAGGCGGTAAAATGTGTTTCGGCATAAGTTCACCAAATATTTAAACAATCTGACAAGTTCTCTTATATTAGCTTTTACTAGTGCTCTAGAAAATTTTGTCAATCAATTATAACATAAATATTTCTTACTAAAATATTGGAAGACTGAGGTTCTTTTTATTACATATTTCTTACTAAAATATTGGAAGACTGAGGTTCTTTTTCTTCAACCAATACTTGCTTCTTATTTATTAAGGGCCCGTTTGGTTTCCATTAATGTGAATGGGACTATGATTTTCAAAGTCATAGTGAGTGTTTGTTTTGTTTTGTTTTATGGGCTAGAATGAAATGGGTATATCGTAGTTATAGATTCATTACACACCAATTTGGTGTCTATGAAATCCATTCCGTGGATCTTCTTTTTTTCACTACAAAATTAAAATATCTATACACTTTTTCATATCATATTTTATCAACCAAACATAAACAATCGTAATGATACACTTTTTCATATCCATTATCATTCCACCTCATTCCAAATCCGATACTCATTGTCATTCCTGACAACAAACCAAACGAGCCCTAAGTAATTGTACATTTTTTTTTCCAAACAGCAGTGGATGCGTTCCAAAACCCCTCTAAATGACGCTTGAAATCGCCAAATCAATTATGTTCTATATTAGCTAGAAGCATAAGGTAACAAAGTAACGGTTTATTTATCGCAGCCAAAGACATCACAATACGCTTTCCATGTTAACATAAAAACTGCCACAATACTAACCATGAAAGCAACGATCTTCCATGAACCTTCTACAAAACCACCAATAGCCCTCAAACCAATGAGCAACCAACGCGCTAGCTTCTTCAAAAGCAAATGCGACTTCATCACCAACCCTTTTTCATAAACCTTATTCACTTCATCAATCATTTCTTGCAACTTTGATTTCTCTTTTGTTTTCTTTATTGTTATAGAATTGCTCATCCCAGTGAAGAGTTTGACAACTTCATCAATTTCCAACTCACCTTTGATAACATCTTTTTCTCTAAGGTACTTGGCATCCTCCACATTCACGATCAACGCACACATCAGACCGTTATATTCAGTAAATGGAGAATGATTGTTGGAGTTGTTTATAAGTGCTTCATACGCAATCAAATTTCTTAATATGACCTCTGAATCGCTGTTCAAAGTAAGACACGGCAAGTAAATATAATTCATTTCCATACTTACCATTTGAACGCCTGTGTAGGAAAAGTTGAATCCAGCTCTATCATGAAGTTTGGAAGCTGAAGGGATGAGAATTTTACTTTGGGTGAATGTTTCTAGGGCTGAGATAGTTTGTTCATATACTTGAACAATTTCTTTTGTAGGAAGTTTCATCACGAAATCAAAGACCTTGCCTGCGGAATTTTCTTTGGTACTGTTCATTTCGGGATATTCTTGAACCGGGAGGTTATTTACTATCGAATAGTTCATATAATGAAGCAGATGATCTGTAACACCCCAACCCGACAAAGGTAAAGATATCACAAATACAGTTTCATATCAGAACTTTAAATACTATACAAAAGCGGAAGCCTTTACAAAATTTACAAAGATAATATAAATAACCTAATATTCAAAATAAATCTAAGATCCCTATTTTCAAATCTTGCTTTTGTCTCTACTCTCAACCCGCATCGCCTAACCCATAAGCTCATCTTGAATGCTTAATACCGCCGCAGAAAAGAAAATGCGGTGAGCTTACAAGCCCAAAGGAATGATATAACAAAAACAAAAGCTAAAAAAACAAATATACAAATAACGAAATCGCAACGGAATGAGAATCTTGAATCATTGAGGATTCTGAAGCACAAATATACGTAAATCCGTAAAACACATAACGCTTAACGATCACCTCGTAACACATTTATGACATAAACGCAAACACATCGGAATAACCAAACACTTAACATATCAAGAATAATAGATTACGTGTCAACCAAACGAAGAGTCTAAAAGCTAACGGAAACAATTTCTAGAAAATAAACATGGCATTCATACAAATCAATTAATCTAAAATCAACGCTCTTAATCCAATGTCGTAGCAGCGGATATAACAGTCAAATCATGGCAGTCACACAAGCAAATAGAAAATATAGTAGACAAACTATAACTAAATAGACCAAACAAAACATAGCATAGCCATTAGCAATTATCGTAAGATATCATAAACTAAACTAGTTCTCGGATCGAATCTTAACATCGCAGAGTTTTAACATAGCGATCAAATCATAAATGATAGATACCCTAACGATAGGCAAAGTTTACCAGATTAACGGAACAATCGTACTTATCAACTTTCGTGATACTTACTTTCACATTAGCACATTCGTCTCACGACAAACAAATTCACATAACGATAAACTAACATAACATCGATGACAGATGAATCATATTTAAACATGTTAATCATAACCTAGCATAATAGACGGTAGTCACATAAACATACAAAAGCATAAACACATATAATAACTTATAATAAGCCCAACACATAATTATAAACACTTGAACACACCGAATCATAATCGAATACTTAACACGAAATAACGAGATAAAGATTTAGTTAACCACCACGAGCCCGTAACATATCATATCGTAAATATCTTTCTTCTTGAAGGTAACCTCATAAACTAATTGGAGTAGCTAGCTCCTGAATTTTGTGAAGACGCGATTGCACCCACATCATTCACCGTAAATCATATCGATAATGTATCGATCTAGGATGCATCCATACCCCAACAGATGATATTGGTCATATAACATAACTTGAGCTCATAACGAATACGAGAAAGGACGGGCGAAATATCACTCTCGCCCTAGAGTCATGTCGAGGTGCATCCCCGACACGGACATGGAACCCCATGACTAGTGAAATATTTGGCTCGGTGTCAAACTAACTTAGGTCAAACAGATTGTCATAAATGACACAGATCATAATTCATCATAAAGGTCACCGCATATATATATCGAGTTTTCATATCATAAGGTCCAAATCAAATATTTCATGGTTCACTAAATGTAAGTTTCGGATAAACAACGGATCAAACAAATCGAAAGGGTTCATATCAAATGTTCGAAAGTCAAAGGTTCAGATCACACCATATATCATACATTCATAATCGAAATTCATAATCAAATGTTCATAACCGTAAGTTCATAACCTTAAGTTCAAATCGATACAACAAGATTCAACATCTGAGGTTCAAACAAACATAGATTCACATAAATGTAGGGAATCATAGCAATGGCATAGGAATCCTAATAAGCATAAGAGAAATGACAAAGAAAGGAAAACATGAGGAACCTTTCTTGAAAAGGTCAGAATATCTGTACCTTAACGCAAATGAAACCATATCGGAAAACACAAGGATCGGAAGTTACTCCTTCTTCAGCGAATCTACACGAATTAATTATCACTTAATATTTTTGAAGCTATTTCATAGTTTTAGGGTTCATCGATATTCATATTTCATAATTAAGGTTTCTTTCCATTTTTAGTAAGTTTCCAAATATAGTAACTATCCTTAAATAACAGGTTTCCATAATTAACAGGTTTAGTCATTAATGTTAAATTAGGTTAAAATGATGGAAAAGATTATTATTATAACTTAGGGTCCATTTTTGACAAGTTATAAATATCAAAAACTCTATAGTATTATTCTATAGCCTAAGGTGTCAATGTCGATTCATGATAGATCGAGGTTTGCATGTGACCATTCTTAAAGATAAGGGTTGAAAATGAAAATACTAAATATTCAATCATGAAACTATATTCGAACCATACGACATAAACAAAGAAAATCCTTGATCAATTTAAATGTTGTCGACACTAAAATGAGTTGGAGTATAGACACATGTTTTATTAGTCCATTATGACATTACACAAAATAGATGCAACATGATTATGGACGTGCAAGAGTAGGTCGAAAAGGATTTCAAAATGATTCCATTGGGTCGACATTTAACAAGGCGTATTTGATTCTTATTATCTTTATTTGACTCGATACCAACAGTAGCTAAATATATTATGGTCGTGTACATGCACGTTAAACGGATTCAAAAGAACGTGTATGGGTCGATACAAAATAAGCCAAGAACATACACGATTTGCGATTATTTATTTAGTTTGACAACATCAAGCCAAACATGATCATGGTCGAATATATGGAGGTAGAAATAGGTTCGCAACACATGTACATGGGTCGAGTAAGAGTGGGTCGAACAGCTTTTAAAACAGATTCACATGGTCTTTATACGTGGCTCGAAACAAAAGCAGAATTCATACATGTGATGGGTCGATTATATATATATAAATCCATTCTTTATTTTATGTGATTCAATACATGTCATGTGACAAAACTCTTTATTTTATGTGATGGTTACACTTGATTCATGCATGCATTCGCATGGGATAACTCATGATAGAAACAAAGAAATTCAAGGAGGAAACATTGAAACAGGTTGAGGATTACCAACCCTACGTCCAAATCAAAAAAAAAACAAGGAATACAAATCGAGACGATGTTACGTTACCTTGGTACGGCTCTCGTATCAACACACCGAACACAAAAGAAACATGCAGCGGCAGTCGGAAAAAGAAAAGGAGGAGCAGAACTTCCTTTGTGCCGTGATCTTTTGTGACCTAGGGTTTCACTTTTGAGGTTTTTGTGTTGTATAAGTATGTATACCGATCGGAAATATGGGTGGGCTTTTGAGTGTGGATCTCGGCTCACAAAACAAACTGGACTCGATGGGCTTAAGTGACATTCGGCTTACAAAATAACGAGGCTCAAACGGTTTATGGTGAACAATCGGATCACAACAAAATGAGGCCCAAGGCTCGGCTTGCAAGAGGAACGACCCAAAGCTCAGGTTGGGTATGCGGTTTACACAAAAACAAACGGCCCATATTAGTTATACGCATGACTTTTATTTTCGTCGTAAGATGTCGATTACTTAAATATACTCGTTAGGTTTTTTTTTCAAACAAATATAAGTTAGGTTCTAAATTTTAAATTGATGAGCGTTAATTATATTTTTCGTATTTTAAAATCTTGACTATTTTAAGGGTAAAATAGTCTTATTATGCGTTTATATTTTTAGGGTTTTACAACTCTCCCCTTCTAAAAATAAAATTTCGTCCTCGAAATTGGACAAGACGGAACAGGACAGCATTAAATGCGGATTTCAGAGTTTCGAGGAAATTAAAACAAACACGGAACTTATCTCAAAACAAACGGATTCTTATCAGAATCCACAAACCCCTACTTTCAGAAATCAAAGCAACAATCAAACACTTACAACAGGTAATCATATACATATCAAAGTAATGGCAGAAAACATATGAGATGCAGAAAATCAAACGACACGATCTAACTTATTCAGATATCTAATGATGAGAACAAACATATACATAGACAGAACGAATCCTAATGGTCTCACTAGTCATAGATAATCAAACTAAAAGGATCTAATGTTCCTCAAACACTTCACGAAAAATCCTATGACCACAATAAGGGTACACGGAGACGTACACATTTAGAGCAAACATAGCAATCCATAGTTCACACAAATCATAACAATTTCGGTCCAAAGCGCACAAAACTTACACGTAACAGATGTCGGTGAGAATCTCACAAAGAGGTACAGAATTTCAAACGAATATGAGGAGTGCCAAATAACAGATACAAGTCAAAGTCCATTCACGTATCAACCACAGGCATTTCCCAGACGTCATATAATTTCAATAAGTTCAAATTATATGATCTCGGTATTATCACGTTGATCAGGCGTCATAATGCATCACATAACAAGTTCTTATTGTCATCATATTCGGTCCCGGGTCATGGCATAACACATAACCAGAATCACAACAAAACATATCACACACAGATAACATACAGATAGCAAGTAACATACTATAACAGACCAGATTCACATGAGTATACCATCATGATGGTCATACTTTAATTCAAGCTGTGATTAAGCAACATCATTAAGAAAACAAATAGTAGACGAAAGTTATGAGGACTAACGGAAACTTAACGAATCTATCAGAAATAAACAACAAACAGAAACTATACTTTCAAAATGTTGCTTTATTCTCACTAATCAAACAAATTGTAGAATTGTCATAAGATGAACTTCCAAAACAAAACTTAATAATCAAAGATTCAGTCATCTAAATGAAAACAAAAGGACCTAAACTCAAAATCCAATGTCAGAAATTTCTCATAAAGAGGACAACTAATCAGGAGCGCACATTTCTATTCTTGTATCGGGTTAAACCTACTAGTAGCCGTAGACTCTAAATCCGAGTCCACCTCGTATTCTTCCTCATGACTCATTACTGTCGGTCCAAAAAGAAAAAATGAGATATACCAGAATGCTAAACGATAAAACTTCACGATTCAAACCGAGTTCTGAACGAATCAAAGAAAAGTATTACAGATCAGAATCACTTAGCAGAATATCCAACCGTCACAAAACGCATGATAAACGAATCAAAGTGACATAAGTCGCGCCGAAATCATATGAAGTAGATGAACCTTCTCAGCCACCGGTTGAATCTTCTCTCCGTCTTTTGCACCTTTGGTTGGTCCGTCGACTTCCTCCAAGAAGATCCCGATGCCTCCAAAGAAGACGGCGGTGAGTGTAACTTCGCTTTCACTAACCTCTCCAAGACAGGGACTGTTGCGACAACGCAGGTCGGCACCATCTTCTTTGGCTCCACGGGTAGTCTCCATCTAACGATCGACAAACGGACGAAAAACAAAATAAAAAATTCGATGCGAGGAGAGGAGGGCCAAATCGGTGAAGACAAAAGAATATCGAAGTCAAATCGAGCGACAATCGAAGGAATCGAAGATATCTCGAACAGACGGAAACCTAATGTCTACCCAATCCTCACGTGTCATAGCCTAAGCTCTAAGGGTCCTAAAACCTAGAGCTCGATACCATAAATTGTAACACCCCAACCCGACAAGGGTAAAGATATCACAAATACAATTTCATATCAGAACTTTAAATACTATACAAAAGCGGAAGCCTTTACAAAATTTACAAAAGATAATATAAATAACCTAATATTCAAAATAAATCTAAGATCCCTATTTTCAAATCTTGCTCTTGTCTCTACTCTCAACCCAGATCAGCTAACCCATAAGCTCATCTTGAATGCTTAATACCTGCCGCAGGAAAAGAAAATGCGGCTGAGCTTACAAAGCCCAGTGAACAGATATAACAAAAACAAAAGCTAAACAAAACAAATATACAAATAACGAAATCGCAACGGAATGAGAATACTGAATCATTGAGGATTCTGCGGAAGCACAAATATACAGAAATCCAGAAAAACACATAACAGTTAACGATCACCTCAGAACACATTTATGACATAAACGCAAACACATCGGAATAACCAAACACTTAACATATCAAGAATAATAGATTACGTGTCAACCAAACGAAGAGTCTAAAAGCTAACGGAAACAATTTCTAGAAAATAAACATGGCATTCATACAAATCAATTAATCTAAAATCAACGCCTTAATCCAATGTCGCGTGAATGATATAATGATCAAATCATGGCGGTCACACAAGCAAATAGAAAATATAGTAGACAAACTATAACTAAATAGACCAAACAAAACATAGCATAGCCATTAGCAATTATCGAATGTATATCATAAACTAAACCAGCCTCGGATCGAATCTTAACATCGCAGAGTTTTAACATAGCGGATCAAATCATAAACAGATAGATACCCTAACGATAGGCAAAGTTTACGGATTAACGAACAATCGTACTTATCAACTTTCGGGATACTTACTTTCACATTAGCACATTCGCCTCATGACAAACAAATTCACATAACGATAAACTAACATAACATCAGATGACAGCATGTGAATCATATTTAAACATGTTAATCATAACCTAGCATAATAGACGGTAGTCACATAAACATACAAAAGCATAAACACATATAATAACTTATAATAAGCCCAACACATAATTATAAACACTTGAACACACCGAATCATAATCGGAATACTTAACACAGAAATAACAGATAAAGATTTAGTTAACCACCACGAGCCCAGAACATATCATATCAGAAATATCTTTCTTCTTCAGAAGGTAACCTCATAAACTAATTGGAGTAGCTAGCTGATAAGGTTTTAAAAGGTACCTTTTAAGGGGTCATTTAAGCCCTTATTCGATCACTCAGATCCGTTATTGCTTAATATCGTTCCTTTTCACTTTTAGGTCTCTTGAAGGCAAAATGTCGGAATGATGCTTATTTGGACGAAAAGCGCGAATATACGAAGAAAATGGCCAAAGTCGAATCGAGACACTCAAAGTCATTGAAACATAAGGCGACGGCGTCATCGCATATCTGCGACGCCGTCGGAAGGAATTTTATGACGGGTCGAGGCGAAATTACATGTTTTCAAGGGACGACGCCAGTTCTAAAGGAGTAGGCCGTCGTTACTCGGGACGGCCTAGATGCGCCAAGACGCGTCGAGTCAAGGGGACGGCGTCACGGTCATAAGGTGACGCCATCGAAAGGTTTACGTGGCCAAGACGAAACCCTAATGATGGCGACACGACGGCCACGAAACATAAGGTGGCCGTCAGCAGATGTAATCTTATATATAGAATCCGAATTTTTCGGTTTTGTGTGTAGTCTTTTGGAGTTAAAACCTAAAACCGAACCAAGGCTTTCTTGTGCGATATTTTAGGTTCTAAACCCTATTATACATCAAGATAAGTATTTACTTCATTAATTTAATTATGTCTTTGATTATTTGTGTGTATGCTTGCATGTTCTCCATGTCCCGCTAATTTATTTGTGTGTTTGCTTAGGAATATGAAACTTAATTATTGAATATTGATTGGTTGATACTTATCTTAGTTGACTAATGATCTAGAGTGCGCTAGATTATTCGTTGTGTACTTAATGCTTGACATTTCTTTGTGAACTTTAGAATATAATTATCTAGGTAATTGTAGGATAAAGTATTCAAGGACAACCGTAGAGTAGGCGTCTATAAATCACTAGAGGATTTGTAAACAAGACCTTTGGTAATTTCAAAGAGTTAGGAAATAAGCACGCCCTATAGCCTTAGAATCACAACGCAACTAGGAATAAGGACGTGACAAATCAACCATCAATAGGAGATAATTAAGGAGTAGTAAAACCTAAGTAAACACATCTTTAAACTATCATACGAGTACACATCAATTAGACATAGACTATCACAACCTTAGCTTAGATAATTAGATAATAGTAGAGTAATCGGTAGCAATACCAACCCCCAAATCCAATACCGAGATTCGTACCTTTTCATTTTCTAAAAACATAAAAGATAAAAATAATCTTCCTCAACCTCAACCTTAGCGTAGTAACTTCTCACTAGCATTCCTATTCCCCAGAGAACGATATCAATACCCGTGGCTTACCCTAATTACTACACTACAACGATTAGGTTCACCGCCTGGGGTGTTATAAAACTTGCTCAAGAAAAGGAAGTTTCCTTGACCCCGAACGACGCGTGTAGCGTTATCAAGTTTTTACGCCACGCCGGAATAGAATAGCTAGTTAGTAGTCCACCTCGCTTAGGTTTCCTTACTGATTCCTATCAAGTAACTTTTTCTCATTTTAGCTTCCTCGTAGTCTATCCCCTTCTTTGTGCCTTTGTTCGTAAAACTTTTCCATTGACTCTTCCGTTCACCATCATGGAGAACGCGAATCCACCAAAACTTTCACCCAATCAACAAAATCCACTACATAATCTACCCTTTCCACTCCAAAATGAGATCCCGAGGTTCCAAAGAACATCATGATGAATCCTTTCCCGAGGCTTGACTCGCATTAAATATTTATTGCAAAAGTCCTTTATCATGGTATTGACTTACTGCTTCCACTACAATTCTTTTACACTCAGATCGCCTACCTAAACCCAAAGGAGACTTGACTATGTAACTGATGGGGATATTTGGGGACGTGGTGCTCGAGTTGCATGGGAAACCTTTGAGATTCACGCCCAATTTAGAAGTGGAACACGGGACCCAAAACAATCTTTAGACCTATTTTCAATTTGGAAACTTGGTCGGAAAGGTTGTTTAGGAAGGAGATGATTAGAGTTGAGGTACCAAGGTGCATGTCATGGTTAGGCGCTACCACAATACAAAATGAATACATAGGTGATCTTGATAATATGGAGGATGAGTAGAAAATCCAACCCCATCGGATAACCCACAAGTCTTACCATCACCGAGGAACACACATCGCCTATAACTTACCCTAAGAAGTAGAAGAGACTATAGGAACCCCAATTAGAGAACCTTTGGACCAAACACCATTAGAGAATGTAGGTTTAGATGCTTGTTGTCATGACCTCTCTCTTAGTCCTAGGAAGTTCCATATTTTGATGAACCGGAGCCTCACTTAAAACCTTACCCAATTTTCCGCCTTTAGATGTGAATCTTGAATTGAATTAGGCCCCAATCCACCAATCAAAATAGATAGTCCGGTAGTTGCTTGATAAAGGTGGTAGATTCTAGGCCATGTAGAGTGGAAGCCGATATAGGAGTAACCCATGACCTTACACACTTATATCACCCATTCATGGTTGATAACAAGAAACACTATGGGTTTAAACCGGGTTTATTAGGTCAAGATGGATCCTTAACCGGAATCTTTTGAAGTTGGTAGAAAATGATCCATTCTTAGGAGAGAGATTTGATTCTCTCGCTACACCAATAGACTTAGGTAAGGTTATAATGAATAGAGCACACCCTTTGAGCATATAAATCACCCATCACCTCTCCTCACGTAGCAAATTTCCACCCTAAGGGTGTGTATCGCTACTATCACCCGCACTTAAACTTAAGTGTAGGAAAACTTCCCTTTATCCGTTAAATAAGGGTGAGAGTCGCTCGTGACTCGAACAAAACAAGCGCTTCTGGGAGGCAACCCATGTGTATTTGTTTTTTGTTTTTTTTTATTTTCATTTATGTGTCATATATCTTTATTAATTATTTATCCTCATGTTTAAATTTGTAAAATGCTTTATTTTGTTTTTAACCGTCTTAATTACATATAAAGGTATTTTACATAAGGGATAAGTGTAGGGAGGATTACACACGTTTTCAAAAGAAACGTAAACATGAGAATAACAATTAATTAAAAGATATATATGTTTGTTTGTTCGAGTCAAATGCTTGTATCGAGTCATAATGAATGTTTTGCGAAATTTTTCCGATTCTAAAGATGTAAATTTTCCGAAATTTTTCCAAAATCGCATACCGCTTTTGTCGGGATAACTTTGACGTCAGATTGCAAACTGACGGCGTCGGAAGGAATAAAAACATCGACTTACTTTTTCTCGCTTTCGAGCTACTTGTAAAATTTTGGAATTTTCCGATCTTAACTTTCAAAACAAATTGTAAACATCCATTCCACAAGCATTATATCCTAGTTTAAATCGAGTCTTATGTATATTATTACCGCCGATTTTACGCGAAGGTTTCGTTTGTTTTCTTCTAGTGTGCGTGTTTAGTTTGTCAAGAAGAAGTTACACAAGTTGAAGGAGCCTTCACGCAAAAACTCTTCTTGGAAAAGATTTAACCACCACTTTTACGGATCCTACCGAGCTAATCGGGAGTATTAGTTTCTTCGTTTTAATTACCTTCTATTATCATAACTTTGATATTTCGGGAACATTGGGGACAATGTTCATTTAAGTGTAGGAGGGAAAATAAACGGAACTTTGAAACTATGCTTATCCTTGACCGCTTGCTTTGTCCAAGTGTATTTGTGTAATAAACCATGAGAAAATGTAGGTTAGGGTAATTTTAGCCAAATTTAAAATTTTTTCATGACGTATAAGAGTGGGCCATTAGTCTTAACAAAAGCGTCTCATGGATAGGAAGTTGCATGACTAGCACAAAACCCTTACCACCTAAATTCCACCCAAAATGTGAGGATCGCCTTAGATTAGTAGGAATTAAAGCATTCATCTTTAATGCTTAGAGTGTGAACCGGTAGTATATTAGATTCTAGAACTTGTTTTGTGATGCATTCCGAGATCGCTAGTAAGACTACACTTGTGTAGTTAGGATTAACTAAATGATAAGAGGCATTAGGATAAACCCTTGTTTGATACCGTAATATAATTACTTCTTCCACCTCGGTTGAGTAATTCCCCCTACCCTTTGCGTTGTACTCATCTTTAGTACACGATACCCCTAGTTAACCCTCGAGCCTATCCTTTTCGCGGTTCTCGTGATGTTTCGGTTTTTCCGAATATCAATGAAAAGCATTGTTTACACCCCACCCCAAATATACACCCAAATCGCCTTAGCCTACCTTTATTGCACTCACTTTTAGTGCAAATGTATGTTATCACCCAAAACCCTTAGTTCAATTATCCGTTGCTTGCATGAGTTGCTAAGTCGAGTCATATCCTTGTATACGCTTTGGGATGATTGGGATTCATGGGAAAAGTTAAAGTTTATGAAACATAGGAAAGAGAACGTTAAACTCAAATTCCTTTGTTTGCATAATAATGTACTCCAAGTGTTTTGATCTTTTCAATTGGGTCAAATTAGTGTTAGAGTAATAAAACTCAAGTGTAGGGATGTGTCTATAAATCCTATCATTTTGATGTACCGTAGAGGATGGTAGAGTAAAAGTGTATGCAAAAAAAAAAAAAAAAAAAAAAAAAAAAAAAAATTGGAAAAAAAAAAAAAAAAAAAAAAAAAAAAAACATACTGCTACCATCCTACATCTATCTTTTAAATTATGTTTGTTTATTTTCGTTGCCTAGAGTTTTAGAGTGTCAGTCTTGGCTTAGCAACACCATTCTTCGTATACTTGCAACATAGAGATTTTGACTATCCACCACTATATAGCCTATCCCACCAAACCCTTATTTCCCTACCGTAAGCCTAACGTTACAACCCTTTAAAGACCTCTTTGATAGTCTTTCCTAGGTGCTTACGCCAAAGCGACGGAGGTTTGATCTATTCTCAAGCCTATGGTAATCTATGTACTAGGACCCGGTTAATGAGTGTTTATCTTCCATTTCCGATTTGTTATATTTCATATATACACCCGAGAGAGATGTAGTATCCAAACACCCCATGTGAGGTGCTAGTATGTATTCCGTGCTTGTTATGACTTTTGGGCTTATATGTGTTGTGGACCGCTTTGAATGGATGCTTCATGACCCCTAACTTATAAATTAATTGGCTAAAAGCACATTTGCTTGAGGACAAGCAAATACCAAGTGTAGGGATATTTGATAAGGTTTTAAAGGTACCTTTTAAGGGGTCATTTAAGCCCTTATTCGATCATCAGATCCGTTATTGCTTAATATCGTTCCTTTTCACTTTTAGGTCTCTTGAAGGCAAAATGTTTGAATGATGCTTATTTGACGAAAAGGCGCGAATATACGAAGAAAATGGCCAAAGTCGAATCGAGACACTCAAAGTCTTGAAACATAAAGCGACGGCGTCACATCGCATATCTCGCGACGCCATCGGGAAGGAATTTTGCGACGGTCGAGGCGAAATTGCATGTTTTCGCGGACGACGTCGGGTTCTAAAGGAGTAGGCCGTCGTTACTCGGACGGCCTAGATGCAGCCAAGACGCGCCGAGTCGGGGGACGACGTCACAAATATAAGGTGGCCGCGAAAGGTTTACGTGGCCAAGACGAAACCTAATGACGGCGACACGGCGGCGCACGAAACATAAGGTGACGCCGTCGCAGATGTAATCTTATATATAGAATCCGAATTTTTCGGTTTTGTGTGTAGTCTTTTGGAGTAAAACCTAAAACCGAACCAAGGCTTTCTTGTGCGTATTTTAGGTTCTAAACCCTATTATACATCAAGATAAGTATTTACTTCATTAATTTAATTATGTCTTTGATTATTTGTGTGTATGCTTGCATGTTCTCCATGTCCCGCTAATTTATTTGTGTGTTTGCTAGGAATATGAAACTTAATTATTGAATATTGATTGGTTGATACTTATCTTAGTTGACTAATGATCTAGAGTGCGCTAGATTATTCGTTGTGTACTTAATGCTTGACATTTCTTTGTGAACTTTAGAATATAATTATCTAGGTAATTGTAGGATAAAGTATTCAAGGACAACCGTAGAGTAGGCGCCTATAAATCACTAGAGGATTTGTAAACAAGACCCTTTGCTAATTTCAAAGAGTTAGGAAATAAGCACGCCTATAGCCTTAGAATCACAACGCAACTAGGAATAAGGACGTGACAAATCAACCATCAATAGGAGATAATTAAGGAGTAGTAAAACCTAAGTAAACACATCTTTAAACTATCATACAGTACACATCAATTAGACATAGACTATCACAACCTTAGCTTAGATAATTAGATAATAGTAGAGTAATCGGTAGCAATACCAACCCCCAAATCCAATACCGAGATTCGTACCTTTTCATTTTCTAAAAACATAAAAGATAAAAATAATCTTCCTCAACCTCAACCTTAGCGTAGTAACTTCTCACTAGCATTCCTATTCCCCAGAGAACGATATCAATACCCGTGGCTTACCCTAATTACTACACTACAACGATTAGGTTCATCGCCTAGGGTGTTATAAAACTTGCTCAAGAAAAGGAAGTTTCCTTGACCCCGAACGACGCGTGTAGCGTTATCACTAGCTCCTGAATTTTGTGAAGACGCGATTGCACACGACATCATTCACCAAAATCATATCGATAACGGATCGATCTAGGATGCATCCATACACCCCAATGATGGATATTAGTCATATAACATAACTTGAGCTCATAATGAATCACGGAAAGGGGACGGCGAACATCACTCTCGCCTCTAGAGTCATGTCGAGGTGCATCCCGACACGGACATGGAACCCCATGACTAGTGAAATATTTGGCTCGGTGTCAAACTAACTTAGGTCAAACAGATTGTCATAAATGACACAGATCATAATTCATCATAAAGGTCAACAGACATATATATCAGAGTTTTCATATCATAAGGTCCAAATCAGATATATCATGGTTCACTAAACAGAAGTTTCAGATAAACAACGGATCAAAAAAATCAGAAAGGGTCTCATATCAAATGTTCAGAAGTCAAAGGTTCGTATCACAGTCATATATCATACATTCATAATCGGAAATTCATAATCAAATGTTCATAACCAGAAGTTCATAACCTTAAGTTCAAATCAGATACAACAAGATTCAACATACAGAGGTTCAAACAAACAGAGATTCACATAAACAGAAGGGAATCATAGCAATGGCATAAGGAATCCTAATAAGCATAAGAGAAATGACAAAGAAAGGAAAACATGAGGAACCTTTACTGAAAAGGTCAGAATATATGTACCTTAACGCAAATGAAACCATATCGGAAAACACAAGGATCGGAAGTTACTCCTTCTTCAGCGAATCTACACGAATTAATTATCACTTAATATTTTAGAAGCTATTTCATAGTTTTAGGGTTCATCGATATTCATATTTCATAATTAAGGTTTCTTTCCATTTTAGTAAGTTTCCAAATATAGTAACTATCCTTAAATAATGTGTTTCCATAATTAACAGGTTTAGTCATTAATGTTAAATTAGGTTAAAATGATGGAAAAGATTATTATTATAGCTTAGGGTCCATTTTTGACAAGTTATAAATATCAAAAACTCTATAGTATTATTCTATAGCCTAAGGTGTCAATGTCGATTCATGATAGATCGAGGTTTGCATGTGACCATTCTTAAAGATAAGGGTTGAAAATGAAAATACTAAATATTCAATCATGAAACTATATTCGAACCATACGACATAAACAAAGAAAATCCTTGATCAATTTAAATGTTGTCGACACTAAAATGAGTTGGAGTATAGACACATGTTTTATTAGTCCATTATGACATTACACAAAATAGATGCAACATGATTATGGACGTGCAAGAGTAGGTCGAAAAGGATTTCAAAACAGATTCCAGTTGGGTCGACATTTAACAAGGCGTATTTGATTCTTATTATCTTTATTTGACTCGATACCAATAGTAGCTAAATATATTATGGTCGTGTACATGCACGTTAAACGGATTCAAAAGAACGTGTATGGGTCGATACAAAATAAGCCAAGAACATACACGATTTGCGATTATTTATTTAGTTTGACAACATCAAGCCAAACATGATCATGGTCGAATATATGGAGGTCGAAATAGGTTCGCAACACATGTACATGGGTCGAGTAAGAGTGGGTCGAACAGCTTTTAAAACAGATTCACATGGTCTTTATACGTGGCTCGAAACAAAAGCAGAATTCATACATGTGATGGGTCGATTATATATATATAAATCCATTCTTTATTTTATGTGATTCAATACATGTCATGTGACAAAACTCTTTATTTTATGTGATGGTTACACTTGATTCATGCATGCATTCGCATGGGATAACTCATGATAGAAACAAAGAAATTCAAGGAGGAAACATTGAAACAGGTTGAGGATTACCAACCCTACGTCCAAATCAAAAAAAAAACAAGGAATACAAATCGAGACGATGTTACGTTACCTTGGTACGGCTCTCGTATCAACACACCGAACACAAAAGAAACATGCAGCGGCAGTCGGAAAAAGAAAAGGAGGAGCAGAACTTCCTTTGTGCCGTGATCTTTTGTGACCTAGGGTTTCACTTTTGAGGTTTTTGTGTTGTATAAGTATGTATACCGATCGGAAATATGGGTGGGCTTTTGAGTGGATCTCGGCTCACAAAACAAACCGACTCGATGGGCTTAAGTGACATTCGCTTACAAAATAACGAGGCTCAAACGGTTTATGGTGAACAATCGGATCACAACAAAATGAGGCCCAAGGCTCGGCTTGCAAGAGGAACGACCCAAAGCTCGAGGTTGGTATGCGGTTTACACAAAAACAAACGGCCCATATTAGTTATACGCGTGACTTTTATTTTCGTCGTAAGATGTCGATTACTTAAATATACTCGTTAGGTTTTTTTTTCAAACAAATATAAGTTAGGTTCTAAATTTTAAATTGATGAGCATTAATTATATTTTTCGTATTTTAAAATCTTGACTATTTTAAGGGTAAAATAGTCTTATTATCCGTTTATATTTTTAGGGTTTTACATGATCTACGCTAGTAGGAGCTTGTGACGGTGAACATAACTTAAGTGGCGAATGGTTCTCACAAAAAGACCGAAATATGGAAGATGAAAATGTATAGTACCTGATGATTGATGTAAAGCCCCGTTGATTTCCTTCAACACCATAAGCGGAATTTGATTCTCTACCATCATTATATCTTGTGCCAATACTATTCTTCTTCGATCAACTTTGATTGTTTTCTGCTGAGGAGTAGGAGAACTGTTGATCAAAAATGCCTGTGGGATTTGGTCCTGCACTCTGTCTTTTTGCCAACAATCGTCTTTTTGGATCAAATATGCGTTGTTTACGCAGAGGAGGCAGATCTATGACGTGTTCCGTCTGATCAATCTGGTTCTCTGAAGTCACTTTGAAATCTTTTTGGCGTACAAAATCTTCCGACTCCTCGATGGTTTTTATGCTTTTGTCTACTGAATGCACAACGATTTCTTCTTTTTGAGAGCTTATTAAAGAGGGTAAATCATCTGGCTCCATCTTTTCTTCAATGATGTTCTTGGAATTTAATTTTTGCGACTCCCACTACAACAAAGAAGAAAGCGACTTCGCTTCCAAAATCCAAATTTCTTTTGAACAAATAGCTGATGCAATGAAGGAGTCTACTAAGATAAGTTTGTCTATATACAATATGTATTAGATTTATGCTTGCTTATAATAAATTGATACTTTTCTTTATTTCATATTGTAAGGAAATTGTTGGATCGCGTCCACATGTGCATTCTGGAGGAGAAATTTATAGTCTGTTGGAGCTTATGGGTGTTGATGAAGATCCCAAAGCAACAACCTTTGTATTTCTGTTAAAAAGTCCAGAAAGTACTCGAGCATTGTTGGATTGCCCTCTTGATATGCGGAAATCTATCCTAAACGAATTGATGGGTACACGTAATTGAATGTCGATGTCCTTTTGTATATGTAGATGTCGTCCCAAACTCGGAATTTCTTGGCGATATGGTGTATGACTAGTGCAAATGAAGATGTGTATTATGGAGGAGAAATTTATAGTCAGTTGGAGCTTATGGGTGTTGATGAAGATCCCAAAGCAACAACCTTTGTATTTCTGTTAAAAATTCCAAAAAGTACTCGAGCATTGTTGGATTGCCCTCTTGATATGCGGAAATCTATCCTAAACGAATTGATGGGTACACGTAACTGAATGTCGATGTCCTTTTGTATATGTAGATGTCGTCCCAAACTCGGAATTTTTTGTGTAGTATTCAGTATAACTCTTGGCGATATGGTGTATGACTAGTGCAAATGAAGATGAAGCACCTGGTATATTTTGTTTTTTGATATAACTATTGGGTATATGATGCCAAATCTTGGATGTACTATGAATTGGAATGACGTAATGATATGGCAATTTTAGTTAAATATATTTGATTTGTTTTTGCAGTCTTTCGATCTAAATTAGCTGCTAGTCATGATCTTGATATTTGTAATATGTTTTTGTTCAAGTTATGCATAATTGTGTATATTTGTAAATTACTTTTGGTTAATACTTTCGTTTCTGTTACAATCCCACATTGCCCAAGTATGGGATTGGGCGGTGGTTTATAATGTCTAAGTGTCCCCTCCTCATCAAGCTAGCTTTTTGAGTGAGTTCTACACTTAGCTTATAAACAATTGATATTCAATACAAGCTCCGGTTCGTCCCAGCCTATTGTACCCATTAACGGATCTTAAGTGATCCCTAGTGGAGCGTATCAATTGGTATCAGAGATAGCCCTACCTTTCGAGGTTCCAACACTCGGAGTGGTGGCCTATGGAGTGGTGGCTTGGACCCAAAGAAAGGGTGCCAACCGTGACCAACATAGCCGTGACCAACGAGGACGTTGGTTCTTCAAAGGGTGGGGTATTGTTACGATCCCACATTGCCCAAGTATGGGATTGGGCGGTGGTTTATAGTGTCTAAGTGTCCCCTCCTCATCAAGCAAGCTTTTTGAGTGAGTTCTACACTTAGCTTATAAACAATTGATATTCAATACAAGCTCCGGTTCGTCCCAAATTATTGTACCCATTAACGGATCTTAAGTGATCCCTAGTGGGCGTATCAGTTTCCTCTCCATTTGTTTTGACTCAAGAACAAGAAAGGTAATCATAAGTTTATGTCCACTCCTCCCCACTCCTTTCTTCACTTTACTTTTCTTTCCATTCATCTCTTTATTTTAACTTGAGAACAGAGTGTAAGCCAAAGCAATCTTGTAAATTCCCATGTGATATAAATGTGGATCTATGTAATGGTATGGACCTAAAGCAATGCCTGATCAGGAAGATAAGCCTCTGGCTAAAAGATGGTAATCGATTTCGGAATTGAGTTTTCTTCTGATATGTCAATGGCATGGTGACTTCCTTGACGGACTTGTTGATAATTTGATCAACCCATCTTTGCTCTTTGGAGGCCGAAAGAAATATGTTGTTTCAGGCCGGACGCTTGGATTTGAGTTTAATTTATATGTTATTAACTATGTGTCATGTTAGTTTTCCAACTTTGTAAGACATAGCATTGAATTGTTTTAAGGTGTAACAATTCAAATTACAGTATACAGCTATATTTATACGCAAATAGTTTCAGAGAATGATTGAAGTGACCTAGCGAACGACCAATATAATGTTTACACAATCGGGCCCTTTGGACCAATAAAGAAAACTAGTAAAGGACTCAGTTTGTTCTGAAGATTGCGAACCCATATAATATGGGGTGGATTTGGACCATAAATCTTCATAGACCCCTGATGTAACACGATCAAGGCACCTAAAACCGTAGCGATTACCTTAATAATCTTTGACCAGGCCCGCAGTTGCTTCTCAACCAACTTTTGACACCAAACTCTCGGCATGCTTTCATAAACTTTGTTCAACTGAACCAAAGTCTTATTCAACTCCGTTTCAACACTGTCATTCCCATGGGATCTTTGCATCCCATTAAACATTTTAACGATCGACTCATCACCCAAATCACCTGCGATAACTTTTCCTTCACGTAGTAACTTCACGTCCTTAACATTATCAATGATTCCACACAAGAAATCAACATATGTAGTCAGCTCAAGACCATATTCGGATGCAAAACTATTCCCTGCCATTAATTTCTCATAAGCTACCAAGTTTCTCAACACTACCTCTGAATTGATATTGAGAGTGATAAGAGGTAGATAACAAACTCGGTCTTTGCCATTGACAAATTTTATGTTCCTTATACCTTCGTTTGTAGGTGACAAACGGAACCTTACTCGTGAAATATTCCAAAGTTGTGAGACAGTAGGCACTTTAATCTCATCAACCATCTCATCCTTTTCAGCAAAATGTTGCTTTATAAATTCCACAATTTGAAGAAAAGGTTGAGCTCCTGGTATTAATATTGCGACTTTCATAATAGTTTCTACTAGATCTAGCTTCACATTATCTTTTTCAACTGGATCGCTTATAGGGTTTGTGACTTCGACTTTTCTTAATATCGGTGTCTCATTGTTGACAATAGAATGGTACATATAATCAAGTAGATGATTAACTTGACTAAAATTTGTTTTAACATTTGATAGGGTAAAAGGTGAAAGTGACTCGCAAAAAACGCGAAACTCGGATTCCAAGTAATCATCTTGGGCTTGAGCATTTTCGCCTAATAAGACCTTACATATTTCCTTTAATACAATAAGCGGAATCTGGTTCTCTAACATGACCGCATCATTCGGTTCTATAGCATGACCACTATTTGAATAAGTATTAAGTTGATCAATCAAGACGATGCCGTCAATTGTGAATAACCATGCTAAGGTATTGTAATCAGAATCTAGATACATATAGTAGCATGCACAAATTAAGGGAACAATCTCTCTTACCTTTTCTACGATTTGTTGTTGGCAGTCAGAAATTTGATGAGGTTTTAGTACCCTTTTTACAGTTGTGAGCTTGTTTTGTTCCATCTGGTGATAGAGCTCAGGCTGAAAATGATGATTCGGCCCAAGCCCTATTCGTTGAGGAACATATGCTTCAAGGTTTTCGGATTTTACGGTTTTAGGAATCTCAAATATGGAAACTGGAGGTGCATCTATCGTGACTGCAAGTTGGGTTTGTAAGTTTTTGCTTATCTTATCCACCCATGATTTGTTGTTTGCGTTTGGATTCATAAAAGGGTTCAAGGAAGCCATGCGATGATAGTCCAAAACTGGGTTATATAAATGCAATGGTTTGGAATATTTATCCAAACTAGCTATATAATAATCTGAGGTATGAGGTTGACCCGATCTTTAATTACATCAATTCCACATAAATTGACTGTGTTAGTTCTCAAATTAATAAAAAGGTCTAGAAGTGGAGTACAGTTGTGTACTTAAGTTAAGATCGAACTTTAAATGGTGAACAATAATAGAAGAGATATAAGCAACAAGCATGGCCACAAGAACAGATTTTGGATAACTTAGTTCGTATACCATCCAATCGAAACATATTTTGTCATCTTTTAAGTTATCTTCAACTTTGATTTTAACTAGAAAACAAGAGTAGCTGCCTAGCTGGTCCTGATACAAGTCGGCAGCTCCTTCACGTTAATCGCAAATCTGTCAAGAAAAGAGAAATAATATTTTGTTTAAACATATAATGAAACGTGTGTCTTTGCTACTAGTCTCCATCTATCACGGGAATTATGAGGGATAAGATTTTGAGCCTAGGCTAAAAGTTGATCCCTTATAAAGGTTCTGATTCAAACCAATACCAAGGTCACACTTCCTGGGGCGGACTTACGTCACTATAAGAAAAGGTGTCACTGGACGTTTATATTTTGTCACTAAATCAAACAAGTGTCACTGTGTTTTATCACTTTTATGTGTTCCTTCTATAAAAAAAAACAAAAACAAACAAGGTGTGACTAAAGATAGTTTCGGTATAGGCTTATTATAATAACACGAGAAAAGTGTGGGTATATGTTTTTGATTGTTGTGACACAGTTTTTAGTGAACAACTGTCGGTACAGCCCAAACTATAAACTTTTACCTACACGTTTTAATATGTGTCACTAAAAGCTCAGAATTAGCGACAGCTTTGTGTGTCACTTCGTTTGTAATTCGTTAGGGTGGACCATGTGCTACAAGTTATTTATGTTACAAGTATAAGTATATTCCGGTCTTTTAACGGTGCTACCAGAAAGATTTATCGTGTGGCACCGAGTTAGTGACCAACTCAAATTTTAATTAGAGTTGAGCTCAAAGTGTTACATAATTGTCCAGGATTACTTGGGTAAAAATTTGGGTTTAAACCGAATAAAGTAAAAACTAACCGAAATTTAAGTTGATAACTAACAAACACATATGACCCATTTTGTTGTGACCCCATATATATTACGTAACGCATATTCCATCGATATTTAGTGTCTAGTGCTACATAACTTATCTTATTTTAACGGCATTTATATTACAAAGAACCTATCAATAAGCTGGGAGGAGAATACAATTATGATAAAATATTACAAGGATTGCTACAACACTCAATCCAACTAAAAAACGTTTTCTATATATGTATTTGCTATCCAAGTGGCAAGTGTATGCGTAGAGCTTGAAGACATTGAAAATGAGATATTTCTTTGGACGTTTTGTGTTAAGCGTAGTTTTGTTACAGAAGCGCTAAAGGATATGATTGATAGATAAGGTGGATTGAACAACGGCATCAAGCAGGATTGCTACATATATAGTAGCGGTTTTTTGGGGGATTATATTCGCAGATACACACGTGTTATATATGTTTGTTTGTGGGAGTCTTAAACACGACAAAACGACTAAGAGTGTGTGGTAGATGGGAGCACACGCGAAATACGAAGATATACGATTTAACGTTTATAATACTTGAATATAACTATACCCGATATGCATGATTTGACCCGATTACATTTATTGACCCATGGGCTGTTTTTAGTGCTTCAGTGGGTCAAAGATGGGTTGCCTTGGGCCTGGTTTTCCATCTGATTGGGCATGCAGCAGGGGTGGGTTTTTAAGCTTGGTTTTATGACTTGTCGAACAAGTCTTGATGCCCTAGTGTATGTCGGTCAAGACACTATATATACCAACCCCTTACCCTTGCATTATCACACATAAATATACCCTAAACACTCTCCAAACCGATTCAGTTTTCTGCATATATCCTAGTCGACTTTCTTCATGTCGTTTAGGGTTTTGGTTATTTACTTGACACCTAAACTTGCTAAGTAACCAAGTGTATTAGGTGTCGATTAGCCGGAGTTGTCTTGTTACTGATTTCTAGGTTGAATCACAGCAACAAAGTGTGGGTATCACTTTCTGGTCGTGGTAATTTTCTCGGATATATACTATTCGATATCGGGAAAGAAGCATCTTGCTTCTTTGGTTTAATTCTGATCTCGGACAGAAGTTGTAGGGCAGAAGCAAACGTGTTTCTTTGGAGGTATTCTTCTCGTGGGTTTTATTCAAGTATCAAGTTGTTGACTTGGTTTTATTATTACGTTCTCGACTAGCGTTTAATCGAACGTATACATTATCGGGTTTGTGTGTGATACTCTTCGAGGTATCTAATTTTGATACTAGGATTTCGTTTAGTTTACTTGTTCCGTTACTAAAAATCAATTGCCAATCAAGGTTAGGTTTTCTTTATCCCTTTTAATTAATCAATTATTGTATTAATTATTTGTTTATTAATTACGTGCTTAACATAATTGCGATAACTAGATCCAATATCCGCTGCGTACTCGTAGAGGTTAATGGTTAACTGGTTCTTAAATCCCAACAGTGGCATCACGAGTCAACTCGTTTTTGCGATTATGGGTTACACGTTTCTTATTAATAAACATGTTTAAAAGGCTGCATGAAACCTAATTTAGTTATTTGTTTTATTTTATTTTGACAATTACATGCAATACTTGTCAATTTTTAATAAATAATAACTTGTTACACACAAATTAAAATTATATATGATAATCAGAATTAATTTGTTAATTAGAATTAAACTTGTTAATTAGAATTACATGCTAATTAGAATTACTTGTTAATTAGAATTAAAAGTTAATTTGAATTTATTAATTGTTAATTAGAATTATTATGATAATTAAAATTACATATTGGTCACATAAAATTGCGTAAATTACTTGTTAATTAGATTGCCATGCTATTTTATGTGTTTTTCCGGCCACAAGACCCACTCAATTGTTTTTATAAGTGATGTATGGGCGATCTAGGTATTACATCCTAGTGACGGTCTTATGGTTTCCGTTTGGGGAAGACTCGCAAAAGGACTCGGAACAATATGTGGTTATTTATGTTGATGTTTATAATTATATGTTTGTGATTCCTATATGTGCATTATTACTTGCTTTGACACCTAATTATATGCAATATGGAATAATACATATCGTAACCATAACATTAATATTGGCCTTTATTTACATGCCTAAATACCATGCTCATTGTGACCGCTATTTGATTCGTGGAAAATTGTTTTGTAAAATAAAGTGACCTAATATATGAAACACGTTTTCAAGAATTTAAAACTAGACGCGGACACTTGGGATGTCTGACACACACTAGAACAAACTCAAAAGGGGTTCAAAGAGGTGCATGATCGCACCGAAAGGATGTCTAAGGTTATGATTCAGCTTATCCGGTCCTCTGCCTCCTACGCATTCGATTGAGCTACCGTGAACCATGATGATCACTACAATATTACCAAAAGTTTTAAAATTAGTGTTACAAAGTTGTTTTGCATGCTTCTTTGTACACGACTTTTACCACATTTATATGTGCATACCTATTTGTTAATTTTAAGTCTATGTCATCCAACTATGAACACGTGCATTTGGATTTACTTCTCTAGTCAGACCTAAGGGCCTTTTTAACCCATGGTAATTATTTCTCACTGGTCAGACCTATGGTTATTTTTACACGTTTTTACTTGGTTGACTTATCACGAGTTAGCTTGGTCAGACCTTGAACCCGAGGCATAAGATGAGAACTAAACATGATTTTGACATTATTACTTGATACTAATGCCTTAAACAATTTCAAAAAGTCTAAGAGTTGCATTACGCTCGTCGCTTACCTCTTGTCCTTTTTTTTATACACTGGTCAGACCTATGACAATTAAATGGGGTTGCAAGATGGATCTTAGTCTTATTAGTAATTAATTGAGTTGTAAATTCTTTTAAGAACGTAATTATCGAAAATACTAGTTAATTTGAACTTTTCAATTGTAGATGACTATTGATCGGTGCGAACCAGTCAAGTTTTCTCACGCGAAATGATCACTTGTGAACGATCAGTAGTAAGGAACTTAAACAGCTCACACACCAACTCAATGAAGATCAAGAGAGTATAGTGTTTCCCGTGTCGTTAAGTCCCAACGAGTCAGTGCGAGAATAGTCAAACGATGTAGTGATCGAGAGATTTGAGCGGAAAAGAGATTTGAAGATTATTATAACTAAGGAAAAAGCCCATAAACTACAGGGGCTTAAATGCAAATTAAAGGAAATTAAAAGATAAAATCTATTAAATAAACGCTATCACTATTTTTAAAATCGATGAACGTTTAAAACTTAAAACCTACGTTAAAAATAAAAATTACGTAACGCGTACAAAATAAAAAGTGAAACTTACACAATATAAATCCTAAAAATATGAAAATACATTTTACAATCCTAATGATAAAAGAAAATTTTAAGAAAAGAAAATTATTTTTATAACTAATTATCTAATTATTATTAATTAAAACTATTTTAACTATTTAATAATTACCTAAAATACAAGAAATTAGGAAATAAAGCTAGAAAAATAAAATTATGAAATGGAAAAGTCTAAAATATCAAAATAGACTTTTCAAAACTATTTTGTATTTTTATGATTATTTTCTATTTTCTATGAATTTTAAACTATTAAAACTACTTAAATTATTTAAAATACAATTTTAAGTAAGAAAAATATGGAAAAATACTTTTTGGCTTTTTATATTTATCTAAACTTAATAAAATTGAAAAATTATTTTTGGAACCTTTTCTTAATTTTTGTATTAAAAGCTATTTAAAATACTTAAAACTAATTAAAATTAAGAAAATAGCAAAACACCTTAGAAAAATCTGAAAATTTCAGGAAAAGTCTAAAATGAAATTAAGAAGCTGGGAAAAATAGAAAAACATGGGCTTGTGTGGAAGATTTAGGATCTGATGTGGAAAGTGCTTAACAATAAGCACTAGAATAAGCCAAATGGAGTCCAAAAGCCACCAAACTGATAAGGAAGCTATAAATAGATAAGAGAACTGAAATGGAACAAGAAACAACAAGCTAAACACTCTGATAAGCAAGATTACAACAGATTGATGAGCTGAGATTTAAGCTAACAAGCAGTTAACAGTGGTCTACTTTAAGCTAATGCACAGGACTCATAATAAGCTGAAACTTTAAAACAGAAGTGGAACCCTGAACTAGACCTGGGTGGGTATATGAAAACCAAAAATCAGACCTTGCCAAGCTCAAATGAGCTTGTGGCAAGGTCTGCAAGTTCTGCAAAAGCCCTGTGCAGGCTTAGTGCTTGTGCACAGGGCACTTTTGCCACTTTTAACAAGCTCATTTGGAGCTTTTGAAGAAATTCTAAAAATCAACAAAAATAGTAAAAAGAAACTAGACCTACTGAACTTATAGAACCCAAAGTTTCATTTGATTTGGTTCAGGAATGAACCCAAGGAAATTCTTCCTAGTTGAGCTCAAAATGGATTTTTACCATTTGACTTTTTTGAGCAAACATGAAAATTGACTATATTGGATTTTGATCTGGATTTAAGGGACTTAGATTGATGTAAATACATGAAACAAAGTTACTACAAGTTATAGCTAAGCATTTTGAACACAAAATGAGATTTGGATTTGGTAAAATCACAACAGTGAACAGATTTAAGACAGTTATGATGAAATTTGACTTTTAAGCTTTGCATACTTAAGTTAAAGACAGATATGGGCATGAAATGGTTAAACAAGCATGGAACAACAGAAACTAATCACTGAGCAAGCCTATTGGACAGGATTGACAGCAATTCCAAACACTCTTGATTATAACTGTTATGAAGATTTAAAGAGTAAACCTCTGAACCAATAACTTTTACTGATTAAACTAAGTTCAACTGGCCTAAGTATAATAATTTAAACAAGTATTAGCAGTATATGACCACAGATACAGGTTTAAGCAAAACTGCAAATAAACTTGAAATATTGAAAAAGATAGACTAACTCACATGAATCCAAATGATGTTACAGGCCAAACCAGACCCAAAACCAATCTAATCTATGATAATCCAACCCAATATCACCTCTGCAACACCCCTGCATCAACCTAAGATCACCATTGTCCATTTCTTGGCCCAGTTGACTTTTTGTTGACCATTTTCCAATATGGTTTGAAAATGAAATGCAAGCTTTCCAAAGACTAAATAGAGCTTATATTAGCTTATGTAAGCTTGGGAAGAAGCTATTCAAAGCTTGAATATATGAAGTTGAAACTGAAATACTCAACAAAGAGCATAAAACATGAACTTTTTCCAAACTCTTGAGATTGATTCTTAAAAGCAGTTACAAAGATGCTTTTACATAATTATGTTACCAAGAAACGAAATTACAATATTTTAACTAAAATTAAGAACTTTTAATTAAAACGACATTAAAGGAAATAAATAAAACTAGCTACTCGTTCCTCTCTTCTTTTTCTCCTTTTTATACTTCCAAAAGTCTCCACGTGTCCTCTAGATCGCTTTCACCTCTCAAATTAGTCAATGGGTGAGTAATGAGCATATTGGCCTTTTTATCATTTTGGCGGAAGAGTGTATTTGACCTGTGTTGACTCTTTGACTGCAACTAGGGGGTGGAGGTGTGGGGTGATGATGAGTGGGATTGGAAGAGATAAGGGTAAGGAGGTGATGGGTGAAAGGTTGCGATTCTGTGGTAACTTGGTCCAATTGGGGAAGAAACATGTGGGAGGGAAAAAGGCAGTTTGACTGCTTGTTTGACCAAGGGGTCAAAACAGGGAAAGGGTCAAAGGTCAAAATGGCGAAGGGGGTCACAATTCAAAAGGGTCTTTGTTAATTTTGACAAGGCTTAGTAGACAAGGTCTAGTTTTGTAATTCTTCCAAACTTGAGGGGCCATTCACGTAATTTTCTCAAAGTTAATACAAGGACCAATATTGACAAGCTTCAAAAGTACAAGGACTTGTTTTGACATTTTCAAAATTCGAGGACCAAACTTGACAATTTCAAAAGTTCGGGGACCTTTTACGCCATTTTACAAAAGATTTATTCAAGGACCATTTTGACAAATTAGAATATTTCGTGGACCTTGAATAACATTTCTCTTTATTTAGATTTACGAGGACTGTTTTTGACAACTTTTGAAACTGGGGACTAAAGCGCCAATTATGCAAATTTGATACGTTTTCACCGATTTTGATATTTTGCATTTAAAACAATAAAACACTTATTTGTGATATTTTTATCATTTTGATGCATTTACGAGTGTTTTCGGATGTTTTGCTTTAAATGGTACAAAATGATGAGTATTTAGACACTCATCAATCCCCACACTAAGATATTGCTAGTCCCTAGCAATGTTTTGAGAAAAATTAATGGATTTTATCTCTTTACCAAAAGCCATTACTACGAGTAGCCAAATGTTTCAGCTCAAGTAAGAACCTTGGTACACCGATAACCAAGTGATTTTGAGCAAACCACCGACTTTCAACGGATTTGATTTGTCTTTACGTGCCGTGCCATCCGGACTAGCCAACTCTTAGATAAATTATCAATATTATCTTTGGTGAGTGATTACCAATTATGGATTTTCCATCGCCTTTACCACAAGCCATAAACTTGCGGGCTAGCCAACTCTTCACTTTTAAGGATATGGTGAATGAATACCATACAATTTTGGGCAAATTGCAAGCCATATAAACGGATTTGAGATATCTTTACCAAGAGCCGTTTGCTCTGGATTAGCCAATCCTTATGTGGGTTAGACATGGTGGATGATTACCATTTGTTGTGTTTAGTACATAGTACTTCCACTAAAAAATTTTTAAAATTTGGCCATTTTGGGGAAAAAGGGACTAAAGGGTACATTTTATGATCAAATTCGCGAATTTCCCCCACACTTAGAAATGAATATTGTCCTCAATATTCAAAGTACCTACCGTTATGTCGAAACTTAGAACGTAAAAGATAACATTTACTAGCTAAGTGTGGAAACACAACAATTATTCTCTTTTAATATTTACAATTTTCATCATTTTTAGATCTATATACAACATGTGGGGTATCTCCCCACACTAGGGTGGTACACACGGTGAAAACCCATGTTAAGCTACATGTTTTTGATTACCGAGTCGCTAGCTTGACTCGACCCAAATTAATTGGTTCATGGGGAAGTAAGTGGAAGAAACAATCTCCATCGGACTTTCATTCAAGATGTTTGGATAAACATTGAAGTACATGAAAGTTCCACACCGATGAGATACAGACAGACGCACTCCGGCTCACAAATGGTGCATGGAAATGCAGGTCAAGATAATGTCTTCATTCGAAGGAGTGAAGAACAGAGAAGCCACGGATATATGAAGAAAGGAAGAAAATCATGATACAAATCATGACTAACTCTTCATCCTCGATAGGAGAATTCATAGTTTCATGAATCTCCTCGCTTAAGCTTACTTGATCAAGACATACTATGGGTGTGTCTAGATCAGTGAAAGTTATCATACTCGGTGGAGATATGATATGAGTGAGTTCATCGGCGAACTCCTCGAAGGTAAATGAATCATATTCGAATTGGTATCGGTGGGTTCACTGGTGAACTCATCCAATGTAAATGATTCATAATTGGGGAGAGAATTATGAGAATGAAAAGTGGTAGTGCCACTAATCTTCTCTCCATAATATCAAAAGCAGAAGGCTTTCATTTCGGAATAGAATCATCGGAAAGAATGTCACTATCCTTAATGGGGATAGGAGATGAAATAGGTTTTCTTTGAAAGCCTCGATTTTAGAAATGAGAAGACCGACATTCGAGAATGTTGCACGAAGTGCTTCATCTTTGATTTCGATGTCGAACTTCATCATTCTCTTCTTAAGCTAACAAGCTCGGAAGGTAAATCTTCCATATAACGATGTCTCCGCAAGATAACGAATCATTATCATTAGAATCGGAGAACATCTCAATATGATCATTTTGGAAGACAAGAGGAGGAGGATATCACACACATGATCAAGAATTCCGTGACTCTCTTGGGATTGGGACAAGGTTCTCAACACTAGACTTTATGAATTCGTCCGATTCCTTTTCGTGAACAGTGTCAAGATGCTCGTCCCCATGTTCGGAGAGTGAGTGGGAGCTTTGGGTGTGATAGCAATGGTGAGGGAGTTTAGAAGGACTAGCATACATATGTTTTATACTTTCCATTTGTTCTTCGCTAGTAATTCCATCATAGTCTTTTCTCCCGATTTTTCATGGAAGGAATTTCAACCGATGAACTTGATGAATCTGCACAAAGTTGACTAATATCAAGGGTAACTTCATCATCATCGCCATCGAGAATGAAACGGAATCGAGAGCTAGATTTGGTGCTTTTTCTTTTGCAATTGATTCATATGATTTTTCAAAGGCAACTGGGAATCTAATTTAGCGATCCGCTCTTCACCTAACAAAACTTCCATGGATTTTTCATTTGGATTATTTTGGGATGTTTACATTCCTTCAAATCTTTCACTAAATCCAAAAGATCAAGTAGAAGATTTTGAGGAAGTGGCTCAGCCGAGGTGGTTCTGATTCACTTGTCTTGTGGAGGTTGGTCATGATACGAAGAGTCATAATTGTTACAAGGAAATGGACTCCTTGTTTGACAATCGAGCTAGAGTGAGGACCTCCACAATATTCACAACAATAAACTGATGTGGCCGTGAGTCATATGTGTTGTAGTCATAATTGTTATCGGGAACCCGCTCATAGAAGCATGTTTCCGATTGACAATCGAATCGTAGTGTGAACCACCACAAGACTCACAACAAGAAATCTGAGTCTCACGGTGTGGTAGGCGATGGAATGAATCGGTTGTGTTATGGTAGGAATAGGGATCCCGGTTATAGGCGGACCGTTTCCCGATTCCACCATGCTACAACCGGGGCAATTGCCACCATTATAAGGACCACCACACCATTGACATCCAAGAGGGTGAGGATAAGACATAGAAAGAATCAAAGGTTTACAGAGGGTAAGAAATGAAGAATCAAAGGGTAAGAGGGTAAAGAGGAATATTTTTGGTATTTTTGAAAACATGATGTAAAACTAAGAATGAAAATCTTTTGGGTTTTGAATTTATAGATGGTATAAACAGGAGTGATGTCAAATCACTAATCGCTAAACGTAAGACTATTAGCATCGCTCCCCGCGTGGCGCCAAAATTTGATCGGTGCGAGCAAGCCAAGTTTTCTCACGTGAAATGATCACTGTGAACGATCAGCCGTAAGGAACTTAAAACAGCTCACACACCAACTCAATGAAGATCGGGAGGTATAGTGTTTCCCGTGTCGTTAAGTCCCAACGAATCATGCGAGAATAGTCAAACGTGTAGTGATCGAGAGATTTGAACGGGAAAAGAGATTTGAAGATTATTATAACTAAGGAAAAAGCCCATAAACTACAGGGGCTTAAATGCAAATTAAAGGAAATTAAAAAGATAAAATCTATTAAATAAACGCTATCACTATTTTTAAAATCGATGAACGTTTAAAACTTAAAACCTACGTTAAAAATAAAAATTACGTAAACGTACAAAATAAAAAGTGAAACTTACACAATATAAATCCTAAAAATATGAAAAATACATTTTTACAATCCTAATGATAAAAGAAAATTTTAAGAAAAAGAAAATTATTTTTATAACTAATTATCTAATTATTATTAATTAAAAACTATTTTTAACTATTTAATAATTACCTAAAATACAAGAAATTAGGAAATAAAGCTAGAAAAATAAAATTATGAAATGGAAAAGTCTAAAATATCAAAATAGACTTTTCAAAACTATTTTTGTATTTTTATGATTATTTTTCTATTTTCTATGAATTTTAAACTATTAAAAACTACTTAAATTATTTAAAAATACAATTTTAACTAAGAAAAATATGGAAAAATACTTTTTTGGCTTTTTATATTTATCTAAACTTAATAAAATTGAAAAATTATTTTTTGGAACCTTTTCTTAATTTTTTGTATTAAAAGCTATTTAAAAATACTTAAAAACTAATTAAAATTAAGAAAAATAGCAAAACACCTTAGAAAAATCTGAAAATTTCAGGAAAAGTCTAAAATGAAATTAAGAAGCTGGGAAAAATAGAAAAACATGGGCTTGTGTGGAAGATTTAGGATCTGATGTGGAAAGTGCTTAACAATAAGCACTAGAATAAGCCAAATGGAGTCCAAAAGCCACCAAACTGATAAGGAAGCTATAAATATATAAGAGAACTGAAATAGAACAAGAAACAACAAGCTAAACACTCTGATAAGCAAGATTACAACAGATTGATGAGTCGAGATTTAAGCTAAAAGCGCTTAACGATGGTCTACTTTAAGCTAATGCACAGACTCATAATAAGTCAAACTTTAAAATGCAGTGGAACCCTGAACTAGACCTGGGTGGGTATATGAAACCAAAAATCAGACCTTGCCAAGCTCAAATGAGCTTGTGGCAAGGTCTGCAAGTCTCAAAAAGCCCCGCAGGCAAGCTAGTGCTTGTCACAGTGGCACTTTTGCCACTTTTAACAAGCTCATTTGGAGCTTTTGAAGAAATTCTAAAAATCAACAAAAATAGTAAAAAGAAACTAGACCTACTGAACTTATAGAACCCAAAGTTTCATTTGATTTGGTTCAGGAATGAACCCAAGGAAATTCTTCCTAGTTGAGCTCAAAATGGATTTTTACCATTTGACTTTTTTGAACAAACATGAAAATTGACTATATTGGATTTTGATCTGGATTTAAGGGACTTAGATTGATGTAAATACATGAAACAAAGTTACTACAAGTTATAGCTAAGCATTTTGAACACAAAATGAGATTTGGATTTGGTAAAATCACAACAGTGAACAGATTTAAGACAGTTATGATGAAATTTGACTTTAAGCTTTGCATACTTAAGTTAAAGATGATATGGGCATGAAATGGTTAAACAAGCATGGAACAACAGAAACTAATCATTGAGCAAGCCTATTGGACAGATTGACAAGAATTCAAACACTCTTGATTATAACTGTTATGAAGATTTAAAGAGTAAACCTCTGAACCAATAACTTTCTTGATTAAACTAAGTTCAACGGCCTAAGTATAATAATTTAAACAAGTATTAGCAGTATATGACCACAGATACAGGTTTAAGCAAAGCGCAAATAAACTTGAAATATTGAAAAGAGACTAACTCACATGAATCCAAATGATGTTACAGCCAAACCGGACTCCAAAACCAATCTAATCTATGCTAATCCAACCCAATATCACCTCTGAACACCCCGCATCAACCTAAGATCACCATTGTCCATTTCTTGGCCCAGTTGACTTTTTGTTGACCATTTTCCAATATGGTTTGAAAATGAAATGCAAGCTTTCCAAAGACTAAATAGAGCTTATATTAGCTTATGTAAGCTTGGGAAGAAGCTATTCAAAGCTTGAATATATGAAGTTGAAACTGAAATACTCAACAGTAGCATAAAACATGAACTTTTTCCAAACTCTTGAGATTGATTCTTAAAACAGATTACAAAGATGCTTTTACATAATTATGTTACCAAGAAACTGAAATTACAATATTTTAACTAAAATTAAGAACTTTTAATTAAAAACGACATTAAAGGAAATAAATAAAACTAGCTACTCGTTCCTCTCTTCTTCTTTTCTCCTTTTTATACTTCCAAAAGTCTCCACGTGTCCTCTAGATCGTTTCTCACCTCTCAAATTAGCCAATGGGTGAGTAATGAGCATATTGGCCTTTTTTATCATTTTGGCGGGAAGAGTGTATTTGACCTGTGTTGACTCTTTGACTGCAACTAGGGGGGGGAGGTGTGGGGTGATGATGAGTGGGATTTGGAAGAGATAAGGGTAAGGGAGGTGATGGGTGAAAGGTTGCAGTTGCAGCAGGTAACTTGGTCCAATTGGGGAAGAAACATGTGGGAGGGAAAAAGGCAGTTTGACTGCTTGTTTGACCAAGGGGTCAAAACAGGGAAAGGGTCAAAGGTCAAAATGGCAGGGGGGTCACAATTCAAAAGGGGTCTTTGTTAATTTTGACAAGGCTTAGTAGACAAGGTCTAGTTTTGTAATTCTTCCAAACTTGAGGGCCATTCTGTAATTTTCTCAAAGTTAATACAAGGACCAATATTGACAAGCTTCAAAAGTACAAGGACTTGTTTTGACATTTTCAAAATTCCAGGACCAAACTTGACAATTTCAAAAGTTCGTGGACCTTTTCGCCATTTTACAAAAGATTTATTCAAGGACCATTTTGAAAAATTAGAATATTTCAGGGACCTTGAATAACATTTCTCTTTATTTAGATTTACCAGGACCTGCTTTTGACAACTTTTGAAACTTGGGGACTAAAGCGCCAATTATGCAAATTTGATACGCTTTTCACCGATTTTGATATTTTGCATTTAAAACACATAAAACACTTATTTGTGATATTTTTATCATTTTGATGCATTTACAGTGTTTTCGGATGTTTTTGCGCTTTAAATGGTACAAAATGATGAGTATTTGACACTCATCAACTATTTCGATCGAAACAGTTCGGTACTCGGGAGTTTCTTTGAGAAACAAAACTCACTGGACCTAATTTCATTGATTGGTATCGCCAACAGCATCATACTATCACCAAGATAAGGAAACTTATCCGAGCATCCTATACCGCAAAGACTGTTGGTACTCTTGCCACCCTATCCTACGAAGCCCTTGCATTTCACATCGCTTGGGTCAAAGGCTCAAAGGATATAGCTGCCTTCATGCTCATGTCCATGGAGTTAGAGATCCAACGAAAACTAACTCATCTTGGTGCTTATGACATGCTTCAGGAGTTGAAGTCTATGTTCTCCTAACAAGCAAAACAAGAGCTTCTACAGACTGCACGTGAATTCCACGCTTGCAAGCAGGAAGAGGGTCAATCGGTTGGCTCATATGTTCTCAAGATGAAGAGCTACATTAAAAATTTGGAACGTCTTGGTCACCCAGTTACTCCGAACTATGGAGTTAGTTTGATCCTAATCGGTCTTTCTAAAGAGTACATTACATTTGTGCAGAACTTTAATATGCACAGCATGGGGAAGACTGTGAATGAACTACATGTTATGCTTAAGCAACATGAGCAGACGTTGCCAAAGAAATATGCTGCACCTGCACTACATTATGTACGTGGGGCAGGTTGTAAGGTCCAGAAAAACCAAAAGAAGAATAAATCGTTTAAGGCTGCTAAGGGGAATCGTGGAAATGGAAACAACAAGTTTGGTTATGCTCCTGAGTATAAGCCATACAATGCTTCTTCTTCTAAATCCAAACCCAAGATTGCTCCACCACCCAAGAAGGATAATCCAGCGAAGGACGCTACATGTCACCAGTGTGGTGAGACAGGACATTGGAGAAGGAATTGTCCCCAGTATCTCGCCGAGTTGATGAAAAAGAAGAAACAGTCTCTTGCAGCTAGTTGATAACATCAAATTAGCCTGATATTTTATATATCAAATCCCCGTGTTTATGGCCTCATTTGTATTAATATGGTACTTAATTCGTTCATATTCGTTTATATTTCTTTCAGGATAAATGAGGCGTTGAAGCAGAAAAGATGTGATATAAGGCCAAATATATATTCTGAAGATTTATTTACGAGGGCCTATGAATTCAGTGTGAATATTACGCCGTAACTCATTAATAATGTTACGGCGTAAATAAGATGCTTTGAAGGATGCGACGTAGCCATTTCTTATGGTTAAGTCGTAATTATTTTTGAAGGTTACTGACGTAATGTAGCAATTTAGTTCTGTAGTAATTATTAACTTGGCGCTAAGGAGTTGAAGTCCAGTGGCTAAATGAAGATGATATTTACTCAGGATTAAAAGTGAAAGTAACAAGTACGATCAAGGACTAAAGTGACAATTCATATGAAGTTTATTTACTTCAAGGACTTGTTATATAAATATGAAGTACGATGAGGGCCAAAGTCGTACATAAGGCTTATAAAGTTTCAAGAAATTCTAATGATATGAAAAGTAGGAGATGGATAAGTTACTACGTGGCATTGAAATTGTAGTTACGTCAGACTTAGTTACGACGTAACTAAATATTTTAGTTACAACGTAATTGTTCGAGATCCGAATTTCTTTACCGTCATTAGTTACTGCGTAATTATTCCTTATGGTTACGCCTGTAACTATGTCGGGGCCTATAAATCTGACCCTAAATCTACATTTTGAAGTATCTCTCTTCACCCTCTCCTAGGGGTCGATTAGGCACCACCTCGAGCAATTTCCAACAACCAAGCTATTTTCCAAGAAAGAATTCACCGCAATCATCATCATTATTAGCTTTTCATCAAGTAATTTGTATCAAACATTATGTTTAATTCTATTCATGTTTTATTCATTATTGTTGGGTTAATTTACTATATGATTGGCTAAGCACCTCTGGTGCTAGCCTATTTATGATTCCTTAATTGTTTTGTTTGCGTTTACATTGCTTCTGTATAATTATTTTTAAGTGAATGCATGCATAGTTTATTGGTAGCTACCCTTGTTTGGTAGTTTTGAATGGTCAGAGGCTAGTTGCTTAGGAGATATGACCAACTGACCCTAAGTGAGTAGGCGAGGCGGGAAGGGTAAGATATGACCAACCCGACCACCCTTTCCACTAGTGCGATTTGACCAACTGATCACCCACCGTTTGGATGAACTTAAGAATTAGGGGTGAGTGTTTAAGTTGCTGATGTTCTACGTGTGTACAAGTTTTAAATTTATAAAGGACGAATTACCAATTTTACCAATAACACATACGAGCAAGTGCACTCGTCCGTTATAGCAAGATTATAAAGGTAAGTCGGGATCGTTCGCATGGATTTGAGTGAATCTAATTAAAAAGATTTAATCAACTAAGACAATCCAAAACATATAACAACGCAAATAGATATAATGAAATTCAGATGATTAAAAACTACACTTGCTTAAACTAGTTTCTTATCCATGACTAGTGTGATTGTGCTAACCTCTTAACATGTTGGTTATGATAATTAGTTGGTGTACTAATCTATTGTTCTTACAAGTTAAACCTTCGTCAAGATTTTAGTTTATAAAAACAAGCATTAAGTTTAACCAATCAATTCAAGATCAATTCAAGTTTCATAAGTTATTTTCACAACATAAACACAAAAAAATCCATTTGTTTAATCAATTTGCTTAAGAAATGGTCAATACAAAAGGTAACCGATTATAGACAAAAGGCTACAATTGATTGTCAACAACTAATCTTACGACCTTTTAGATGTTTCCAATCAATCCACCTTGATAATCAAAAAGTGTTTTTATTACAACCACACCTTAGTTCCTTTGTTTAATCAAGAATAATGGGTAAAAACAATCATCCATAGACAAAATGATTATAACTAGTTGAATAACAATAAGTTCTTTCGACCTCTACAATTACTATCAACTAGTCAAACTTGACTAACAAATGTCACTATGAAACTTTAACACAATTGGATCTTAGAATCAACTTGAAATTGAATTAAAACATGGTAACACAATTACTAACTAATCATATGATAATCAACATCATTTAAACTAGCCACTCATAGCAAACATTAACATAAACTCAGAACTTTGAACATTAGAAAACATGATTAAGAGTCTTACAATGCTTGGAATAAGATTACAAATGGTGAAGTAATGATTCCCAAAGTATTGGGGTGGACTCCTTGGTGTTGTAGCCTCCAAATGTGGAACTTCTGGAACTCCAAACTTTCCTGGACTTCTAAGGACGAATTTGAGAGCTTAAGAGCTTTGTTTGAGTCGAACGCGAAAACTACTACCAGTAATTCCTTTTCTGTGACGGTATAATTTTGCTGAGAACTATTCAGTGTCTTGCTAGCAAAATATATGGGCCGAAAGTGTTTTCCTTTTCGTTGGCCTAAGACGGCTCCAACAACAAAATCGCTGGCATCGCACATAAGCTCGAAGGGTAGTGACCAATTAGGTGAAACCATGATCGGAGCACTAGTTAGTTGAGATTTCAACGTTTCGAAAGCTTTTATGCAATCAGCAGTGAAGTCGAAGATGGATTCCTTCTCAAGAAGTTTTGTCATCGGACGAGATATTTTAGAAAAATATTTGATAAAGCGGCGGTAGAAACCGACATGTCCTAAAAAACTTCTAACGGCTTTGACGTTAGTTGGTGGTGGAAGTTTCGTGATAATTTCGATTTTGCTTTATCTACTTCCATACCGTGACCGGAGATCTTGTGGCAAGCACAATTCCTTCGGTCACCATGAAGTGACATTTCTCCCGCTTAAGGACAAGGTGTGCGACCGCATCTTTCGAGCATTTTATCAAGATTGGAAAGACAAGCTTCAAATGAGTTTCAAGATCGAAAAGTCATCCATGAAAACTTCCATGGAGGTTTCGAGCATGTCTTGAATATTGCTATCATACACCTTTGAAAAGTAGCAGTGCATTACAAAGACCAAAAGGCATACGCCGTTATGTGAGGTTCCAAAAGGACAAGTGAAAGTGGTCTTTATTGGTCATTAGGATCGATTGAATTTGAAAATATCACGAAAATCCATCGAGGAAACAAAAGAATTTATTTCTGCTAGTCTTTCAAGCATTTGATCCATGAACGGGAGTGGAAAATGATCTTTTCGGTGGCTTTGTTTAATTTCCGATAGTCAATACAAACATGTCAACCAGTGACAGTTCTAGTGGGGACTAGTTCATTCCGTTCATTAGTCACAACCGTCATTCCTCCTTTCTTGGGAACACAGTGAACGGGACTCACCCAAGGACTATCTTTGATTGGGTAAATTATAGCATCGAGAAGTTTTATGATTTCCTTTTTAACAACTTCTTTCATGTTGGGATTGAGTCGATGTTGACGTTCAACAACAGTTTGACTCCATCTTGAAATTGATTTTGTGTTTGCGTAAATGGGACTAATTCACGGATGTCACCGCTTTCCAAGCGAAAGCTTGTTTGTGATTTTGAGACGAAACTAAACTTTCTTTCTCATTGGCCTCGAGTAATGAAGATATGACTCTTTGAAGAAGTGAATTTTCCTCCAAGTAAGCATATTCTAGATGAGTGGAGAGGTTTGAGCACGAGATCTGTTGGTGGTTCTTCGATAGAGGATTTTATTCTCATCTCGTCATCGAAAGTTATTGCTTCAAAATTTTCTTCCTCCATTTCTTCCTCCTCCGTGTTATCTCCTTCGAATTCTACTTTCATAAAATCATCAAACTCTTTGTCAAAGTCTATTTCGTTGATTTTTTCAGAAGTAGTCATGAATGGATCGGATTCATTGAGTAATGCATCCAATTATTCGTCAGTGACTTCATCGATAACATCGATGTTGAAACAAGTGTCATCACTGAAATGTGGATAGCGCATCGCTTTATCGATTAGAAAGGTGATTCGATATTCTCCAACTCCAAGGTTGAGTTCTTTTCCTTTCACTTTGATGATTGCATAAGCGGTATTTAGAAAAGGTCTTCCTAAGATGAGTGGGACTTTACTATCTTCTTCCATTTCTAAGATTACAAAGTCCACGGGAAAAATGAATTTACCGACTTGAACAAGCATATTCTCGGCAATACCAACAGGATATTGATAAGAATGATTTGCTAATCGAATACTCATTTTTGTTGGTTTAAGGTTGTTATTGCATAACTTGGAATATAGCGAATAAGGCATCAAATTGATACTTGCGCCAAGATCGGCTAAAGCATCGTATTGAATATTATTTTAGAAAGTACATGGAATAAGAAAGCTCCCAGGATCTCTGAGCTTTAGTGGGATCTTGTTTTGGACAATGGCTGAGCATTCTTCGTTAAGGAAAGTAGCTGATATTTGCTCTAGCTTGCTTTTGTTATTAAGAAGTTCTTTCAAGAATTTCCCGTAATTGGGCATTCCGGCTAAGACATCAACGAGAGGAACATTGAGTCTAACCTCTTTGATTATTTCGATGAACTTCTTATAACGTTCTTCCATTTTTTCTTTCTTAAGGCGTTAAGGAAATGGAATTTTTGGTGTGTACGCCTTGACAGATGGTGTGGTTTTCTTTTTGGTGGTTTGATTTGTGTTGGTTTCCTCAGCTTCATCCTCACTATCTTGGGTGATAGGAGTATTTTCATTAGGATTTGGTGGTGGATCGTACGAGACCACTTCTTGTGAAGACAGCATTGATATGCTCATTTCGTTTGTGGTGGACGGACGCCTTATCATTTGATGGTTTTGGTCGGATTGGGTGTTACTTGAAACGAACGGATGGTCAAGAGGAACGTTGGTCGGAAAATCGCCAAATTTTTTTCAAGATCTTGGATAGATGCTTGATGATTTTTCTATCCTGCTCAACTTTGGCTTTGAGATTGAAAAATTGATTTTGATAAAATCATTTGCGATTTTTGAGTAGCCACGAATTCTCTCATGGTTTTTCAATTCGGATTCTTCCATCTTTTGTCGGAGTTTTGTGGTGGCGGATTGTCGGCTCGAGGTTGAGAATCACGGTTGTCATCCTTGGTGGCGGTCTTGCCAATTTCCGCACTTCGACCTTAATAATTACTACGATATCCTCCTCCACGATATCCTCCTTGGACATAATTTGTTTCTCCTTCGTTAGGTCCACCCATAGGTTTATCGTCGCACTTTCATCGATGGGTGATTTCCTCCATAATTGTTGTATCCGCTCAGCATTTCTTCATTTCTTCTTTGATATCTTTGTATTGCGAGTCGATTTTTGAGGTTAAGGCTTCCATTTTCTCCATGAGTTTTGAGGTATCGGTGTTTTCGACAAAAGCAACGGTTTTTAAAGAGGTTTGGTTTTGGAATCTTTAGACCAATCGAGTTTGAGAAGTACTGATCTTGAGTAATGGTGTGCATCTTTAGGAGTCTTATAGAGAAAATTCCTCCAAAGATCAAGGATGCCTTGAGAGATTTCATCTAGTCCATGGTAAAAGATTTGGATAATGGTTCCTTTGGATAATCCATGTCCATGACAACTACGGCAAATCTTTCATCCGAAGCCAAGCTTCGACAAGTGATTCGTTGGGATTTTGTGTGAAGCACGAATTTCTCCCATTAATCGATCAAACATGGCGGTGGAAAGAATCGGCTTACAAAGGCTTGCCTCATCTCCTCCCAAGTGTTGATAATTCATGTGGTTAATTCATTGTACCATACTTTAGCATCTCCTGCGAGTGATGATGGAAAAAGTTTGAGTTTGATGGCATTGACATCGGTGTCGCCATAACGGAACATGCCACAAATTTCGATGAATTTAGCAATGTGCTTATGCGGATCGTCCCGCACACGGCCATCGAATTGAGGGTCTTTGATCATGGAAAGATGATGACCCTTCACGGTGAAGTTGTCACCAAGGTTGACAGCAACAATATCACTCCCAGGGGTTGGTGCTATGGCTCGGTTGGTTCCCCACATGGGTTGATCGTCCGCCATGGGAAAAGGTAATTTTGTGAAAGGGTTGTAAACGACTTTTGCTTCTAAGAGGTTATCAAATGGTGGGTTTGGTACTCTTGGTACACGATCGGCTAAGGCTATGAAAGGTGTTCTTCTTCTTCTTCGAATCAAACGTTCGGGGTTGGTAAGAGGTGAAATTGGTTCTATTCCCGCTGCACGAGTGTTCATACAATGACCTAGATAATCCAGGCAATATCTAAACACATGGACAAACAACGAAAACAGTTTTCTGGACAGAAAGGGTAACCGGATCGGTTGGGATGAGCGACCGATCAGTTAGATCAATTTGGTTGGGTTAAAGGCGTAAGCGGTTCGGTTATGAGGCAACCGGATCGGTTGAAGTTTCTGATTTTTTTTTGGAATAAATCGACTGATGTGGATTCAAAACTTGCTGAAACACAATCAAATCCCCGGCAACGGCGCCAAAAACTTGATGTGCTACGTGTGTACAAGTTTTAAATTTATAAAAGACGAATTACCAATTTTACCAATAACACATACGAGCAAGTGCAGTCGTCCATTATAGCAAGATTATAAAGGTAAGTCGAGATCGTTCGTAGGGATTTGAGTGAATCTGATTAACAAGCTTGAATCAACTAAGACAATCCAAAACATATAACAACGCAAATAGATATAATGAAATTCAGATGATTAAAGACTACACTTGCTTAAACTAGTTTCTTATCCATGACTAGTGTGATTGTGCTAACCTCTTAACATGTTGGTTATGATAATTAGTTGGTGTACTAATCTATTGTTCTTACAAGTTAAACCTTCGTCAAGATTTTAGTTTATAAAAACAAGTATTAAGTTTAACCAATCAATTCAAGATCAATTCAAGTTTCATAAGTTTGAACATTAACTTTCAACATTAGAAAACATGATTAAGAGTCTTACAATGCTTGGAATAAGATTACAAATGGTGAAGTAATGATTCCCAAAGTATTGGGGTAGACTCCTTGGTGTTATAGCCTCCAAATGTGGAACTTCTGGAACTCCAAACTTTCCTGGACTTCTAAGGACGAATTTGAGAGCTTAAGAGCTTTGTTTGATGAGTAGAGAGAGTTGTATTGAAGTATGTGTCTCTTATGCTCACAAGATGTCTCTATTTATACTAGTTCCAAGGCCTAGGGTATTAATTGCTGAACTTGGCCTCCAAGGAGTTAGGAAGGGACTAGAATACACCAAGGGAAGGACCTAGAATCGTTTGGATGCAAAGGGGGAACTTAGTGATGAAGATTTGGTAGAAACAGGCTCTCCAACCGGATCGGTCACATGACCATCCGGTTGGTCTTCTACAAAGGCTCCAACCGTTTCAGTTGCGGGCGGCGACCGAACGGTTGGATGGGCGTTTTGGGCACTTTTTGGTCATCTTCCAACTGATCCGGTTGCATTTGCAACCGATCCGGTTGGTCTTCATGAGTGACGGAAAATTGATCTTTACTTCGTTTTGACTTGTAGAACTTGGTTCTTCAATCACCTTGGTCTTCTATGGTACTTCAGATACTGATTTGTGCTTGACATGCTTCACTAAAACGGGAAGGTTCTAATTGTTGAACATTCCTTTATTTTTCCTACCGTTTCCCTGCACTTGGTTATAAACACTAGAAAAACATCTTTTGATGCGATTAAGCACTGAAATCGTACAAATATAACCAAATAACATATACAAAAGCACACATGACGCTATTAAAAACATGTACAATCTGAGCGTTATCAATTGCTAATGCCCGGGCACTCACTATTATAAGTCTAGCATGTAGCGGTACTTAATGACTCGGCTTAGGGACCGGGAACAATCGGACTTATGAGGGACACCGACTTCTCTAGTGGTGGCATCTTTGTCGATAGGTTAGGCGAATTGACCAAATTTTGTCCTCTCGACTTTGACCCCACCAAGTAATTGGAAGTAATTAGACGTAAACATTACTAGCTAGGATGAATAACTAGGTTAGCACCACTCTCTTCATTGATCACAACTCTTGCCTTTATCTCGCTTTATTCTATTTCCTTGTTTTATTAGTTAATTTATTTCAATCTTAAAAGCAATTAAAATCGTAACATAGACTTAAGTTAATTTCCGATCCACATAGCTCTTGGGACGACCTCGGTTTTACCGAATACTACACTACACACGACCGGGTACACTGCCCGTTAGTGCTTTAGGTAGACCATAGATATAACGAGACATTATAAATATTAAAAGTTGGTCAGTAAAACCTGCATCACTAGTTCTTCGTATTTTCACTATAGAACTCTAATCTTTCCTAAATCATCCTTAGTATATGACACCGTTATGGTACTCACATCCGTAATAATACTCGTGGTCTAAGGGGCGAGGGAAGCTAAAGCCATGAGCTTTAAGTCTGTACGTGGGCAATGGTCAACGCGCAGAAGTTGAAGCTATTGGAATTTATCATTTATCTCTCCGTAGTGGATTAGTTATTGTTTTGAATGATTGTCATTATGCTCCCTCTATTACTAGGGGGATTATTTCAGTTTCTCATTTGTATGATGATAGTTTTATTAACCGTTTTGAATCGAATAATTATATTTCAGTTACTAAGAATAACGTTGTTTATTTTACTTCTATTCCTCGTAATGGTATTTATGAAATTGAAATGTCTTGTTAGAATACAAATGAGTTATATGTTTGCTGTAAGCAATAAAAGATCCAAGTCAAACTTGGACTCTGCTCTCTTGTGGCATGGTCGCTTGGACACATTAGCAAGAAACGATAGAGAGTTGCAACACGATGGACTTCTCAACTCATCCGACATTAAGTCTCTTGAAAAGTGTGTTGCTTGTATGACCGTAAGATGGCTAGAAAACCTTATTCACATCAAGTGGAAAGGGCTAAAATTTACTTGGATTTATACACTCGGATGTATGTGGCCCATTTAGAATCACATCTAGACAAGGAGCAAATTACTGTGACTTTCACCGACGACTATAGTCGGTATGGTTATGTTTACCGTTGAAACATAAAATGAAGTGTTTGAAACATTCAAAGTGTTTCAAAAGGAAGTAGAAAATCAACTCGAAGACCATAAAATCACTACGCTCGATCGTGGAGGTGAATATATGAGTCAAGAGTTTTGTATCATCGAAGGAGCATGGGATTATTGCCCATCGACTCCTCCTTATACTCCACAACACAATGGTGTACCGAGGAGAAATCGAACCACGCTTGACATGGTGCGTTCTATGATGAAACAAACTACTCTTCCAAAGTCCTTTAGGGATTATGCCCTCGAGTCTCACCGCACGCATTCTCAATATGGTTCCAACTAAGTGGGTTGAAAAGACACCATACGGTATGGTATGGGCAAGCCCCTAAGATGTCTTACTTAAAAGTCCGGGGTTGTGAGGCACTTGCTAAGCGTGATACACTTACCAAACCCGACAAACTTGAACCTAGAGTCATAAGTGTATCTTCGTAGGATACCCTAAGGAAACTATGGGATATTCTTTCTATCTTCCATCCGAGAACAAAGTTTTTGTTGCTCGAAATGCTGAGTTCTTTGAGAGTAATCTTATGGATCTTAAAGCAAGTGGGAGTTTAGATGATCTTGAATTACTTCAAGAAGAATACACAAATCCTTTTTTAGACACTAGCATTCATCACGATGAGGAGGATCAAGAAATTGAAGAACCTCAAAGTGATATTGTTCCCATTCGAAAGTCCAATAGGACAAGCCGTGCTCCTGACCGTATGTGTTTATACATTGACGCTGAGGAACATGAGTTAGAGGATCTTGGTGAACCCAATAACTATAAAGTCGCATTGTCGGATCCCGAATCCAAGAAATGGCTTGATGCAATGAATGTGAAATGCAATCCATGAAAGACAATGATGTCGGGTCTTAGTTGAGCTTCCTCCTAATCGCAAGACAGCTTGGCGACGTGGCTCTTCAAGAAGAAGACTAACATGGATGGTAAGGTATACACCTTTAAAGCTCGTCTCGTAGCAAAGGGCTTCACTCAAACCTACAGGATTGATTATGAAGAAACCTTTTCTCCTGTAGCAGACATTGGAGCTATAAGGATTCTCATAGCCATAGCAGCATACTATGACTTTGAGATATGCCAAATGGACGTCAAAACCGCCTTCCTCAATGGACATCTTTACGAAGACGTTTATATGGAGCAACCTGAGGGTTCTGTTGATCCAAAATATCCTAACCGTGTATGCAAGCTCAAGCGTTCCATTAATGGACTTAAGCAAGCATCGAGGCAATGGAATAAACATTTTGATGATCAGATAAAGAAATTTGGATTTTCTCAAAATCAAGAAGAGCCATGTGTATATCAGAAAGCTAGTAGGAGTTATGTCACTTTCCTAATTTTATATGTTGATGACATATTGCTTATGGGAAACAATATTCCAATGTTACAAGATGTAAAATCCTATCTTGGAAGATGTTTCGCCAAGAAAGATTTAGGAGAAGTTGCATAAATTCTTGGAATCAAGATCTATCGAGACAGATCTAGACGATTAATTGGTTTGAGTCAAAGTGCTTACATTGAGAAAATCTTGAAAAGATTTTGTATAGAGAACTCCAAACGTGGCGCGATCCCAATGCAAGATAAGACTAAAGTGAGTAAGTCACAGGTCTTTGAAACACCGCCGTAAAGAGCGTATGCAAAGAGTTCCTTATGCTTGCTATAGGTTCTATTATGTATGCCGTGAGATGTACTCGTCACGATGTTGCGTTCGCACGAATGTGACATGCCGATTTCAATGTAATCCAGTGAACTTCATCGATCGTTGTGAAAATATTCTACGTATTTACGCAATACTAAGAATATGTTTCGATTTATGGAGGAAAGATGAACAAGAGCTCGGGGTTTCTTGCTACACCGATGTCGGATATTTGATGATGTTGACGACTTAAAATCTCGGACTTGATATGTATTTGTTCTTAATGGAGGTCGTTGTTGGAAAAGCACAAAGCAAAGTATTTTGCTACTTCATCTCATCAAGTCGAGTATATTATGCTTGTGATGCATCAAAAGAGGTTGTATGGATTCAGAATTCATTTCGGGTTGAACATTGTTCCCACAATTGAAAAACCCATAAATACGTATTGTGATAATACTGGAGCCATTACTATAGCTAATGAAAGTGGAATCACTAAAGGTGCTAGACATTATCACTCTAAAGTTCATTATCTTCGAGAGACCATTGAAATGGGCGATGTGAAGATATTAAAGGTCCACACATATGACAATCTAGCTGATCCATTTACAAAAGCTTTGGATTTCCCTAAGCATTCTAAATTGACTAGAGATATAGGTTTGGTACCTGCTAGTAGTCTCATGTAAATTGTGTGTTAATTAGTATTTGGATAATTTGGAGTTGTAAGAAAGTTATTATTTTCTGATTAATAAAGATACGAGGTATTTGTTATTATATTCATATAATATGTTATTCCATATTTGCATGTTTAATCCATGAAATGATTTATCATTCTAAATATGTCCATTGTCGGTTAACATTATGGGAATATTGTTATGATAAGGCAAATGTAAGTGTTGGTTATAATTCTAACGAGAATTCGGATTGTTCCCACCAAATTCATATGTATTCACTAGAGATGCATATTGGATTCCCCAACTTTCAAACATTTGCTTTTGGATCCTTGTCTTAAGTAAAATATTGAAAATGGTTTGTTATCTTCGTCCTTAGACTTGAGATGCAAGTAAGTTCTGTTATGTGTGGATATCATTTTTTATAAGTATACGCAAAACGCTATCTGAACAAGGTAGTTATAAAAGCTATATTTCAGAGTGATGTGAAGCAGCATCCACAACACTTGTAGTCAATAGAAGATTTGTTACTTCACTTGATATGTGCAAAAAGATACCATGGCGCCTCTCCATATTTAATCAGATAACTGTCTGGCCAGACCCAAAAGGTAATGCAAGATGATTCTTGATTACAATTGGTATATCTAAATTAAATTCTATAACGAGATTCTAAATGGTTAAACTATATGGAATGATTTGAGATCCATTATCCATGCTTTAACGGTATCTATAACAGAGGATGATTACAGCAAGACATTGAATGACCATGCTATTGAGAAACTTTTACGAAACTATTCTCTAAGACACTTTTAATTAAAAAGCGAGTGAGAGCGTTTGCTAGGCATTTCGGTCGTTAGTTTTGTGTGCCATTCGACACACCAACTCCCAAGTGGGAGTTGTTGGTTTGTAGGAGTCTTAAACATGACAAAACGACTAAGAGTGTGTGAGCCGATGGGGGCACACACGATAAACACGAGTATACGTGACGAACGTTTATAATACTTGAATATAACTATACCCGATATGAATGATTTGACCCGATTACATTTATTGACCCATGGGTTGCCTGTTGAGTTTATAATACATGACATACAATAATAACATATAGACATCAAGAGTACACAACGGAAGACTTAAGATCATAACAAATAAATAATTAACTGAAAATATGTGTAACGTACCTCTTGCAAATTTTAGATCTCTTGAACAAAACAGAAGAAGCGGTTTAAAGAGTTGTCCCTTACCGTTTTACAACTCAAACCAATTAGGTGTAAGAATAGTGTCTTACTACCACAGTTTTGTACACACGAATTAACCAACGAATCAAGCGATTGCTAGATCTAACACAAGTCCTTGTTTTATAAAAAAAACAAAACCAAACTCCCTAACTAGGGGTGTTCGGCCGAGAATTGCAAGAGAGAGGAGAGGAGAGATCTAGGGTTAATTCAATGCAAGTTATGAAAACCCTAGAACCTAGCCTTATTTATATAGTGTATGGAAACCTTTGAGAACAAGTTAGGGCTTAGGTTGAGAACCCTCCCCTTGGTCGGCCATGATACAAGCCCAAGAGAAACCCAAAACTTTTCCATTTCTAGATTTTCCATTACTAGTCCTTTCTCTTTTCATTTAACGGTCGTTAGTCATTTTTCCATTAAATACTTAACGATCGTTAAACGGACTTAATGTGCAATAATTAATCGTAAACATTAACATTAATTATTTAACTTTAATTCTCATTCGCTAATGTGTGCAATCCGTGGTCACGAGTTCGAATCCGGACATTTACGTATTTGTAAATATATACATTTCCAACGACTCCCACTGGATATGTTTACAAAGCGTGAAATGACATTGGTTAGCGTCTAGCAACACGTCAATGCCCCGGCACAACTCGTGTATGGTTTTCTGGAGAAAACCAAGTTTTGATGATTCATCATCATATTCATCCTTTTTTCTAATACCATGTTAATAAGAATTTGGATCTCATTCATTTCTTAATTAACTATTCATTTCTCGCTTTATGTGATTGATCAAGATTACCAATTCTTCCGAACATATTCCGAAGACCTGGGCATGACCATGCAAACATCTTAACAACCCTACGAGGGCCCAAGAAGATTATACTTCAAAATAAATTTTGAAGGAAACAAATCTCGCTTTGACTACAAGCGTAATTCATAAATTTTGCAACACTTCTGAAAACAACCCTTATAACTACCAGTTACGTATAGCATTAGATTGCTTCACAAAAATGCACTACATCCATGACATATCTCTAGTATCTCAAGTCAGAGGATAAATATCCATGATGTACTTAATGACTAAGATCCATAAAGTATCATCATGTTGGTGGGATAAGTCCTATACTCAATCCATTGAATATCATCTGAAATTAGTCATGCTACGCATCAATATACTTTCAAGTATATTCTAACTAATACTCAGATTTGTCTTAATTCAATATCATTCCCATGTTATTGATCGACAACGAACTATTTAGAATAACTTAAGTTATTCAAGGATTTAAACATGCAAATATAGGATAACATCATAATAAATGAATAATAAACATAACAAAATACTTTATTTCATTTCAATAATAATGTTTACAATATCCTTTTATCCAAATACTAAATAGATCAATGCATGATAATTCTTAGTTAATGAATTTTGCCTTAAGTCATGATAATCATACTTGTTGACAGGGCATAATATCAACTAAATTTGATCTATAGGAATTTTGAGAATACTTATTTCAAGAATTCAATAAGTGAATTTCTTGTATGTGTTTACACATATCTTGATATTGTCATATCATTCCATAAGGTGTGTGATAACCTGAACCACCCTTTTATGACAATCATCTTCAAAAACTTAAAGTTTAAAATATTTTTTATTCTTTAATGTATAATGCAACTATGCCCTTAACGGAACATAATTAGTCAACATGGTCATCATCAAGGATACCATGACTAGAATTGAGTGTCATCTCAATTATACTAGCATCATTGTGTACAACAATATGCTCTTTAAACATCCGTAAACTTTGAACAGTCATAGCGTAATGTTGGTGCCTACCAAAACTCAAGTTTGTTTGCAATGACAATTATGAAACACTTGTCATATTATCATCCATAGAATATAGGAGCATCTCCAGACTGTGGAATGTGATTCTAGATCCAAACATATTTCTTTTAAAATATTTATTGCACTAACAACTTTCAATGTTGTCAAATCATCTTGTAACCAAGCATGACACAACAATCTTATACACAACATGATGTACATGATGAATCTTCAAGTTAGACTTTAAGATCTCATTCATATTCTATCTTTGTCAAAGATATGTATTTATCATGTTTTATTAGACTCATTTATAATACATGACATACAATAATAACATGTAGACATCAAGAGTACACAACGGAAGACTTAAGATCATAACAAATAAATAATTAACTGAAAATATGTGTAACGTACCTCTTGCAATTGTTAGATCTCTTGAACAAAACAAGAAGTGGTTTAAAGAGTTGTCCTCACTGCTTTTACAACTCAAACCAATTAGGTGTAAGAATAGTGTCTTACTACCACGCTTTGTACACACGATTAACCAACGAATCAAGCGATTGCTAGATCTAACACAAGTCCTTGTTTTATAAAAAAACAAAACCAAACTCCCTAACTAGGGGTGTTCGGCCGAGAAGTGCAAGAGAGAGGAGAGGAGAGATCTAGGGTTAATTCAATGCACAAAGTTATTAAAAACCCTAGAACCTAGCCTTGTTTATATAGTGTATGGAAACCTTTGGGAATAAGTTAGGGCTTGGGTTGAGAACCCTCCCCTTGGCCGGCCATGATACAAGCCCAAGAGAAACCCAAAACTTTTTCATTTCTAGATTTTCCATTACTAGTCCTTTCTATTTTCATTTAACGGTCGTTAGTCATTTTTCCATTAAATATTTAACGATCGTTAAACGGACTTAATGTGCAATAATTAATCGTAAACATTAACATTAATTATTTAACTTTAATTCTCATTCGCTAATGTGTGCAATCCCGTGGTCATGAGTTCGAATCCGGACATTTACGTATTTGTAAATATATACATTTCCAACACCTTGGGCCTGGTTTTCCATCCGATTGGGCATGCAGCAGGGGTGGGTTTTTAAGCTTGGGTTTATGACTTGTCGAACAAGTCTTGATGCCTTAGTGTATGTCGATCAGGACACTATATATACCAACCCATTACCCTTGCATTATCACGCATAAATATACCCTAAACACTCTCCAAACCGATCCTATTTTCTGCATATATCCTAGTCGACTTTCTTCAAGTCGTTTAGGGTTTTGGTTATTTACTTGACTCCTAAACTTGCTAAGTAACCAAGTGTATTAGGTGTCGATAAGTCGGAGTTGTCTTGTTACTCATTTCCAGGTTGAATCGTAGCAACAAAGTGTGGGTATCATTTTATGGTCGTGGTAATTTTCTCGGATATATACTATCCGATATCGGGCAAGAAGCATCTTGCTTCTTTGGTTTAATTCTAATCTCGGACAGAAGTTGTAGGGCAGAAGCAGACGTGTTTCTTTGGAGGTATTCTGCTCGTGGGTTTTATTCAAGTATCAAGTTGTTGACTTGGTTTTATTATTACGTTCTCGACTAGTGTTTAATCGAATGTATACATTATCGGGTTTGTGTGTGATGCTCTTCGAGGTATCTAATTTTGATACTAGGATTTCGTTTGGTTTACTTGTTCCGTTACTAAAGATCAATTGCCAAGCAAGGTTAGGTTTTCTTTATCCCTTTTAATTAATCAATTATTGTATTAATTATTTGTTTATTAATTACGTGCTTAACATAATTGCGATAACTAGATCCAATATCCGTTGCGTACTCGTAAAGGTTAATAATTAACTGGTTCTTAAATCCCAACAATATATAGCATATATTATTTTCCATATATACTACCCAAAGCTCATGCTTGATAACATCAGTGAAACAAATTAATGAATTAAAGAACTTCAACCTTTTATTAAAACTGTTAACTTACGGTTAATCACCGTCCACAAAGAAAACAACCTTTTTTCATAAACTTAAAAATCTTCACAACCATCCTCTTCTTGTAGTAATTATATATATATACTAAAACTCATTGGGTCATGAACAGTACACGTTCATGAACAGTACACGTTCATGAACAGTTCCTTTATAAGTTTGGCAAAATGGCAAAAATAGTCCCTGAGGTTCAAGTGTCGTTGCAAGCTAAGTCCTTTGGAAGTTTGGCAAAATGGCAAAAATAGTCCCTGAGGTTTAAGTGTCATCGCAAGCTAAGTCCTTTGTACGTTTTACAACACTTCCGTCGCAACGCGCGGGATCACCCGCTCGTTGTTACTAATCTTTGCAACGGTCTTGTTTCTATGGTTCCCGGTTGCTTTGTTCACCCCACTGAATAATTTGGCAATCTGATCCTTTTTCAAGTCGCCTTTAAGAATTCCCTTTTCCCTTTAGAATTCTTTGCATCTTCAGCATTATCAATAATAATTCCACTTATTAGATCAACGTATTATGAAATTTAGTGATTGGAATAAGAATAGCTCGTAGCGGCTTCATACGCTGCCACGTTCCTTAATACCATTCCGAGCTCCTCATGCTCAAGATTTCTTGTGGTTATCCCCATTGAAGGCTAGGCCAACATATGTCGGCCTGAGTACCGGACTATCCTTAAGTCCGTAATGATCCCTCGGTTTTCGGTGATGAGCCTTGCCCATCTGCAAAGGTTTGTTTAGATTCCTTTGGCGAGCATGCGGTCCATTGCAAGGAGTTACCGGGTTTCAAATACAGGCATGATTTGGTTAGGGATGTTCGTATGATGTTCTTAAACGAGCAAGAATTTCTTCTAAAAAGAGGCCCCGTGAACTTTCGACAAATCCGCTTGAAGGAGGTCTACTTTACGGCGGTGATATACTTGTGTTTGGATGGGCCGGGGAAACATGCTGTGTGGATCTTACCGAGTGTCCTCTTGTTGGGCTAAGGGACAATGGGTTTGTTCTTGGGACAAGCGGCGTTGAAAGCGGAATCGAGCAAAGTTGCTAAACACGAGAAAGCTTGTTTAGAGAATCAACACGTATTTACCCTTTTGCTTTTGATACATTTGGGTTCCTAGCTTGGCAATTGTGGAGTTTTTGACTAGGGTTCAACGGGTTGTGCAAAGTAATTTCATGACCCATAAGTCACAAAATTTCATTTTAGTAGAATTGGTTTTGCCATTCAAAGGGGTTCTGGGTGACTTGTTGCCCGCTTGCCTCGCCATCTTATTGTAATCCGTTATAAAGTTTGCATATCTATTTAAACATATGACTTAAACCAAAAAAAAAAAAAAAAAATATTAAAGGAAACAAGGCAAGTATATATAAAGCAGCTTCTTGTTCTTCAAACTTAATGCTGCTTATACCTCATTAGTAGACTAAAATGTAATCCTTGCATAGTAGTGTAGAGATGACACAGATGGTATTTTAATCTCCTCAACCACAGGACATTCATTATTACCAAGATCCTTGACAATGCTTAGGCCCACAATTGTCGAGATTTTTAACAATAGCATGTTTTGAAATTGGACCTGTTTCAAGATTTTTCTACCAATGCCAAACTTCATGGCTACTTTCGTAATTTCACCTAGATTATCGCAAGCTGAATTTAAGTCTTCTTGATGATGATCAAAGACCTCTATTTCTTCTGACTCTGTATGGCTTTCTAGTTTGTCTTCTACTTGAGGGGCACTTTCGGTTTCAGGAGAACCATTGATAGTCATCATGTGATACATGAGATCCAATAGATGCAAATTATTTGATTCACAGTAGGAGAGTTTGTTCGACCAAATAGCTTCATCATGAAAAGCAAATCATTTTCAGACGAATTGTTTGATAAAGTTCCCAAACTACAACAAACGGATGTTGGTCTCCAACAATGTTAGGTACCTACAAAGAATAGCTCTTTGAATTTATCAATCAATAATTCTTGAAACTTGATCTTTCCTTCGAGACAATGGTTTTGTTCAGAAAACGACTTAGCACATGCAATCTTGTAGCTTTCCTTCTTATATAAATGTGGATCTATCCAGGTGATGGTATGGAACTAAAGCAATAACATGTGGAAGATAAGCTTCAGACGTGAAAAGGCTAATTAATTTTGGAACTCTGAAACGCAAATTGGGGTTACATAAGATATATCGATGGTAACTTCCTTGTAACTAGCTTTCTGCTAATTTGATCGACCCATGTTTGCTCTTTTGAGGCTGAAGGTGGATATGTTGCTACGGGCATGCTTGGATTTTATTTTATTTTGTTAATATGTATTAACCTGAAGGATTGTATCCTTTTATTTTTTTTACCCAAAAAATTGTATCCTTTTATTTAACGGCATAATGTTATTTAACATGCTCTGGCAAGAAGCTAGAGAAAACAAGTACAAGATAGATATGATGTTATTGAACATGCTCAAGGAAGTTTCGAGTCAAAACGTATTAGAGTTTTGCAAGTTTGTAACTATTAAGTGATATATTAGGCCTAGCCTAATTGTATAACAGGCTATAGGGTCCATTATAATTATAAGGTTTCTATGTAATTTGCATTATTAATTGTTGCTCAATAATACCAAGTAACCCACGGTTTATTCATCATCAAACATACGAGTTTTCAATTCATTGTTTAGCAATAATGCGTAACAATGAATTGGAATCATTCGTATACGTATATCGGTATATGACATACTCGTAACTATGTACCTAGCTTACCTATATATATGCAAGAACAGTCACATGCATATAATAAAATCCTAAAACATTGAAAAATCAATGGATACAATTATCAAGAACATGAGGGGATCAGATCAAGTTAATTAGTTGTGGTTTTAACTTTTTATAACCCAGACAGCATTTTGAAGACGATTATACGAATCCTAATTTTGGGTTTTACGTGAACCTGCTTGAGTTGAAATCAGTCGATAATGTTTCATCTTCGAGCAATAGTATGTCATCGCATCTTAATTCGTGTAGTAGGGTTTTATTTATGTTGCTGAGAAATGATGTTGGGTGATGAACACTAATATTATTATCGAAACTTAAGAAAAAGCTATTTAGATGCAAATAATACTTGTAAAAATCAAAATTTATACACATTAGAAACCAGCTTCTTATTGCGCTAGATAAAAAAGATACTAAAATAAATAAATATTGACACTATACACATGTATTCTGCCATGGGGTCGTAAACCTTGCTCCTTGTTGAAAAGTTTTGGACAGCTAGCTATAGACCTCACAAAACGAGTATCGCATCTTCAGCAAGCATACACAATTTGTCAAAACAACTAACGTCTGCAAATTTCTGGGAGCAAATTAAACTAGGTCTCTCTTGACGACCCCCTCACGCCTTAGTGATGGGTCTATTGTTGTTGTAACTTGTAATACTTGTTGAGTTGCTCAATCATCTTGTTCTTACTTGTGTATATGTTATATTTCCCTTTAAAGAGATTAAAAAATTTCTTTGTCATTCATATTTAATTTCCTTTGTAAATTGGCATTCGCCTCTGCTTCACAATGCCACTCATCAAATCGACAAGTTGTTACAATTTACACGTTGAGCTAGAGGTTGTTAATACATCGTAAGCAATAAGATTTCTCAACACAACTTCTGAATAAGCAAGAAGAGTAACCGCTGGAGGTATAGAGTGACTTTGTGGACATTAAACTTAATGCCCCTGAAACCACTTGCATGTTAGATAATATTTGTACTCCTGTTATATTGTTTTATGGCCCATGTGTATTAGGCCTAGCCCATAATTAATCTCTAGAATAATCTTTGTAATCTTTATATTGGTTTTGGATGATCGATGCAAATCACGGTTTCTATCTTTCTAATATGGTATCACAGCCATCATTCCCTGTTTTCTCCTCATAAGTCGGATCTAATAACCGGCTATCCTCCCTCCACCCCCCTCTCTCACGCTCTGTAAATCATCTTCTACTAACCCTAGTCGACATCCATGGCTGGTGATGAAACATCTAATACCAAATTTGTACCCTTTAATGTTCCCATCAAGTTAAGCCTCGACAAACACAACTACAACTCATGGAGTTCCTTCCTACTGATTCATCTTAGCAGCCTCGGTTTAAAGCCACATATTGAAGGAACCGCTACAAGTACCACCGAATCCGAATGGAACAAACAGGATGACCTAGTCAAGGTATGGATACTAAGCACGTTAGATGAGTCTCTCCAAGACCAAGTCGTAACAACACCCGGTAACGTGAAAGCTCTATGGGACCACATCAAAGACCTTTTTCACGACAACAAAGATGCTCATGCTATAACCCTTGATAATGAGCTCCGATCCACCAAACTCGGCAGCCTCACTATTCATGCATACTGTACCAAGATAAAGGCTATGGCATATCATCTACAAAACCTTGGTGAAAAGGTAAGTGACAAGAACCTTGTTATGTACGCTGTTAATGGGCTTGACGAACATTTTAAGGGCATTTCTCGTCTCATACGACACAAGGAACCTCTTCCAACCTTCGAGACGGCTCGGAACATGTTACTCCTTGAGGAGTCCACGTTGAATGACTCACACAACTCAGCCACTACCTTCGATAGCAGCTCGTCATCTCCTACAATTCTTTTGGCCACTAACCAATCAGGACAAAAACGTACCCCTAAGCCTCAATCCATTCCACAGTTATGTACTCATTTTACTAAGAGCATGTGTAAGTTCGGTGATCGGTGTAAATTCATACACGATCAGTGGAACAGAATTGGTACTAAAAATCATACGGGTGACACTAGTAATATTCGAAGGTCTGGAAACAATTACACTGGCCAAAAACACAGCACTTGGGCACCTGGATCGTACACTACCCGCCAAGCCCACCAACAACCTCCACCTTTGGGCCACCAACCCAACAGCCTCACCACACCCTCCTTATACCCACCACAGACCTACTACCAACAACATTTCAATCCCTTATCCTCCCAACGAAGAAGACGCTACACCAATACTTCCCCAACAACTAACATATCACTACCCACAGCCCACATCCAACAATAGCATTCTCGGTCCCGCACCCGGCTCGTATCCGTCCCAAGCAACTTCTATTCCAAGCGCGTTTAGCACTATGACCTTGCAGGACCCGACTTGGAATATGGACACAGGTGCGTCCTCACATTTAAATTCTAACGCAAGTAATTTAAGTACTCTTTTTAATAAACGCTTATATCCATCTGTTCATGTTGGTGACGGTAATTCCATTCCCGTCACGAACACCGACCATAACATTATTCCTTCACCCCATCGCCCTTTACATCTTCATAATGTTCTTGTCACACCCAATATAATTAAAAACCTTATTTCTGTTCATTAGTTTACCTATCGAATTTGACGCTTTTGGTTTTTCTGTGAAGGATTTCTTGACTCGCCATATTCTTCTTACGATGTGACACTTTGGGCGATCTCTATCCAGTTACCAAGCCTTTCGTTATCCCTGCTGATTTTGTCACCACCAGCTCCTCCACGTGACATCAACGTCTCGGTCACCCCGATGACGATGTGCTACGCACCCTTACTTCTCGTCATTTCCTTTCCTGTAATAAAGACAAGTCTACACATGTTTGTCATGCCTGTCAACTTGGCAAACATGTGAAGCTTCCCTTTCATAGTTCGGATTCTATTATTGAGCATTTTTTTGATATTATTCATTCTGATTTATGGACTTCTCCTATTATTAGTTCTAGTGGTTTTAAATATTATGTACTTTTTCTTGATCATTTCTCTCATTATTTGTGGATATACCCCCTCCGCTCTAAATCTGACATGTTCAATAAGTTTTTACATTTTCATAATTATGTTAAAAATCAATTCAAATGTGAAATCAAGAGTTTCCAATGTGATCATGGCGGTGAATTCGACAACAATCAACTCCACACACTATTTGCCAAACATGGTATTCAATTTAGGTTATCTTGCCCCAAAACCTCTCAACAAAATGGCAAGGTGGAACGAATGATACGTACCATCAATAATGTCATTCGCACCCTTCTTTTTCAAGCACACCTACCCCCCCCTCTTTCTGGGTCGAGGCACTTCACATGGTCACTTACCTCCTTAACCTTCTACCTTCAACTGCCATTAACAACGAAATTCCCTACATAAGACTTTTTCACAAAGAACCCGACTATTCCCGACTACGCATTTTCGGATGTCTTTGCTATCCTCACCTTCACTCCCCTTATAAGCTTGCTCCTCGTACCACCCCGTGCATCTTCTTGGGTTTCCCCGCCTACCACCGTGGGTTCCGTTGCTTAAACCTTGAAACAAACAAAATCATCATTTCCCGACATGTCACGTTCAATGAAACCCAATTCCCTTATCGATCAATGACCCTAATACTCCACCCTCATACACCTTTTGGAACGCACACTTCTTCCTACCTTAAGCCACGCGTTTAACCCCCCCACCTCCCACACCCCCTCCACAACAGGTGAGCGAAACACCAAATGACAACACCACAGACCCGACCCCACACACACCACATCCGAACAACCACACACCTACACCTACTTACTTGGATTCTTCCCCAAGCCCATCAATACCGGCCCATCCTCACAACAACCAAACTTCCCCACCCAATGTTGCCCAGTCCATGATCCAAAATGTTACCGACTCACCACTTAACACCGCCTTGACCTCCTCACCACAACCCACATATAAGCCCTCACGAACTCACCGCATGGTCACTCGGTCTCAGTTGGGCATTGTCAAACCGATTGATCGTTTATCCTTACATACTTCCTCTATATCTCATATACCTAAATCTCCTTTTCTTGCTTTAAATGATCCTCAGTGGCGTAATGCTATGTATGATGAATATAATGCGTTAGTTAAAAATGGTACTTGGATTCTTGTACCGAGACTCTCTGGTGTTAATTTGGTTCGCTCAATGTGGCTCTTTAAGCACAAGTTTTATGCTGACGGGACGTTGAGCCGATATAAGGCTCGGTTGGTTGCCAATGGTAGTAGTTAGAAACTCGGTGTTGATTGTGATGAGATATCTAGTCCGGTTGTAAAACCGGCTACCATTCGCATTGTTCTTAGTCTTGCTGTCTCTCGCAAGTGGCCCATCCATCAGCTCGACGTTAAGAATGCTTTTCTTAATGTTGACTTATCTGAGACTGTCTACATGTACCAGCAACCAGGATTTGTGGATTCTCGCTACCCTCACCATGTTTGTCTTTTGCAGAGATCTCTATATAGACTGAAACAAGCACCGCGTGCTTGGTTTCAGCGGTTTGCAGGTTATGCAACCAGGGTTGGATTCTACCACAGCCGATGTGATTCTTCACTTTTTATTTATCGGCACGGGTCTGAGGTTGCTTATTTACTTATATACATGGATGACATTATTCTTACAACATCCTCTACTGCTCTCTTCTAGCAGATCATTGGTTCTTTACATAGTGACTTTGACATGACTGATCTCGGGGCCCTTAATTATTTTCTTGGTATCTCCGCTGTTCGTCACTCTACATGGCTGTTTTTGTCTCAGAGGAAGTATGCTCTCTAGCTTCTTGAGCGTGCTCACATGACCAACTGCAACCCATCTCGGACTCCCATTGACACATAGTCTAAACTTCCACAGGTGTTCCGGTTCAGGATCCCACTTTATATCATAGTCTTGCAGGTGGCCTTCAAGATCTCACTTTCACACGCCCAGATATCTCCTATGCGGTACAGCAAATTTGTCTTTACATGCATGATCCGAGGGAGCCTCACTTTGCTGCTCTCAAGCGTATCTTGCAATATGTTCGGGGGACTCTGTATTTTGGTGTTCACTTATACTCCTCTTCTACTACCTCTCTTTTTGGTTATACAGATGTTGATTGGACAGGTTGTCCTTCCACGAGGCGGTCTACCTCGGGTTACTGTGTCTTTCTGGGTGATAACTTACTTTCTTGGTCATCCAAGCGCCAGCATACTCTCTCCCGCTCCAGTGCCGAAGCTGAATATAGGGTCGTTGCTAACGTTGTAGATGAGACTGCATGGATCCGTAATTTGCTTCGTGAGCTACATTCTCCCTTAACATCTGCTACACTTGTTTATTATGATAACGTTAGTGCCATTATATGTCTGCTAACCCGGTTCAACATCAACGCACAAAACATATTGAGATAGACATACACTTTGTTCGTGACATGGTTACTGCTGGTCATGTGCGCGTTTTCCATGTTTCTTCTCGCTATCAGTACGCTGATATCTTCACCAAGGGACTCCCTTCAGTTTTGTTTGAAGAATTCATATCCAGTTAAAGCGTCCGGCCTCCTCCCGCTCCAACTGCGAGGGCGTGTTAGATAATATTTGTACTCCTGTTATATTGTTTTATGGCCCATGTGTATTAGGCCTAGCCCATAATTAATCTCTAAATAATCTTTGTAATCTTTATATTGGTTTTGGATGATCAATGCAAATCACGGTTTCTATCTTTCTAATATTGCCGTGTGGTGGAAGCTTATTTGATATTTGCGAAGAGATGATACTGATGGAATGTATGTGACACTAGGTTAATCATCGTCTTATTTGTTATGCTCACTTATTATTAGACCTGACAAATTCGATATTTTCTCCCGTGTAATGTTTTTTATAACATTAATTGGGACGATTAACCTTTTTTCCTAAACTGAGATGTAATCCCATTTAATACCTCACCTGAGTTTTCCGCTAGGTTTTCTCTCTTAGACATATTTTTCATGTTGCCATCATTCAGGTCCTCCCGCGGTATTACTATTTGTGGTAGGTGTGTGGTTGATTGGTTGTTGCATGACAATCAAATGGTACATAAGATGAATCAAATGCAAATAGCCCCTCTTAGTGCTATAATTAAAATCTTAAGTGCCAATTGGAAAGGAGAGCGTGCCTCATGAAACTCTTTCAACGTGACTATTAACTTGTGATCGTCCTTATGATCATCTAAAGTTGATAACAAACTAAGGGTATCCCGTATTTCATTCAATAAACACAAGGAATCTGGTTCTCAAGCACCATCATATATATCTCCATAAAGTACACCATCGTGTATCAACTTTTTAGGCATCAAGGGTGCAATGTCAGCATAGTGCACAAGAAGACTAAATAATAACAAGCCATCAATTGTATTTGACAATGCAAACCAATGTATCTTGGCCAAGATTCATATACTTGCGGTAACAAGCAGGAATCGTGGGCTCATTCTCTTTGAGCCTGCTGATCACCAAGGTCCAAGGAGTCAGATGATAAGACTTGTTCCATGTTCATTGTTTAAGATAGCTTTAATGGCAGCAACTTTTAATTTTACGTCTCCATTTGGTAAAGATGAGTCTCAAAGTGCTGGTATGGCTCCAATACTATAGCCGGAGGTAAGTAAGCATCGGGCTTGAAAGGGCCCGCTTATGGATTTTACAACACTAAACACGTAAACTGGAACGTCGCTGATGTTGTTGTATGACTCATCATTGAAACCCTTGCTGATTTGATTCACCCATCTTTTCGTGCTAAGATTACCACTCAAAATCGAAGTGTACGTGTTTCATCTTTCTTTTTTGCATGAATATAACCGAATACACTTTATATTTATACTTGTGAAGAAGGTAGGCAGCTGAATAAAGTCGATTAAAAGAAAGTAATTGAAACTGTACGTCTAAGTCAGGCATGGTTGTGATTTTTCAAAATTGATGGCATAACAATAAGTGACAAAAAGCATATGAAACTTAAGGTACCACCAAAAAAATAGAAGGGCCAAATTATTTTAGGGCTTCGATTGTCCCAAGCCCATAACTCTCTGGATCATCAAAATAGTCTTGTCAGAAGAAAATGTTTTCTGTGTGATGTTTTGGTGAATATTTATTATATTTTCTGATTATTTCGTTGGTGATTAAATAGATCATTCGTGCTTAGATATCTGTGTGACTGAATATGTCTATGTGATTAAATAGGTTCATGTTATTAGGTCCCAAAGGAAAAAAATTCTCAAGAAGTTACTTGTATGAGATATACAACATACGTAACAAAGAAGGGATAATGACAAAAATACCCAATTTTTCAAGCCTACTTCACAAAATACCCCATTTTATACTCAAAAACCCAAAATACCCAATAAATTCATAAAATTTTGAGAAAAATCGCAAATTTTCGAGTTTTTGCGAAATTGGAAAAATATCGAAAATTTTCGATATTTCTTAAAAATATCGAAGACTTGTGAGATTTCTTAAAATATCGAAAATTTTCGATATTTTAAAAGTATCATAAATTTCGATATTTCTTAAAAATATCATAAATTTTCGATATTTTAAAAATTTCAAAATTTATGGATAAAACTTGCGATATTTTTAAGAAATTTCGCAAATTTATGGATAAAACTTGCGAGATTTTTGTCGGTTTGCTAGATTTTGCTGATAAAACGTGTTTTATTGTTATTTAAGCTCCTTTCACTAAAAAACTCAAATTCTCACTAAAAACTCAAGTTTTCCATGAATTCGTCAAAGAAACCGTCAAAATACGTGTATGTAAAGGAGGTACATGGGAAAGAGTGGATGGTATGTTGGAGTATATCTTGGTTAAATTGTGTAAAAGCGTACACTAATTTTACCAATGTTGTCATCATATTCATGTTTACTAGAAGCGGTATCAGGAGGCTAGAAATCGATGCTAATAGTGGTTTTATGATAACTTACAATTCGGATAATGATATTGTAGAGGTATGTGATGATTTGGAGGTCAATGAATTTATGGAATTTGTTGTTAAAAGTAGTAGAATTGTTACATTGTGTATTGTTGAGTCTAGTGTAAATGGTAGGCAATTATCAACTACGGAAGCAATCAACAAAACAATTTTATTCATGCTAACTCGTGCGTAAATGTATATCAAACCGAATATCATGCCACACAAATTCACCAAACACAAATGTCTGGTAGTAGTTTTTATCAAAATTTTAATAGTTTTCGACATATGCATGGATTTCCTGGGAATCCTATGTATGTGCATGGAATTCCTGTGTATCATACGCAGGAACCTCAAAGTAATTCAGCTATTTGTAAAAAAAAACAAGTTGTTGGTTCACCAAAAAACAAAAAGACTAACGAAAGGGATTTGCTAGATGATGATAAATTACGGCCTTTCGGAGAAAAGGTAATGGGTGGTGTTTTTGGGAAAGTGAAAAGATTGTCTGGCGAGGATGAGAGTAGTGGATCTGATGATGAGCGTAGTGAATCTGATGACGAGAGTAGAAAATCTGATGAGCAGGTTAGTGAATCCAAGAAGGATAAATTTTGGAATATGCCTCCCCTACTCAAAACACCAGTTCCAGATATCAACTCGAAAAAAGGTATGTCTTCTGGAACATCTAGTCTTGTTCGTTTGCATGATACTTTTGATAATAAAGAACATATAAAAGTTGTTTTGGGTAGAAAAGCTCTTGAAGAAGGATTTCAAATTAGATACCCAAGATCAGACCCCCAAAGGGTATATGCAAAATGTATCGATGACACATGTGAATGGGTTTTTCGAGCCTATATACCCAAAGACTATAAAAGGTTTTATGTAACAACATTTCACGACCATCATACATGCACTAGAACTCAAATTCACCCACATCATCGTAATGCTTCCCCAAAAGTCCTTGGTCATATATTGAAGGAGGTAATGTCTGAGAATAGTAGGATTTATAGGGAAAGAGATTATGCAGATATGAATGCTAGGTTCAAAATTGATATATCATATTCTCAAGCTTGGCGAGCTAAATGTTATGCATTGCAATTGTTGAGAGGGACTCCTAGGGAGTCGTTTTCGAACTCCTTTGTATTGCCACAATTTGAAACTAAAAACCGGGACTATTACACATATTGGCCGGCGATGAAGATGTTTGAGATTTTTTTCTTGCCATAGGTCTTTGGTAAGTATTGTTTATTACAAAAAATAAATGTATTATTCATGCTATCTATTTATTATTCTAATTATCGAAAGATTTTTTATGTATATTCGTACATTTGTGTCACACATCGACCATTGATTATAATAGATGGTGCACATCTTAAAGGGAATTTTTGGTACAATGTATCTAGCGGTTGCAATGGATGGTAATAATCGATTCTGCGCTTGCATACGGATGGGTAAGTCGGAGACATTTAGATCTTAGGATTGGTTTTGACAAAACTCAAGGAATGTATAATTGGTAAGCAAGATAACTTAACGATCATATCGATGGAGTGGATCCATTGCTTTGGCCATTCGAAATGTATTTCCCAATGCATTTCATGGTCGTTGTTGTCGCCACTTGTTGATGAACTTACGTGCAAAGTGTCCTCGATTTATAAGTAAGGAAACACTATTTTGGAGAGCATGTAAAGCATATCAGATTTCAGACTTTGAAGAACGTTTTAGCACTTTACGTGAAGTATTGCCTAGTGCCGCTAATAAACTTGATAGGATTGGTCATGAAAAGTGGGCAAGGGTTCACTTCCCCGGTATGCGTTATAATTACATGACCTCCAATAGTGCATAATCAGTGAACGCATTGTCTCGACATTCTCGAAAACTCCCAATTTGTATGATGATTGATTGGTTCATAAAATCTTTGCAACAATGGTACTTTGAACATCGACAAACGGCAGGTAAACACATACCAAACCATGCCTATTTATGTTTCTTTTTTTTATATATATATTTTACTCACATATATTATACCATGTGTAGATGAACATAAACATGAATTAACACCCTGGGCGGAGGCCAAGATAGCTAAAAGAATTGCAAAATCCACCACATGGACTGTAAGACCCGCTGCAAACTACCTTTACAATGTTGTTGATTATAACAAAATGGGACAGATTGATCTTAATACTAGGACATGTAGGCGTGGACAATGGCAATTATCGGGTTTACCTTGTGGGCATCTTATTCTTTGTTATGCGACATTTGCGCCAATCAAGTGCAATCGGTTTGCATTCCGTGTTTCAAGACTAGTGTTTGGAGGGCTTCATACAACGAGGTTATATCGATGTTGGGCATCCTTGAAATGGGAGAAACGGATGATCTTATAACCGTCCTTCCACCTGTAATGGACAAACGTCAGCCAGGAAGGCCGCGTAACCGTGATCGCTTTAAATCTAAGGGTGAAGAAACTACACCAAAATCATGTACACGATGTCGTAAAGATGGACATAACCGTCGTGATTGCCCATCAGATGTACCATCCCAGACTTTTATTGCGACAACATCAAGTGTGAAGTCAAGTTCTAGCACATCAAGGAAAGGTTCAAAAAGATCTAAAGAATCTAGTGTGTATGAAGAAATATGATAACGTATTGTATTATTGAACTATGTTATTTCTTTTAGGGTTATTGAACTATGTTATTTCTTATTAAGTATTTTTCGCCAATATGAAAAGTAGACATTACATTACATCACAATGATAATTAGACATTACATTACATCACAATGATATTTAGACATTACATTGCATGACAATTATAATTTGACACTACATTGCATGACAATGATAATAGTTATTAAATTATTATAAAGCCTTTTGATTCGGCACTTGAACTAGCTCTACAAGCCTCACATTCTTCGTTTACCTCCTCGCTTACAATGTAGATATGAAGGAATTGCGTCTTTCCGTGTCCAATATACATGTATAGATCCATGTAATCTTCTTCAGTCCATAGTTGTTGTAGTCCAGTATCTAAGTCACAATTAGGTTTTTGAAAATAGCAGAAATAATCATTCGACTCGATATTCTCAACAACGCCAGTAGCATCACTTATTTTCTTCATAATATTATACATGTCTTCCCTACTAAAATCATCAATGTTTAAAAAGTCTACTTCATGTATCTTTCCTTGCAAGTATTTTCTTTTGGAAAACCGGAGAAACGTCCTTCATGGTGTATTAACAATGAAAGCAGTAAGGAAATTCATCATGCATTATAAAACAAAATTTATTGGTTAGCTACCATTAAAATATAAAGCATTAAGGTAATGTAGCAAACATACCGTAAGTATTTCAATGTATGATGGTGTACGGACTCTCGAATCTGATAAAACTTGGGTAAATCCATGATGAATTTTTATAAAATATGTGGCATACTCTTATATATATATATCCTATATTTGCTATATTGCATTTTTTTGCGAGATAAGATTTTTGCGAGATTACAACTGACAAAAAGGACAACTTTATTCAAGGATAAGATATATGCGATATTGCATTTTTAAGAAAATTTGCGATATTTCTTTAAAATATCAAAAATTTGCGATATTTTTTAAAAATAGCCAAAATTTGCGATACTTTTAAGAAAATTCGCAAACTTAAGAAAAAAAGTCGCATTTTTTGCGAGATAAGATTTTTGCGAGATTACAACTGACAAAAAGGACAACTTTATTCAGGGATAAGACATTTGCGATATTGCATTTTTTGCGAGATAAGATTTTTGCGAGATTACAAGCGACAAAAGGACAACTTTATTCGGGGATAAGATAAGTATTTAATTAACTTATAAATACCCTTAACTTCAACATTTTAAGCACAACAAAATGTCTCATCGAAACACAAGACATTCCCAACCATACCATAACAAACCATTCACAAGTCCTCAACATAACGTTGGTAGTTCTTCATCACAACCAAATATGAACCATCCTTCGTCTCCCGTTCATCCATTTAGTGATGAAAATGCGGTTAGGATAATACCTGGTCCTGCTGGTATTCTACAAGCTGCGAGGCTCCGTAAAATAGCAGAGACTAGGGAAGGTGGTCATGACTGTGAAATGCCGACACAGGAATACGTTAGGAAAATAATTGAGGATGCGAGTGAGGATGATCATTTTACGTGGCCCATGGCTTAGCGCGTTCAATATCTAGTTGTTGAAGGAGTATCGCAATTGGTTGTTTGGCGATATGAAAACCTTTTGAAGAATGGGAAACTTGAAAAGGTTGTAGCGATAATAAAGTCTTGTACGCCGAATGTGTTGGGTGACCTAACAAGAACACTCAAAGATCCTTGGTATAATTTACGGTACAATTCATTACAAAGTCCTTAAAGAGGAGGGTTATCAAAAGGCTATTACAGTAGGGCTGTTTTGATACTTCGTAATGTTTGATGTTTTCCCACAAATTTGGTGGCCATTATCTTCACATTACATTGAAAAACATTGTTAAGGTTTTCCACAAGGATCGATCTTTAATTTATGAATGTTTACGTTTTATTTAAATGCGTGTCGTTTTAATTATCTATGTAACGTTTTTAATTTATGAATAAAAGTTTACGTTTTTAATTGTCCATTTAATCTGATTCAGTTCATAGTTGTTGTTGTCCAATATCATTTGACTCGATATAGTCATAACTTCATCACAAAATAGACGAAATTTCATTTCTACGTAAGATATAGTCATACTTCCACTAAAGTATTTCTAAAAAAAAAAAAAAAAAAAAAAAAAAAAAAAAAGCCAAAATGATCTAAACATCAAGAAATGGGTCTACACAGGTCTTTCACACCTAGTTTCATAAAACATTAATGCCATATCAGCTCTAAATTCGTGACATTGCAATCCCACATCATCACCAAATTGTTCAATATCGATACTTTTCCCTTCTGTAAGCATCTTAATAAACATACATGTCATGACACCACAATCTTGTGTACCATACTTAAACGTCTGCTGAGGTGCGTTCTTCACATAGTTTAGCAAGATCTTAAAGCACATCGGATCACGTTTTGTTTTTTCAAACCAACCCACATTTTTCAAGTCTTCTATTATGAATGGTTTCCATTTCTTCAATAAGGTTGAAATCTTTTGCGATTCGCATCACCAAAACTGTCATAAAAGGTCATAGTATAGTCATCCAGTTCCATGAAGCGACAACCCAATGTTCGTTATTGATATTTATCGGAAAAAAAAATTGCGATTGAAAAAAACACAAAATCGACCGTCGTCAAAAAACCCACCTAAAAACAGCAAAAAAAATCTCAAATAAGCAAAAATCGGTAAAAATCAAAAAAGCAAAAAAAACCCACCTAAAAAGCATTAAAAGCAAAAAAACCTTCAAAATCAACAAAAGCATTAAAAACAACAAAAAGCATTAAAAGCAAAGAAAATTCAAAGCAAAGCAAAAAAACCTTCAAAAATCAAAAAAAGCAATTAAAAGCAAAGAAAATTCAAAGAAAATCAAGAAAATCAAAAAAGCAATAAAAACCTTCAAAAATCGACAAAAAAGCATTAAAAGCAAAGAAAATCGATAAAAAAAAAAACCTTCAAAAATCGAAGAAAAAGCATTAAAAACAAAAATTTCAAAGAAAATTCAAAAAAATCGGGATAAAAAATCAAAAAATCAACAAAACCCATCAAAAATCAGCTAAAAAGAACTTAAAAATAGGAATAAACAACAACAATAACAATAACTAAACACCCTACATGCTACACCAAACACTCATAATGATGGATACATCATAACTTACTTGTGATTTTGTCCCATGATGGATACAACGGTTTGTTCCATCTATCGTTGCTCGAAATGCATCCACATTTGCTACCATGCTCATCGACACCGCTATCCATATGGAATGCAACTAAATCACTAAGCCCAAGAGTCCAATTTGCATCGGAATTCCTCCCCCTCATCGTAAGCTCTATAAAGGCATTGATGTGTTGTTCAAATAATACAATAATGAACAATTGTAGATACTTTTATGAAATATTTTTTAAGAATCTAAAATTATACTTACTAATCCTTCAAGCTTCCCGCCTTCTACGATGCCCGGGTAAAGAACATCCCAAAATGAAGGTTCACATCTAATTCCTTTGCGTAAGCAATCAAGGTAACAATCTATCTTATTCTTCGCAAAATGACAATATAGGGGATATTTTTTCCTTTGAATCTTGCTCAAATCCGGCAAATCGAAGGTTGGCTTGCTACTTTTCTCGATTCTTATGAATTCCAAATCCTCTTCCGTAAATCCAGTATCTTGGGCCGCATCTGAAGCATCTGAATGTGTATGTATGTTATCCTTCATGGATGCGACATGGTCGTAACCAAGGCGATCGTAGTGGATCTTGGTGGTGGTATGGTCGAAGACACACGCGTTCGTGTATAAGCGATCATCGGTGACTTAAACCTCAATGGAGTGCGTCTCGGCCGTAATTTGCGCCGGTTAGCCAACGGGAGAGATTTACGTAGTCGGCGAGGTGAGGTATATAAGCTATTCGGTGATGATGTGTATGACGGTCCGGTGACATGTATCTTGCTATGTCTCCGTCCGACACGACTCAAAGTCACGTGCATCACCACGCAAGTTATAAAATAACAAATTATTAATAGCAAATAACAATTTCCTAATGAACTACCATTAAAAAAAAAAAAAAAAAAAAAAAAAAAAAACATGGATAATTAGCTATTCTAAGAGACTAAATAAGCAACCATTAAGCTAATTATAAGCTATACTATCCTAAGCTAACTAGTAACATTTAAGAAGCCTAAATAAGCACTAAGTACCACTGATAAGCACAAAACTAGCTGAAATAGTTGCTTAATAACATGCTGGTATGGACAGAAAATCAGGCCTAAAGGGGCTATTTCAAGGGCTCAATAAGCTATTAAGAAAAATTAAAAAAAATAATAAAATAAAAATACAAGCTAGTAGATAAGCATCTGAATAAGTACTGTACCAAATTTTAGAGCATAAGGACTTAAAACAAAGAAATTAAAAATCAAAAATAAAAGGGCTGTTGGGAGATTTTTAGCAAATGCAGATTTTGAAAATGGGTGAAAATGAGATTTTTTGACTAAAGAAGGTCTAAGACCAGATTCTAAGCATGTAAACTAACCTATAGTGAGCTACTTTGAAGCAATTCCAACACCTAAGGGAGCTTAATCTAATTTTTATCCTAGCTAATATGTAAAACAGTTTTAAACTAATCATATAATAAAAATTATTTAATATGAAATAAAATTTACTCTTGAACTAGCATTTGCAAATTACACACCTCAATGCAAGCAATCGAGACTCTAAAGTCTCAATAGTACCACAGCCTAGAAAGCAGTCTCACCGAGAGTACTAATGATGCTCTTCACTCGTCATATGTAGGGTTGTGAGATGATGAATCTCTCTTCCTTTTCTTTTCTTCTTCTTCACTTGCTCACTTAGGTCGTCCTTTTCAACTGAACTTGCTCACTTAATACCTCACTTTGAACATGTTTTCTTCAAAATACTGAAAGAGTCCTTCCACCAACTTGTGTCACTCTCGGCTTTAGTAGGTGTAAGGGTCTCGAATGGTTAAATCTAACCTATTATTGTCAAACAAAGTGCAACACCTCGTCCAAGTAAGCGGTAGTAATGATCTCGAAGCCAAAGCCCTCGGAATTATATCCGGCTTTTGAAGGCATAAACATGTGTAGCGGGATGGCCTCAATATCCATATCTATAAAATAGAAAACATCGAAAAAACAACTAAAAAAAACAACATAAAAGATGTACAAAAATCACCATATGTAAAAATACCATAAAAGCCCAAACAAATCCGGTCAATGTGTATCGGATCTCTTCCCTTTCTTGCGTTTCTCATTATGAAGCGATCTGCGATTAGATCTGACATCTCTAAGTTGCTTATAAGTTTTATCCCAAATATCGACCCCATGGAAAATATTCCAACAATCTTCTAAATGCTCAACCAAATTCAACTTAAAGTTACTAACATTGTGTGACGATTGGTGGCCCAAAATCCGTTATCTAACAACACCAAAAGACATATCTTAAGCGCATCATCGTCTTCCAAAACTATTGACCGATCTTTCATCGATTAAAGATATCCATAACATCCTTTACTTTAACGAAGCGTTTTACGGAATATCGGGAACATCCTTTTCCTAAATGGATTTTTTGCGTTGTGTCCTTAACCCACTCTTTCATATACATATTCGGACCAAAGCGTAAACACAGAACTAAACAAAACTCTTGGCGTCTAAAGCGAATCCGTTTACCTAATATATTGAATGAGACCTCGTTTGAGTACGCTTTCAACCTCACTATCAAGTATCGTATGAATCAAAAGTTGGCTATTCTTTTTAAGGACAACGTCGAGCCAATGTCCAAAACATGTTTTCTGAATTTTTCAACTTGGGCATCGGTCGAGCTACAAGTATGTACGAAACAATCGTAATTTTGGCCTTAATCGTTATGTTTGGTGGTTAAGAAAGGAAAAAAACAAATGTCTTATGAATACATTATCAAATCTTGAACTAAGAAAACAATAAAACAACACCATTAACCATTAACCACCAACGAATTTGTATAGTAGCCTCGCTATAACCAAGTGGCTCAATCAATTAAGAGATTGTGACCAAGTCATATCTGCATAAGATGTACCAAAAGCATTTAGCCTATGATCGGTAGCTTAGTAATCTATTAACAAAGATATAATTAGTTGCTCAAATCGATCTCATTTCACATTCAATTAACTAAAGATGTACTAAAACGATGTAGAGCAACATGTTCATATGTCTTTAATTTGTCGTTAGAAAATCAGTCGCTTTAAGCCATGGTTTGGTTAACATGTTGGGCAATCCGTACGTGTTAGCCATTTAGAGTTTTAGACCTGTTTATAACCTAAATCCATTTATTTTCTGTGATATCATGCTTTTCATAAAACACAATGTGGTTGTGTTTAGTGATAAAGAACAAATGTCTTAGCAATCATAATTCACAGCTTATATCAGTCATGAAAACCTAACTACAATCACATATCAGTCACGAACCCCAAATTTTCATAAGGAACCCTAATTGGGAAAAACCCCCAATTTGAAAAAATTGTCCAATTCAAACAAAACCCTAATTAGAAAAACAATAAAGATAATTCGAATACTAATATAATTTTTGCACGATTAAAACTTACTAGAATCGAATCTTTATTCATGATTCGATATAAATTTTTGAACAATTAAACCTTCAATTCGAATATTTTTGGGGCTTTTCTTCAATTCGCAAATTTGGGGGTGGTTTTTTTTGCGATATCTCTTCAAACGCAGGTTCGATTCACAAATTTGGGGGGAGGTTTCAATTCGCAAGTTTTGGGGCAGTGGAGGGTTTTTTTTTTTTGGAATCCGCAGGTTTGGAGAGGGTGGAAGAAACCTGTTTTGCGATATGGAATCCGCAGGTTAAGTGGGTTTTTAGTTTTATAAAAAATATCGAAAATTTTCGATATTTTTAAGAAATTTCGCAAATCTTGCGATTTTTCTTAAAAATATCGAAAATTTTCGATATTTCTCTAAAATCTCGCAAATTTGCGATTTTTCTCAAAAAACTTGAGGATTTTTTGGGTATTTTGGGTTTTTGAGTATAAAATGGGGTATTTTGTAAAGTGGGTTTGAAAAATAGGGTATTTTTGTCATAATAAACGGTCTTGATAAATTTGTACATATAATAATTATTATATGTAAATCTGGTGAGCTTAGAAAGTGAATCATTCATTTCTTAATTGGTAGGTTCAAAGAACAAGACAAGATGCTTTTGGAATATATGTGCAAAGTATTGTTTGTAAAGTAAATTGCGGATCTTGTGATAAAAATTTAATTAAATCACATGTAATAAAGAGTAAAAGTTAGTAAACAACAAGAAGAATAGAGACCGATTCGCTTCACCTTTTCGTTAGAAATCAAATTAGTCGCTAATTATTTACGAGTAAAACACATGTGAAAGTGATATCTTTAGTTATACTTTTTCCTTTGTGAATAAGAAAATTTGATTCCTATGGGGTTGTTTAGGACCTTTGTTTTAAAGAAATTTTCGTATAAGATATCTTAATCTTTTGGTCACAAAATGGTTCTGAATTTCCAATACATTTTATTTCTCTGTTAAAATCATTTCAGGTAATACTAATATAATTGTATATGCCACATTTCGCGATTAATAATAAGTCTAGTTCTGATGGAGTTCTGGAGCGAATTTGCAACTTAAAAGAAAGCTAAAACAAAGACGAATAAGCGGCACTGCCCTTCCACAATGTTTCCATTACTAGTTGAACCACGCAAATCATGTGTTCTTGTTTTTTGCTATTCAATCTTACGTTCCTCTAGTCTATGTTCGTGTGGAATTACTCGGTGCTCCGATACTCTATGAGTTCAAGAGTCATCAGAACACTTGGTCGCAACTTTCATCGCATCCATGATGGTGTCCAGTGCCTTGCTACTTCGTTGTGTTCTGTTTAAAGCTAGGTGCGGTATCGGGTTGTATAAAATAATTTGAGTTTCAGTTTTCTTTCTTTTTTCCCTTCCGTTTCTGTTTGATTTATTAGCCTCATATTGATGATTGCTTTAGAAAAATATTTTGCTCTTCAACAATATATATACACAGGCATGCTTATTGTCCACCTATTCAAAGTCAAGTTCGTCTATATTTAATGCATGTGCATGATAAGTTGAAAACCAGAATCTGTGGGTTCATATGTGTATTTCAAGAAGAAATAATGCTACACCATACCAATTAACAAATTAAAATATTAAATATAAACGATTGTTTTTTTGAACAAAATATAGACGAATTTGAATACTATTTAGATAACCAAGTGACAAATAAAAATAGTTTTCTTGAAATCTCCTCTATGTTTGACTAAGCATATCAAAATATCAACCATTACTAGTCCATCTATGATATATTATCATATCATATATACTATTAAGCAAAAACAGGTTCTTTCATGTGGCGTGTCCGGCATTAATTCGCATTTCATGAGTTAGCAAAAATAACATGAGGTTTAAGTGTCGTTCTGCAAGTAAGTCGAGTTGGCAAAAATAGTCACTAAGGTTTAAGTGTCATTGCAGTAAGTCGCTTTATAGCGATTTGGCAAAAATAGTCACTATCCAAATTCGGCGTCTAAAAGAATCCATTGCGTCATGCGAGTTTAATCTTCGTTTATTAAAATATAGTTCTAGTTTGAATAGAAGAAATAATGCTACACCATACCAATTAACAAATTAAAATATTAAATATAGATGATTGTTTTTTTGAACAAAAATATAGACGAATTTGAATACTATTTACAAGTGACAAATAAAAATAGTTTTCTTGAAATCTCCTCTATGTTTGACTAAGCATATCAAAATATCAACCATTACTAGTCCATCTATGATATATTTTATTAAAATACAGTTCTAGTTTGAATATTTGTCATTGATGACCAAATCAACCACATATAAATTCAAACATACTAAAGTGTACTCAACATGTCTTACGACCAAAGAAACCTTATATATACACCACAAACTTAACTTTTACTTAGTTTGCCTCACTATTTATTTTCTAAAGCACAGATTTATTTTCCCAAAATGACCACAAAATCTTCTACTTTATACTCAAATAGTAAACCACCTCAGCCATCACCAAGGACATGTTTATGTTCTCCAACTAATCATCCTGGCTCGTTCCGTTGCAGCCGCCATAGGAACCTCCAAAGAGTTCCTAGCCGAATGGTGGCTAGCCGTGGTTCATGGGAGTTGGCAGTTGTTGCAAAAGCCAGCTCAATGAAAACGTTTCTTCGGATCATGATAAATCCGTCTAGCCGTGATCTTCAAAGGAGGAGGAATTTTCAGCAGAAGCCTAATAGGTTTTGCTTGTTGAATGGTAATCGAAATAGACTTGCAGCAGTTTGCTGATCATGCATGAAACTCTGGTTGTACTTGGGAACTGATCATCGATCATTAAAAAAAAGTTTTTGGATTTATTCATTTTTTGATGGAATATTTTGTTATTTGTTTTTTGTGTAATATATTAAACTACAGTAGTGTATATATATAACTGTAAAATATGGTGGTGTTAAGTTTTATGTAATGTGCATGAGCATGTGTAAAGATTTTGAAACAAATGAACAAATACATGCGTTTTTTATGGGTACTGAAAGATTAGAAAAAGAATACTACTATGAAGTATAATGTACTTTTGCTCGAAGGTGAGTGTTCTATATACACTAGTAGAAAAACTGGGCTCTACCGTGTTTCTCATGGAAAAAAATCGTCCCTTTTCTTATTGATTAGAGATGATTTACGCACTCGTTTGTTGACCAAATATTCCCAAGAATTGAACGAACCGACTCATAAAATATCACTTATCAACACCGGTACACCGCATTCACTATACGGTGATAATCTAGGTGAACTGTTTAGGTATTATAAGGATTTCTGGAAACTATAATGTGCTTTGTATCCAACATGATCGACCATTTATGAATCTGTTAGAGGGGTGGATGCAGTTGCATCATATAAGTTTATTGACGCCATCACGTCAGCATGTATGGTGTACCTTATAAATTATAATACTCTTATAACATAAACACCTTCCCTAATAAAATTTCTTTAACATACCACAAAAAATACCACTCACTCATAAAAATAAACGCATAACACAATGTGAGTGCATGGCATTGGTACCTATATATAATATGATGGGGCGGTGCAGTATAAGTTTCATAGGGGTGACATAGATGCCAAAATAACATTTATAACACGTTATCAAGCATTGCACCGTGCTCTGTTATAAAATGAAAGAGAGTTTCCAACAAATTTCAATTTAAAATCAAATACATTGCCACTATTTTATTAATAGTCGCTACAAGCTCATAACTGCCTCTTCAAAATGTCACTAGGACAATTGCCCCAACGTTCATGGCAACACCCTTTATACGAGGCCATTTATTTGTTATCAATGTTAAAAGAATGGCAACACACATTTCATTTAGTTTTATATGAATGCTCACGTAATGACACTAATTATTTTGAGACTATTTTAACAAAAATGTCATTTTCGTAATAGATCTATCATTAATATAGTCTGACTATTGGTAGTCTCATGGATAGTAATCAATCTTTGTTAGCCAAATGGTGGTGGAGATTTCGTAAAGAAGAAAATGCCCTTTGGTGTAAAGTCATTCGCTCGATTCATGGGTCTTCGGGTGGCATGCATAATGCTCCTGAGCCTAAAAAGTCATCAGGTACATGGTCTCAAATTATCAAGTTAAAGGACGATCTTAACATCATTGGAATCAACCTCGAAATGTTATTTAAAAAGAAAGTGGGAAATGGGATGACTACGAGTTTTTGGTACGATAACTGGTTAGGTGGCCCATCTCTTCAGGAGACTTTCCCACGATTATTTCGACTAGAAATGATGCCCAACTGTCTTGTATCTGATCGTGTCCCCACTTTTTCGTTTCCTGCTACAGTAACCAACAATACTTCTGCCCACCATTTGGTTCATCCCACGGATACAACACCAACCACCACGGACCCAGTTATTTGTCCTATTTCATCGACAGACTTTGTTGGGTTGTCCTTCTCTTGGGCTTGGAGAAGGGTTGTTCGGTCACAAGACGAACTATTGGAGCTTACTGATCTTCAAAACTTGATAATAAACCTTCATCTCACTATGGAACAAGATACATGGGAATTTACCCCTGAGCCATCAAGGTTTTTCAAGGTCAACACAATGCGTAAGATCATTTCAAATACATCGACCGATACTGCCTCTCAACAAACGAGATGGAGCAAGATCCTTCCTTCAAAAGTAAACATCCTTGCTTGGCGTGTTCTACTCCATAGGCTTCCAACTAGGGTCAACCTTGATCATCGTGGGATAGACCTTGACTCGGTTCGATGCCCCCTATGCAATGATGATATTGAAACGGAAACCCATGTTTTCGTTAACTGCTCACTTGCACGTTGCATCTGGAAGGCGTCTTCTCATGGTGGCAGCTCCCGGATACATCCATCACAAACTTAGATGATCTGTTCTCGTTGCCCGATCGTGTTACCATGGAATCTAAGCTCAAGCCTTTCTTTGATGTGGTAGTGAACGCAACTGTCTGGTCATTGTGGAGCTACAGGAATAAAGTGGTTTTTAACATCAAACGGCCTAAAAAAAATCTCATTTTCAACGAGATTAAGCTTTCGTCGTTCAATTGGATTACTAGTAGAAGCAAACGGAAAGTTTCTTTTAGTTGGTTAGATTGGTTTAGCAATCCATGTATCTCTTGATCTTCATTATGCTTGTATTTGTCTTCCTAGCGTCTTGCTAGTTGTTTAATTGAAATGCCGTTCCAAAAAAATATATAGTCTGACTGGCTCTAGGTTTTCCTAATAAAATATATATATATATATATATATATATATATATATATATATATATATATATATATATATATATATATAGTGTAGCGTTCAATCTGAAAACCACTTTTTGTACAGAACCTCTGAACCAACCTTTACCCCTAATAATGCATGATGTACACCATATTAATGCAAGATGCCATTTTTGTAATTATCCACTACTTATTTTAATTAAACAAAAAATTAAAAGGGTAATTTAGGTATTTGTATTTGTCCCTAAAAAATTGCTAGAAACATATCAAGAAGCAGATTTATCTCTCTTTTTAATTTAGTAACTGCCTCATATCTCTAAACCTAAACACCATCACCCAAAAACCATATAGAGCCTCATTCTTAGATCCATTTTTTCGATCATAAAAGTAAACAAAAATCACCAATCTCTTTGAATCCATCAATCACCATTTTTTCTGTAAATATCAAGTGGTGTTCTTTTTTTCCGGATCTGACGGATCTTGAAGAGGACGGATGTTATGGAACATAAAGAGGACGGTTGTTGCATTTATCACATATTAAAGAGACGGATTTGTTGCATTTTATCACACATTAAAGTCCCAATTACATCTTCTATCCTGCGCCATCAAATGTTGTAAGTTTCTAATTGAGAGTCGTTTTTTGCTTGTATTTATAAAAAATTTTATTTATTTATTTATTTTTTTAATTTAGTTTTGATGATATGAAAAAAATGGTTTTGATGATCTGAAACAATTAAAACTAGTTTTGTATCATTTTTTTGAGATTCGTATCATGGTTTTGATGATCTAAAAAAATGGTTTTAAGATTCAATTTTGCTTGTATATATAAAAATGGTTTTGATGATATGTTTTTGGAAACCAAAACATCAGATCTTGCGGTTATGGTTCTTGGTTTTTAATATATTTTTTACCCCTAGTGTTTTCGGATCTTTAGTGGCGTACCATGGGGTCGAATGTGTTTCTGTATCTTTAATAGTTTTTTTATGTTTGAAATATCAGGTATTGTACATTATTTGGTTCTCCAATGATATCTATAATGTTTCTTTATTGTTGAAAGGTCATGAAAAAATTATTTAATTATATTTTTATAATTTCGGGGATTGAATATTTGTTTGGAAGGCGTGCACATATGTTTTAATGAATTGGACGAGAAACCATAACGCACAAATGTTTTGGAAAAATCTCATATGTTCAATAGGTTTGATGAGAAAGTGAAGTGTCTGCGTATGTTATTTAAAAGCGTGCACACATGTTTTTGGAAGACAGACATATATGTTACAATGAACTTGATTGAGAAAGCGAAGCGTGCATATATGTTTATGGATGTTGTGCATATACGTTATCGAGGCTTGCACATATAATCTTATGAATTTGATGAGAAAGCGCGGCGCTGCATATATTAACTTGGAATACGTGCACATATGTTCAAAAGAATTGACGAGAATTGAAGAGTCTGCGTGTTTTTAAGCGACGTGCACATTTATATTTAACAAGATACTTGTACATGAATTGTATTTTATTTAATATTAACTTTTGTGTATACTATATGTGTTCTTGGTTTGTTACAAATTGTTAGAGCTACGTGTGTATTTTTATATTTTGGTCACAAATTTCGATAATCAACTAATGTACACTTAAAACATATATACGAATTACCATTTTAAGCAAATAAGTTTGACGTCTAAATGTAAGAAGCAAATGTAAATTTTCTATATTTATAAAAAAAAAACACCTATGCACTTCATTTTTCTAAAAAAAACATGTACATTGAAATAAACATACATGCACTTGAGATCTTTTTAAAAAAGTCATGCTGTAAAATCACAAAAAAAAAAAAAAAAAAAAAAAAAAAAAAAAACATGAATGTTAAGGATTAAATAAAGCGTTTTTTTTTTTTTTTAAAAAAAGTAAATATAAGTTTTACTTTTATACCACCGATTAAATAAAATATTAATAATCTTAAATTCTTGTTGGTCCGAAGTGGTTGCAGCAAGAAGTTACATGCGAAATAATGGTTACTGCGTTGAGCGTGACCTATATATATATATATATATATATATATATATATATATATATATATATATATATATATATATATATATATATATATATATATATATATATATATATATCGCGTTGATGCGGCGCCATTATTTATGCGAACTTTACTGGCCACTGAGCCGATTTAAGATTATTAATATTTTTATTTAATTGAAAAGTATAATAAAACTTATATTTACTTTCTTTAATTTTTTTATTAAAATGATTTTTAACCCTTTGTTTTCTTATGTTTTTATTTTTACAGCATGCATCTTTTCAAAAAAATCTCAAGTGCATATATTTTTTTTTCAATAGACATGTTTTAAAAAAAAATCAAGTGTATACATGTTTTTTTTTCCTTAAATATAATAAATTTACATGTGTTTCTTGCATTTAGACGTCAAACTTATTTGCTTAAAATGGTAAGTACATATATGTTTCAAGTGTACATTATTTGATTATCGAAACTTATGACCAAAAACATAAAAATACACATGTAATAACAATTTATCATAAATATATACATGTAACCTCTACATTTATAACAAAAAAAAAAACATAAATACAATACACATAATTTGCTATAAAAAACATATGTGCACGCTTCGATAACATATATGCACGACTTCCAAAAACATATGTGCACACTTCACTTTCTTGTCAAGTTCATTAGAGCCTATGTGCCCGTCTTCCGAAAACGTATATGCACGCTTCACTCTTCGTCAACTTCGTTGAACATATATGCGTCTTTCGAAAACATATGCACGCTGCTTTTGTGATCACCTGATTTAACTAAACATTGAAAAGAACATACATGATTATTACATTTAAAAAGTAATGATTATTGTACCTATATCTTTTTACGACAAAACTAAACATATATGCATCACCTTAGGCTGACCACAATGGAAGGTTAACCGAGTGGGTCAAGTGTTCGGTTGAGCTAGGTTAACCGACTTGTCATCTGCTCATCTGTATATTACGGATTCGTTCAGATCTAAACAATCATTGACTTAACAAATGCATGAGCTTTAACCAACGGGAGAAGAAAAAAAACCCCTTTTATAGTTTTTACCTCAAATCAACAAAACATCATTCATAAAACAAATCAAAACACAAAAACAACCTTAAAAACAAAGACCCATGTATAAAACAACAAACCTTACCCACTCAAAAATATAGTAAATAAACTACTGTATCTAATTCTATGTGGCAAATCTACATGTTTCAAAATGAACGGATTTGCAGTGTCTACGCACCCTTCACAAACTTACCCACAAAATCTAATTAATCTTTTTCGCTCACAATATCTTCTTTTAAGGTATCATCATTCTGATTAAATGTAAATATATAATAATTTAGTCTAAAAAGGTTGATCACAAAGATATAGATATGAAATAAGTTACTTACAAATGAAGTTGTTTCAGATCTGCAGTGTCATTCGCACCCTTCAAAAAATTCTTACCGTCCTTTTTATGTTCCATATAATCGATTTGCAACAATAGTTGGTGGTTCGTTGTTGGTTGCTCAGATTTATGACGGGTAGTGGTGGTGATAAGGAGGGTGCGGCTAGGGTTTGGGGTGAGGAAGAAGGAGATAGAAGAAAATGGTTAGATGAGATCCATAAGAAACTGAAAATAAGAGGTGAGAGAGAGAGATATGGATTATACGGTTTTAAAATCTATTAATGTGTAGTACCTATAATGCCCTTTTAACCTTTTGCTTAATTGTAAAATAAACCTTCATTTTTTGTTTAATTGTAATTTTGGCATTTTTAATTTTAACCATTGATTAAACTCATCCAATGGCCCAGATTGATTTATATGGTTCAGTAAAGTTCGTAAAAAAGTTACTGCGTTGAGCATTGCTATATATATATATATATATATATATATATATATATATATATATATATATATATATATATATATTTCGATTTTAGAAGTAAAGAAGAAGAAGAAGAATAGAAGGTGTTATTCCAAGCAAGTGGGAGGACCAATACTCGTGCTCAACGGCATAATAAAAGAGTCAACTAAAATCATCTTGGTGCTCCTTTTAAGGGACCCTCCATTACTTTTTAAGAACCGTTCTTTAATGGGTCCTTAATTACTCGCTAAACCGTTGATGAAATTAATGTAAACACGTCGCATTAGGTTAGACAAACTGATGAAATTCACGCGTTGAGCTAGAGGTTGTTAATACTTCGTAACGAATAAGATTTCACAACAAATAAGCATCAAGAGTAACTGCTGGAAGGAATAGAGTGGCTTTGTGTACGTCAAACTTAATGCCCCTGTTCCTCTTGCCGTGCGGTAGAAGCTTATTTGACCATATTTGCAAAGAGATGGAACCGATGGGATTTGAGTTTCTGTGATACTAGGGGAATCGCCGTCTTCTTTGTTCTGCTCACTTATTATTGGACCAAACAAATTCGATATTTTCTCCCATGGAATTTTTTTTATAACCTTAATAGGACGATTAGCCTTTTTTCCTAGACCGAGATGTAATCCCATTTCCAATAGCTCACCTGAGTTTTCCACTAGGTTTCACTCTTAGACATATTTTTCATGTTGCCATCATTCAGGTCCTCCCGTGGTATTACTATTTGTGGTGGGTGTGTGGTTGATTGATTGTTGACAATCAAATGGTACATAAGATCAAGCAAATGCAAATAGCCCGTCTTAGCGCTATAATTAAAATCTTGTGCCAATTGGAGAGGAGAGCGTGCCGCACAAAACTCTTTCAACGTGACTATATATTAACTTGTGATCATCTAAAGTTGATGACAAACTAAGGGTATCCCATATTTCATTCAATAAACACGTGCAAGGGAATCTGGTTCTCGAGCGTATTATATCCCCTATAAAGTACACCATCGTGTATCAACCTTTTAGGCATCAAGAGTGCAATGTCAGCATAGTGCCTAAGAAGGCTTAATAAAAGCAAGCCATCAATTGTGACAATGCCAGCCAATGTGTCTTGGTCAAGATTCATATACTTGTAGTTACAAGCAGGAATTATGGGCTCATTCTCTTTGAGTCTGCTGATCACCAGGACTCGGATTATACGACTTGTTCCATCTTCATTGTTTAAGATAGCTTTAACGGCAGCAACTTTTATTTTTATCTCTCCATTTAGTAAAGATGAGTCTCAAAGTGGTGATCTGGTTCCAATGCTGTAGCAAGAGGTACATAAGCATCAGGTTTGAGATGGTCGGCTTATGGATTTTGCGACACTAAACACACAACACTGGAACGTCGCTGATGTTGTTGTATGCCTCGTCATTGAAACTCTTACTGATTTGATTCACCCATCGCTTCTCGCTAAGATTGCCACTAAAGATCGAAGTGTGTTTCATCTTTCTTTTTTGCTTGAATATAACCGAATACACTTCATATTTATACTTGTGAAGAAGGTTGGAAGCTGACTAAAGTCGATTAAAAGAAAGTAATGGAAACTGTACGTTTAGATCAGGCATTGTCGTGATTTTTCAAAATTGATGGCATAAGAATAAGGTACCACCAAAATATAGAAGGGCCAAATTATTTTAGGGCTTCAAGTGTCCCAAGCCCATTACTCTCTGGATCATCAAAATAGTCTTGTCAAAAGAAAATGTTTTGTGTGCGATGATTTGGTGAATACTGAATAGTCATTATATTTTCTAATTATTTAGTTGGTGATTAAATAGATTCTTGTGCTTAAATGTCTATGTGATTAAATATGTTTATTTGATTAAAATATTAAATAGATTCTTGTTGTTAAGGAAAATTCATTTCTTAATTGGTAGGTTCAAAGAACTAGACAAGATGCTTTTGGTATATATGCAAAGTATTGTTTGTAAAGTAAATTGCGTATATAGTGATAAAAATTTAATTAAATCACATGTAATAAAGGAGTAAAAGTTAGTAAACAACAAAAAGAATAGAGCCCGATTCGCTTCACCTTTTTGTTGGGAATCAAATTAGTCGCTAATTATTTACGAGTAAAACACATGCATGTGAAAGTCATATCTTATACTTTTTCCTTTGTGAATAAGAAGCTAAGATTTGATTCCTATGGGTTGTTTAGAACCTTTGTAATTTTCGTCTCAGAAATCTGGATCTTTTGGTCACAAAATGGTTCCGAATTTCCAATACATTTTATTTCTCTGTTAAGATCATTTCAAGTGATACTAATATAATTGTATACCACATTTCACGATTAATAATAAGTCTAGTTCTGATGGAGTTCCGGAGCGAATTTGCAACTTAAAAGAATGCTAAAACAAAGACAAATGAGAGGCACTGCCCTTCCACAATGTTTCCATTACTAGTTGAACCACGCAAATCATGTGTTCTTGTTTTTGCTATTCAATCTTACGTTCCTCTAGTCTTTGTTCGTGTGGAATTTACTCAGTGCTCCGATACTCTATGAGTTCCAGGGCCGTCTCGTTGTTTTTGGTGGCCCTGTACGATAATGTAAAATAGGCCTCTTAATCGCTCAAAGATTTACATATACTGCAAGTTTTATCAATACTGCAAATGTTCTTACGAGTATAGACAAAAAAAATACTAACGTTAGAAGATCAAGTGTATTCATCTTTCACATGCAAAGTAACCAATTTCATTAATATCGGAAAAAAAATCAACATTTACCCCGATCCCGATTTTCACGAGGTATGGAGGAGGTGTGATGTAGACAGCCTTACCATCTACTCGAAGGCAGAGAGGCCGCTTTCCGAGGACTTCCGGCCTTTCGTAAAAATTATGTTTTTATTTCAAGTGAGATATGTGTGATTATGTCCTAAACTTTTGTATTTTAAATTGAAAAACATAAACTCAGACAAAGTATATATACAAACAGTTCTCTAACTAAACTATTAAAAAAGAAGAAGAAAAAGAAAAAGGACGATCATCACGAATAACAAAGAAAAGTTATACGTGGTAGCAACTCAGAGCAAATGTTAAAATGAATTAACCAATTACAACAAAAACAAAAATGACAAAACGGATTGTTTTATAAGCAAAATTAAATGGGCCTTTTATACATTAAATATTAGTTATACTCTTTTATCTCTACTTACCATATGTAAATGTATAACGTATCATGCATAATATCTAATTTATTGAAAGGACCTCTATTATAACCTCCCTACCCCTATACTTGTCCCCTTTGTCCCCCTTTTCAAAGTCTGTGCTTTTTGTGATTTCTGTTCGTATTCAGCAGTTTTAAGCGTTTGGTTTATTAAACTTTATATTCTGATTCGCGTTTCGAGTTTACGTTTTGATATAAACAAAATTATAAAATAAAAAAAAATAAAATAAAAAAAAAAAGGGGGTGCTTAATAACCAAATGGGGGTATTAATAACTCAACCTATATGAAAATGGAGCCTTTAAAATGATGGGCCCTGTGCCAACGCACGGGTTGCACACCCCATCAGCCGGCCATGATGAGTTCAAGAGTCATCTGAACACTTGGTCGCAACTTTCATCGCGTCCATGATGGTGTCCAGTGCCTTGCTACTTCGCTGTGTTATGTTTAAAGGTAGGTGCGGTATCGGGTTGTATAAAATAATTTGAGTTTCAGTTTTCTTTCTTTTTTCCCTTCCGTTTCTGTTTGGTCTATTAGCCTCATTTTGTTGATTGCTTTAGAAAAATATTTTGCTCTTCAACAATATACACAGGCCTGCTTATTGTCCACCAATTCAAAGTCAAATTCGTCTATACTTGATGTGCATGAAAAGTTGAAAACCAGAATCTGTGTGTTCATATGTGTACTTCAAGAAGAAATAATACTACACCATACCAACTAGTACAATACCCGTGTGATGCCCGGGTATAACAATTCAATAATTTAGAAAGAAAAATATTTATAAACTCGTTGTCGTATATTAAAAAAAAAAAAAAAAAAAAAAAAACATTTTAAAAACACACATTTGAAAGTGCACCATCACTCTTATTAATCTCGTTGTCTGTATGGTTATTAATCAAAAGAATGTTCTTTCCATACATATTGTAGTTTCTTCAAAGTTCCTTGGTGTTTGTGTTTATGTTTGCAAACGAATGACCCTTCTCTTGATATCAGTTAAAACATGTTTTAACAACATTGATATCAGTTAGAAACGTTGTTTCAGTAAAAATGTTGTAATAAAATTAATTGTAGAACCCGATTAAAAACATACAAAGAAGGATGCCAATCTCATAATCCGCTGATGGAATAATATCACGAACGTAAGCCTTTTTCAGCTTCTCCGTAACTTTGATACATCAGGTAGCTTAAATTCAGGGGTGGAGCCGGAAAAAAAAATCGAGAGGGGGCAAAAAAAATTTTTTTTTGGGCATATCAAAATAGAGTTAAAGAATTTCTTTTTTACGACATATCAAAAATAGAGTTAAAAAAACTAAAAGAAAACTTGTATGAACAAAAAATAAGCTAAAAAATAGATGAATGAGTTGTACTTTTCAACCCAACCCACGTAATTACATTGTACTATAAAACAAAAGCTCTTTTTTTTTTTTTTTTTTCTTTTTTTTTTTTTGGTAAAAGGTTACTTCACCCCGGTAAAATTCATTTTCTTTTTTTTAAATATACATTGGCGGAGCCAAGAGTAAATCCAAGGTGGTTCCTCGACTTATTCGACATGGATAAGTCTATTTGTAAAAGGGAATTGATACCTATACCATATCTTTTGATACATGCATCACAATTTATGCATTACAGTTTGTACCGTCTAATACTATAATGCACAAATTGTGATGCAAGTATAAAAAAATGTGATGTGAATATCACCCCCTTTGTAAAAGAATCTTGTCGAATATCAAGTCAAGCCAATACAAAGAATGAAATTTACATCGTTTTTAATCTTATAGTCAAACATATACTAGAGATTAAAACATCATATAACTAAACAACATTTTTATAACCAAACATATATTCACAAAAATTGTTAAATGTTAAATCTATGTATAAAAAAGACAATCAACAGTAGCCTACTTTCTTATATTAAAGAAAAATAATATCATTTAAGATAAGTAGCCCACTTTCTAGGAGACACGTATTTAATAGCTGTGACCAACACTCCAACATTTGACAATTCCCATAAAATATTTAGTAGTAGTTTATTACTTCATCTTCTCCGGCTTCTTTCTTCTCCAACATTTGCAAATCTAACATTCATCTTCTCCGGCTTATTTCTTCTTCAATTTAGATACGACGGATAATTTTAAAGGGGGCAAATTACAAAATATCTCAAATACTCAAGAAGTTTACACTAATATTTTTTCCGGTGGGGGGCACTTGCCCACCGTAACCCCCCGGTAGCTCCGCCTTTGCTTAAATTTTAAAGTGAACAAAAATTTCTTGATAATTGTTGCCTATATTAGACTTTTGAATTCTAAAACCTCACTTCCACATCTTTTAATACCCTATTGCATCAAATAATCATCGCAAAAAACACATCCCAACTCTTTTTTATTGTTAAAAGCTTTATAATCTTTGAAAGTCCACTTACATTCTTTTAGAGTAAAGCTGCAAAATCATCCATGGTTTCTGCAGCCTTCATCCACTGTCATAAAATATTGGCTAGTTACATCCTTCGTTAGCCAACGTTAGCCATTATACATCCACAGTCACTAACTCAGTTAGTTTTCTTAGATTAAGTGCTAGCGGAGGGCTATTTTGGTCTTTTACTCATCGAGGGATGTATTTTGCGATCTACTCTTTACATATAAGAGGATGTATTTTGCAAAATACTTTTATACTTTACTTTTTTTTTTTTTTTTTTTTTTTATTATTATTATAAAAATTCCAAAATTTTATAAAATTCGAAAATTTTATAAAAAAAATTCAAAATTTTATAAAAATTACGAAAATTTTATAAAAAAATTATAAAAATTCCGAAAATTTTATAAAAAATTCCAAAATTTTATAAAAATTCGAAAATTTTATAAAAATTTCTAAAAATTCCGAAAATTTTATAAAAAATTCCAAAATTTTATAAAAATTCCGAAAATTTTATAAAATTCGAAAATTTTATTAAAAAAATTTCAAAATTTTATAAAAAAATTATAAAAATTCCGAAAATTTTATAAAAAATTCCAAAATTTTATAAAAAATTCTGAAAATTTTATAAAAATTTATAAAAATTCGAAAATTTTATAAAAAATTTATTAATAATTCGAAAATTTTATAAAATATTCGATAAAATTTTATAAAAACAAATTCGTAAAAACTTTCTTTTAAAATTTTCTGTTTTTAAATTGTTAAAATTTGTTTTTAAACTTTTTCTTTTTACTGAATTTTTTATAAAAATTTTCGACAAAAAAATTCTTTTTCTTTTTTAAATACTTTTGATTGAATTTAAAATTTTCGAATTTTTATAAAATTTTTGAAATTTTTTTAATAAAATTTTCGAATTTTTATAAATTTTTAATAAAATTTTGAATTTTTATAAAATTTTTGGAATTTTTTATAAAATTTTCGAATTTTTATAAATTTTTTATAAATTTTCGGAATTTTTATAAAATTTTGGAATTTTTTATAAAATTTTCGAATTTTTATAAAATTTTGAAATTTTTTATAAAATTTTTGGAATTTTATAATAATAATAATAATAATAATAATAATAAAGTAAAGTATAAAAGTATTTTGCAAAATACATCTCTCTTATATGTAAAAGTGTAGATGCAAAATACATCCCTCGTATGAGTAAAAGACCAAAATAGCCCTCCAGGTTAGCACTAACGAAGAAACTAACGGAGTTAGTGACGAGGATGTATAATGGCTAACGTTTAACTAACGGGATGTAAATAGCCAATAGTTTATAACGGATGTAGGTCTCAGCTGTAAACCACAAGGATGTATTTTGCAGTTTACTCTTCTTTTTAAGTGATCTTTTTCTACATATCTGCAAAAACCGATCGAAAACCAACGACCCTAACTACGACCTGCTTCAAAGCCAAATTCACAACCATAACAATTACAAAGCTACTCTTCGACCACTTAGGCCAAACACCCTAAAACAAATCACCTCGAGTTCATTTCTGTGATTCCAGCAAGTTCTGGAATTGTTTTGTTTCTACATATCCGCAAGACATGCTAAAAAATAAACGACCCTACCTACGACATGCTTCACATCCAAATTACAACCATAATAATTACAAACAACTTTTCAACCACTTATTCCAAACACCCAAAAAAACATCAGCACGCGGCTCTATTATGTGATTATGCAGGTTAGCTTGTCTACAATTACCACAAGACAAGTCCAAAATATTCCTTGTTTAGATTGCGACTCAAGCTTCATTATAATGTCATAAGGTTCTCATAGATGCAATTTTGACAACACATCGAGATGTACTATGACAACTGCAAGTCACTTACAATTGGGAGCTAAAAGATGAATAACTTGCACTTGTATATAATCATTCTAACTTTCTAAGAGGGTGTTTGGCAAATCCATCTAAACTAAGTTGAGCCTACGATTAACATGACTTTCTAAGAGGGTGTTTGGCAAGTGTTCATTATCCTTTAAGTGATATAAAATGCATCTACACTGATATGGTGATCCAAACATAGTAGTTAACCAAATTATGACATAAGGTGAGTAAAAAATGAACACATATAAGTAAAAATTGTTGAATTAAAACATAAGTGACCCAAATAACATTTATTCACTAAAAAAACCAATACCATGAGGAATTAAACCTATGGTTGAACCGAATAGGCAGTAAACAAAAGTACATGAATAAAACATCGACAAAGTCATTAAAACATGGAGAAGCAACTAAATATTGATTAACCGAAAATATCATCTTCGTCTTCATCATCTTCATCGTCTTCGTCAATCAAACCTTAAATTTTATTACGGCTAAACACGGAAACTTGGTTTCGTTTCTTCCTCTTAATAGTGGACATTGACAAAACATCATCAAGAGTATAATCATACCCATCGAAAATGCTCTCATCGTCATCAATTACATCGTTCCATTTCCATGTCGCCAAGTTTGCTTCCCTTTTCCGTTTCTTCGTATCGTGAATCTCCTCATCAACCTTATCAAGTTTCACGGTGACATCATGTTGTTGTTAAAAGAAGGAAAACAAAATTATGCCTCCATACGAATAACTATATATCTCAAACAAAAAAAATGTAGAACGAAGTGTTACCACATGATCATGAAGATCGACAGTTTTGTTCCCAGCTTGTTGTTCATATGAAGAAGAAAATGTCACGTATTGATAAATATCTTTGACGTGGGATGTTGTAACATAACTTTACCTTGATTTCGTCGTTCACAGTCATCTTCGCAATGCCAAATTCGTTTTTTGTTATTACGAACTGTTTGAGTTGTTCATCTGTATAAATGCAAATAATCAAATGTTAAAGACAATATATCAAATAAGGAATTTGATCTATAATGGATGAAAAATAAAGAATTTGATTCATACCTCTATTGTGCTTGACTGAAAAGGTCTTGTTTGTTGTTTTGATAGGAATTCTGAAAAAATGAAATGAAGCTGATTATGGGTATCTATTTATAAGACCATCTTAGGCGCCAAAATATTGATCTTCAAAAGTTGAATTTAAAGAGATAAGCAATCAAAATATAGATAAGTATGGACTATGGAGTATCCGTTTAATAAGGAGCTGAGGTGCATGGTTTGTTCATAGGATATCTAAAATATATCTAATATGAAAATGTAGGCATGGTTTGTTCGTAGGATATTTAAGCTGCACTGTTATGTAATATAGAGAGTTTGGCTCAAGTTTGTTAAATATAGATAATCATGGAATTAGAGTGGTCAAGATTGAAAGTATCATTGATCCGACGAACAAAATTGAATTCTAGGATGTGAAGCACCGTGGACAATAAATAGATAATTGACAAATTAAAATTAGTAAATAATTTTAATACTATTTTTAGGTAACCAAGTGACAAATGAATATAGTTTTCTTGAAGTATCCTCTATGTTTGACTAAGCATATCAAAATATCAACCATTATCTTACGGCAAAAGTTCAATATAGATCTCAAATTTACCATAGATCCAGTGAATCAATAATAGCCATTCATTCTTTTAATCAAAACAAAAAAAATAAACGTTCACCCTTTTTTTTAAAAACTAAATATCTCGCAAACCGTTAATCGTTACGCGAAAAAATTCATACCTTCGCGACGATAATTAAATTATCTTTCTATAGATATGCACTTTTATATATTTTTAACGATTTTTTTTTTCAAAATTTCGGCCTAGAAAAATCATATGTGATTTGTGAAAATCACATGATTCGATTTTACAAATCATATGTGATTTGTAAAATCATATATATGATTTGAAAAATCATATATGATTTGACTTTACAAATCATATGTGATTTTTGAAAAGCATATATGATTTTACAAATCATATGTGATTTTTCTGGTCGAATTTTTTAAAAAAAAAATTTGTCGAAAATATAGAAGTGCATATCTATAGAAAGATAATTTAATTCTTGTCGCGATGGTATATTTTTTGTAGTTTGAAGATTTTTACCGTTTGCAAAATATGCTATTTTAAAAAAAAGGTGGAAATGGGTTTTTTATTAATTTTGATAAAAAAAATGAATGGCTAAGATTGATTTATTAGATCTATGGTAAACATGAGATCTATATTGATCTCAACTCGCACACTCTAATGTACGAATTGACAAAGCAAAGATCAAACAAATATACAACTATTTATAGCGCAGAATGGAGTGTGCAAATTAAAAAAAAAAAAAAAAAAAAAAAAAAAAAAAAAAAGAGTGTGCAAATCATTAGCCTTAACAAAAGTCTGTAAGTTCAAAAAGTTGGACAATACTACGTTTTCATATAATTTAGATTGCACTAAGAAAACATGCATTCCCATTTGTTGTTTTATCATTAATTTCCTTGTTGAAATGTTTCAACATTGATGGCACAATACCAAATTACCAACTACACCAACTCCTGCTATATACCACACCCTATCATTTACGGAGGTGATTTGCACTCTATAATTTGATTGGCGACTTAAATTTAGTGTGTATTGCCATTTATACCTTTATAGGGGTGAAAATGAGTATAAGTGATGTAAGGGTATAAATGACAATACACACTAAATTGAAGTGTGCCAATCAAATTTTAGTAGTGTCAATCATCTCTCATCACGTAAAGTCTAACATCTAAAGTCATGCAACCATACCAAGACAGACGAAAGACCACATGGTTTCAAGCGCTCGAGGACTAAACAACCAAAGAAATCACAGCCTCAAGCAAAGAGTAACAAATTCACAAAACGAAATCAAACGATCCAGACACCACTTAGAAATATCATTAATGTTTGAATGACACACAACATTGTCTTCGTGGGCATCCTAGCGATGAATGTTTTCGGTGTCACTACTACACAAACCGGGTTTCCGCTAAATTTACCCACGGAAAATAATCATGAGAAATTTCCCACAAATTACCGACAATTTACACACCAAGTTGTAGACCAAATTTTCGGTGAAATCATCGTAAATTTCCCATGACTTCCCATAATTAACACATCAATTTGTTGACCAAATTTTCGTGGGAAATTGGTCACAAATTTCCAATGATCTGCTGACGATATTCACACTAATTATGTTGACCAAAGCTTAGTGGGAAATATGTCACAAATTTCACACATATTAGTGACGGTCATAAATCCGTGGCAATCTGTATCTATATTACCCACGGATTTCACATGGTTTTATTTAATAAAAATATGATTTAATTAGTCTGTGTGTAATCTGTGGATAATTACCCACTCATTAACCACAGTAATATTTTTTTATGTTTCTTTATAATTACAAATTCACATATTACAATATATTTTAGGGTTAATAACCTTTTAAAGCACTATAGTTGTCAAGAATGGCAGTTCTGCGTAACGAACTAAAAAAATAACTCTTTTAGACATTAAAGTTGTCATTTTTGTCTTTCTTTAAGTATTATGACAATATGTTGTGCGTTTGGGTCTCGTTTGAAGATGTAAAATGATGTTGGATAAGTAACAAATGTAAAATGGCAAGATCAAAAGGTTTAGCTAATTACTTAAGTTACAACTTTTTTCATTAAACAAGACCATTTCATTATATGTTCAAATAAAAAAAAAGGCAAAAGGCACCATAATGTATTATATTTGTCATTTGCATTTTTTATATGTATCGAACAATTTTTTTTGCTATTCTATGTACTAAACTTGATTTTATTATATTTTTTGTTTACTTTATGACAACTATAATACATATAGTAGCAAAAAAATGAGGGGCAAAGTACACAAAAATACAATAAAATCAAGTTTAGTACATAAAATAGCAAAAAAATTGTTCGATACATATAAAAGGTGCGAGTGACAAGTATGATACATTAAGGTGCCAAAAAATTGTTCGATACATATAAAAGGTGCGAGGGGCAAAGTACACAAAATATAATAAAATCAACTTATTATAGTATTTGTAAAGGAAGCATTTAAGCTTTTGGATAACATAACACGGTTTGCCACCTTGTCATATTCAATGAACAAGATGAAGCCATACATCTCACAACAAACACAATATTGTGGAAAACTAGAAGGGGGTTGAATAGTTTACCAATTAAAACTTTCTTTTAAACTATTTAGATTGACTTATGTCAATCTATTTGGTTAATGTGTGTGGATGTTGATAAACAAGCATATAAAGATATGTAATGAAAGAAGAGAGTAAGAAGCACAAAACCACAACACAAGTATTTATAGTGGTTCGCCTACAAGGTCACCTTCCTTGCCCTACTCCACTCCCCGAGTCACCTACTCGAGAGTTCGTAATCACTACACCAAGCTCCTTTTGGCGGAGAAGCCTTCACAACGTCGCCTACTCTTTTCCAAGACTAGGCTAACCACCGGTTCTTTCACACCAAGGTGAACCACTCCTACACAACGTTGCCTACCCTTTATAAGGTACTAGGCTAAGTACCTAGTTCTTTCACACCTTAGGTGAACTACACCTTCACAACGTCGCCTACCCTTTATTAGGTACTAGGCTAAGCACCTAGTTCCATTGCAATGGAGGAACTACTACCACACTACACCAACGACTAATCCCAAAGGAGATCTACTCATTTACAACATCATCAAGGATATCAATATCCTTGGATCCTATACTAGTCTATCTTGTACATCGAAACACACCATATCGAATGTACATCTAAGGCATCTTTTACTAATGCCTTTGACTAGATCTACAAGACACATTTCACTAATGTCTTGTGTCTTCACTTCTAAGCACCTTTCACTAGTGCTTCCTTGTCTTGACTTCTAAGCACCTTTCACTAATGCTTCTTTGTCCTGACTTCTAAGCACCTACCACAAGTGCTTATCCTATAGACGATAGATACCCTTCACTAATATCTTCGTCTTGACACTTGAGACATCTTTCACTAATGTCTTCAACACTACACTTCTTTGAAGAAAGAAAGGAATCATCAACAAGAGGACTTCAGTAGCCTTGATGATAAGGAAGCATAGCAACTAATGGACTTGAGCTTGCTCGACTTCAAAGGTGGTGATCTTGCCTTTAAGAGGAACCTAAAAGATCACACAAAACAAAATTACAAACATAGATCTCTTGGATCTAAGGTTAGTGAGATCTAACTCGGGGAAAGTGTGTTAGAAAGAGGCTTGAAAGGGTAAGAAATAATGAAGAAATGGCTCACTATTTATAGAGGAAAAAACCATTCCCCGGATCCCACGGATCCTTCCACTGGGATCCGGCTAGCACAAAGCTAGGGATCCGTGGAACGCCCTCTTTACCCATGGGTATTTTGGTTATGGGTCATGGGTCATGGGTTATGGGTTGATCCATGGTTTTCTTTCTAGATACAATGTACCTTAAGGATACATTGAACTTGGTTAAGTGGTATATATAAAACCATTGGTTATGGTTCAAAACCATTTGCTAGTTTTATCTATTTAGTATATACTTGTTTTACCCATTTTAGTATATACTTGTTTTACCCATTTTAGTATACTTAGCTTAAGTATGTGTTAACTCAATATGTAAACACTAGTTGTTGTACATATATCTAAATCATAAAATCACTTATACTTGTTAAGCCAATATGTAAACACTAGTTGTTGTACATATATATCTAGATCATAAAATCACTTATACTTGTTTTAGTGTTTTATGTGAAAATGTGAGTATGTTAGAAAACTATTAGTTCAAACCATTTACGTATTTTATTTGTTTCGTTAATATGATTTTACGTTTGTTATCGACAAAACATTAGAAGATCGTAAAATATAAATAAACGTTTTTACGGCTTATTTGTATTAACAAATACCTCTCTCTTATCTCTTTGTGTCATAGTAACACAACAACCACACACTGACTTTAAAAAAAAGCTCAAAGACGTCTCTTATACTCCATATCTTGATTCACTTTTCCGACCACCATTAACCCGCTGCTGGACCACTACATTTCTACCACTAGTAAACCATCAACCAATATATACTTAGACTACCATTGCGAGTGTTCAAAATACGAGCATAAACATATAAAATGTGCAATGACCACCTGAACAACACACACTCGAACCATCCTTGTTAGATCTCGGAGCCATAAATTCATATCTATCTTTTTGCGTTTTGGTTGGATCTAATATTATGTTGTGTTTTTAATATATTTAAGAGTATTATTTACAGATCTAAATAACTTTAAGGTTTGTGTTGGTTTCGTTTTTATTTTAATTTTGGTTCTATGCTCTGATTTGGTTTATATTTTGTTGAACATACGCATGTCGGAAAATTGCTCACATGGCTAAAGTGGATGGATTATAATTTATAAAGATCATAGAATAGCTTATTTATGTAACTTGTAATGGTTAGGAAAGATTGCTTGTTTTGCGTACAATATGAAATAGATAGCGTCGATACTCGTGGGTTGAGTTTATTTGTATGTTTATATATGTTTCAATGGAATATACTGGTTTTTAGATTACGTCTTCATGTGCTTGTTACGAATTGCATTTTGGATAATCGACTAATGTATTTAAATACACTTTTTTGCTGCATTTTAATTTCTTGATTATAGTTTCATATAATGTTAAATATTAAAATTGCTATTTTGCCACAAATCTGCTACAACTTTAACATGGATTTGTCGATTGAAATCAGTGGGAAATAATTTGTGGGAAAATATTTTGTGGGAAAGCTTTGTAGGAAGAGTGTTGATAATCCATAGGAAATTTGTAGGTAATAAACCTACAGATTACACACAATGATATATGTGGGAAAAATAGTCAACGCAGTGGGAAAATTCGTGGGTAATAAACCTACAGATTACACACAATGATATATGTGGGAAAAAAGTCAATGTAGTGGGAAAATTTGTGGGAAAATATTTACCTACGGGGTTTTTACACACGGAAAAATTTCGTGTAAAATCCGTGGAAAAGGGCCCTTTTCCACGGGATTTCCCACGGATTTTACCGTGGGAAAAACCTGTTTGTGTAGTAGTGTGTGTAGTCATTGTTATATTTTAACTTTGTTTCTGGCCTTTTTTTAGTTAAGTCTGTAGGGTGTCATGTGTCTAAGTTTGATCTTTGGTTTTCGTTTTATTATGTTCTATGATGAGGAAATCTAGTTTCAAAGGTGGTGGCAAGAAGTATGATCTAGCACATTATTTAGGCTCGGCAAATCAACCAGTATCACATTGCATTGACCAAGAAATCTTGATTTAGCTATGCCAAAAGGCCATTAGGTTTCTTCTATTCCTTTTTATTCCATTATTTCGCGTATTAGATCTTCTGTTTAAAAAAATAATAATAAATAAATAAAAATTATTTGACATACACTAGTAGAATTGAGGCATTTTATAACGGACATTTTAAAACGGTTTTTAATTTTACCGTATTAAATAACTTGAAATACATTATATATAACGGTTAATAACAAGTCCGTAATATAAAACACATCATTTAAAACGGTTTGTTTATGTATCTAATCTCTATTATTATTTAAAGTTATATATAACGGTTTGATAGAAAGGTTTTAAAAAAGTTAAATATATTTTATTATTTACAGCGGTTTGATAGGAGTGTTTTAAAAGAGTTTGAATATATTTTATTATTTAAAGCGGTTTGGTAGAAGGGTTTTAAAAGAATGCAATATATTTTATTATTTACGGCGGTTATGTAAATCCGTTTTGTTTAAAAGATACTTATAAATATTTTGTAATTAGCTGGAGGATCGATAAGATTTAATATTTATATTTAAATTTTAATTACAGCGGTTGTATACGAGTGCTTTAAAAATATATTTTTAAATAAAAAAACTATCCCAACATTATAGACTAATTCGTTATATATATGAGCTTTTTCCGTTCTTCTTTAATACGTACCGTAGACTTTATATTTTTAAATTCACAAAAACTATCTCAACATTATAGACTTTATAATCTTTCTTATACTTTACGATCACTTTACTTTTCCATCAACAAAAACCTTCAAATCAACCATAACATCAATGATGTGAAATAAACTCTTTTGCAATAAATGATTCATTATTTATAAGGTAATTCCATATCTTTACATACTATTTGTTTAAAATTATATACCTACGAGGTGTCATATACCTACATGCATTAAGATAGATTTTTATCTTTATTCAAGTCTTTATACTTTAGATTTGTAATGACGTAGTTCATTTTAGTTAGTTGTATATCAAATGACTTAAGTTTTATACCCGTCCGAGATTAATCTAATAGAGATTAATTTCGGAAAGTCCCCATTTTGGGACTGCTTTTTGAATATTCCGTCTCATTTAGGATATGATGTATAAGTTTTAAAAAGTTTATTATTTAAGAAAATTTGGTACACATCTCTCTTTTACTCCTTGGGTTGTGTTTTTATACGCATACTTGAGGAGTAGAGGGGAAATGCTGCCGAATTTTTCTTTAAATGGTAAACTTGTTAAAACATATACACATATGAGACGTAATATTCAAAAAGTGGGTTAGAGACAAACCGTGACCACTTTTGTTTCATTCATGTGTATTATACATGCACTTCATGTTATATTTGATTTCTAAATTTCAGACGGATCGTAGTAAATGGATGTACGGCATTGGGCACTCTGAAGAAGCGTATGTGAAAGGTGTGCTTAGTTTTCTTGAAACTGCTGAGGCTAATCGGGTGAAAAATGGAGATCTTGAAATATGGTGTCCTTGTAAAGATTGTAAAAATTTTGATAAATTTAGTGATGTTAGTGTAATTGAGAACCATCTAATTACACGTGGATTTGTGCTAAATTATACTCGTTGGTCAAGTCATGGTGAATTACTAGTTGATAGTCGCAAGTCGGTTCATGTGTTTGATGAAAATGAGGTTCATCTGTTTGATGAAAATGAGGTTCGTATGTCAGATGAAAATGAAAATAATGATTTACACATTAGTGAGAACTTCGAAAAATTAAATAAGATGTTTGGAAATATGGAAGGTGCTACTGATGACAATGTTCAAGAAAAATTACAAACATTGTTTTATGCTTCTGAAAAACCGTTATATAGTGGTTGTACGAAATTTTCTATACTTAATGCCGTGGTGAAGTTGTTTCACTTAAAAGCAAAACATGGGTGGAGTGACATAAGTTTCACAGACTTATTAGAGGCTTTGCATGAAATATTTCCTGACGATAACGAGTTGCCAGTTTCATTATACCAAGCCAAAAAATTGATGAGTCCAATGGGATTAGAAATTGAAAGGATACATGCATGTCCCAATAATTGTATGTTGTATAGAGGTGCGTATGCGGATCTACATAAATGTATTACTTGTGGGGAATCGAGGTATAAGAGTAAACAACAAACAAAAGATAACGGTGTAAGTAAAAAGGAAACAAATAAGAAAAATGCAAATAAAGAAGAAAAAAATGACAACGATGATGTAATCAAAATTGGACCTCCAGCTAAACTATTGTGGTACTTTCCCATCATACCAAGACTCAAACAATTATTTGCAAACGAGAAAGATGCAAAGCTATTGCGTTGGCATGCTGAGGGGCGTAAAAGGGATGGGAAATTAAGACATGTGGCTGATTCACCTCAATGGAGAAAGATTGATAATAAATTTGATAAGTTTGGTGCCGAGATTTGAAATATACGGTTTGGACTTAGTTCTGATGGTATCAATCCGTTCGGAAACATGAGTAGTTCTCACAGTACTTGGCCGGTTCTTCTATGCATCTATAATCTTCCACCGTGGTTATGCATGAAACGTAAATACATCATGATGTCATTGTTAATTCAAGGTCCGAAACAACCTGGTAACAACATTGATATTTATTTGGCTCCTTTGATCAATGACATGCAAATTTTGTGGGGGGATTCGGGCGTTGAAGTATATGATGCGTATAGAAAGGAAAACTTCAATTTGCGAGCCATGATTTTTTGCACAATAAGTGACTTTCCAGCATACGGAAATTTGTCAGGATATAGCACAAAAGGTAAACTTGCGTGTCCCGTTTGTGAAGATCAAACATCTTCAAGGTGGTTACCGAATTGTAGAAAAACTGTGTTCATGGGGCATCGAAGATCGCTTGAGAAGAATCACCCGTATCGACAAATGACAGAGGAGTTTGATGGGAAGCCCAAGAACGGTAGACTAAGGACACGAGTTGATGCAAAGGATGTACTTTCCCGAGTTCAAAATACAAATACTGTGTTTGGAAAAGGAAAAAATAGTCGAATTGAAAAAGGAATCTGGAAAAAAAAGTCAATATTTTGGGAATTAGAATACTGGGAGCATTTAGATGTTCGACACTGTCTCGATGTTATGCACATTGAAAAAAATGTTTGTGATAGCATGATAGGCTTATTATTGAATATTTCGGGGAAAACAAAAGATGGGGTTAATGCTCGAAAAGACATGGTCTCAATGGGAATCCGATTACAACTTGCTCCTGAAGAGAAAGGTACAAGGGGCACATATCTACCACCAGCGTGCTATACTATGTCAAAAGCGGAAAAAATGAAATTTTGTCAATGCTTACATGATATTAAGGTTCCATCAAGCTATTCTGCGAACATTAAGAAGTTAGTGTCATTAGAAGACTGTAAATTGCTTGGTATGAAGTCTCATGATTGTCATGTTTTAATGACACATATGATTCCTATAGCAATTCGAGGTTTATTGCCAAACAATGTTCGACATACGATCACAAAACTTTGCTTGTTTTTTAACATGATTCACTCAAAAGTGATTGATCCTGAAATGTTAGATTCATGGCAAAGGATATCATCGTCACACTCTGCGAGCTAGAGATGTACTTTCCGCCTTCCTTTTTGATGTCATGGTTCACCTTGTATCTCATATTGTAGGAGAAATCAAATCTTGTGGTCCCGTGTTCCTACGTTACATGTACCCTTTTGAGAGATATATGGGTTTCCTAAAAGGGTTTGTAAGAAACCGGGCGCGACCTGATGCTAGTATTGTCGAAGGATACTATTCAGAGGAGTTGATTGAATTTGCTTCAGACTATTTGAATGTTGCAGAAAATATTGGCATTCCCCACTCTCGTCACGAGGGTAGACTTTTAGGGGTTGGTACAATTGGATTGAAAATGATTGACCCAGATCGTGATCTTTTAGAGGTTGCACATTCTGTAGTCTTACAACACATGACATGTATTGCTCCTTACATTGAAGAGCACATGGGAATTTTACGTAGGACAAACCCGGGAAAGACTGACAAATGGTATCAAACCAAGCATGGCCAAGAATTTGCAAACTGGTTGAAGGACAAAGTAATGGAAGATTTTGGAAAACAAAATATCGATAAAACAGTGCAAAAGTTAGGAGATGGCCCAAAATGTGTAGTTAGATCATACCAAGGGTATGAAATTAACGGCATTACATTTTACACCAAAGAACAAGATGAAAAGAGTACAATGCAAAATAGCGGAGTTACAGTAATAGCCTCAGCAATGGAATTTGATAGGATGACTCATAATGCAAGGTCAACAATCCAAAAAATGTCGTATTATGGTGTGATACAAGAAATTTGGGAATTGGATTATCAGTCGATCACTATACCCTTGTTCAAGTGTAAGTGGGTGACTAATAACCAACGAGGTGTTAATGTAGACGAAAAAGGTTTCACTCTTGTCGACCTTTCAACAAATGGTTACACATCTGACCCATTCGTTCTTGCAAATCTAGCTACCCAAGTGTTCTTTGTCAAGGACCCGAGTAAACCAAGATGGCACGTCGTATTACATGGAAAAAGACGCATACTTAGTGTTGACAATGTTGTCGATGAGGAAGAATACAACCAGTTTGACGAGTTACCACCGTTTTCAGTCGGCGTTCCTCCGCTAGATGATGATATTATTGGTGATACTTACTTACGATCTGATCACGAAGAAGGATTATGGGTTGATGATACTGCTACATGAAGGTATGATATTTACATTAATCTATATATTAATCTGTACATTAAACAATCTTGACTTATTAGTTTAATTTGTTTAATTTTCAGGAGCTTAAAGGATGAAGAACAATAAAAGATGTTAATGTCAAGATGATTTATTTAATTAGTTGATACTAAAGTTGTTTTTTACTAAGTGTTAAACTTATTAGCTTATTTTCTTATATTATTTTGTTTCAACTATAAGTTTATGAAAATGGCCGGGTAAATGTGAAAACAATGGCGGGATAAAGAATTATTTAATGATAATTATGGCGGGAGGTTAAAGTTTTTGTACAATTATTTGATACGGTAGATATCAACCGTGATAAAAAATAGAAAATATGTATTATTTAATACGCAATTTAATATTAACCGCTGTAAATAATGGGTCTTTTATGTTATACGGTTACCATTTTCATTCTAAAAGGAAACAAAAGAGTAAAACACGGTGTACACAAACCCCACCAACACATACACTTGACAATACAATATTACTTAAATCCCAACTGCTGAGATCGAACTTTGTTGGTGGGTCTTGTTTATTTCTTTATTCTTGTTTTGATCAAACAACAAAAAACCCTCATTGATTTTGTTGCTTTCATTTGTTCATACTTTTGGTGAGAACCGCTTACTTTTAAGTTTTCTTATGTTATTAAATTGTTAGTTTTTGTTTACTATATGTTTTTTGTTGAGCTATGTTTATTAGTCTATTGATTATCTTAATAGGTTTTTGGTTTTCACACTTTACCCACCCATTCCATTATCTGAATTATTGTCGCCCCATCAAAACAACTAATCCCCAAAAATTATCCACAAATCCGAGCAAAATTTGCATTTCTAGGGGAAAATTACGAGTTAGGGTTTGAAGCTTTTTTACTCAATCTTGTGGGGTAACTACTTTATACTTTTTGTCTATGTGTTCTATTTGATTTCATTTAATTTTGTTGAATTATAAAGAGACAAAGTTTTTGTCACTAGAAAGCTCATATCATGAGTTGGCTAAGTCTCTATCTTGCATCTAAGATACGTCATGTTATATTAGATTTTTTTGTTTTTTTGTTTTATCACATGGCCTCTTTGACCTTTACTTTGTTTTAGCACATTTATTATTATATATGGCTCGTGTGGTTATAATCATTTTCTATGCTTGATGTTATTAAAATTAAAATGTTTATGTGTATGCCGAAAGTGATTGTTCCTATAGCAAAAGTATTAAGATATACAGTTAAAATGAGTTTCTAGTTTAAGTGTGCTTCTCCCATGTTTAATGTCCATGTTCCCAATTGGTTATCAGATTTATTATGTATTTTAGCCACTAGGATATGGGTACATTTGAATGGGTGGCAGTGGCATACTTTGACTGGTCATCTGTGGGTGTTTTGTAATGGGTTTTGGTTCACATGTAAGGATGGTGACTTACTTATTTTTTAGGTGTAAACTAGTATATACAATGGCTGGAAGGGGTAAGCGAGGTGCATCATTGGGTAAGAAAAATTATCCGCCTGAGTCATTCTATATTGAGTTCGATGAATTTGGAGCCGCCATTGGAGAGACCGCTGGCAGATTCAATACATGGTTTGGGAAAACGGTGAAAGCACGTACTCCTTATTATTTGGAATGGAAAAAAATGAAAAAAGAGACACAGGATCAACTGAAGGAGCAGTTATGGTTACATACCATGGTATATATACTTAACACAAATACATGTACCTCCATCTATTGTCTATATGTATAAAGTAGATAAGACATTTGTTTTAACCAGGACACATGGAGATTTCTACATGATGATACTGATGATACGGCAAAGGTTGCACAATTGGCCAAAGTGAACACGATACATAGAACATTCAGAAATACGCTTGTAGATTTTGCGAGACAAAGAATATCGCCTTTTGATACTTACAAATATCTACCTAAAAATGAAGAACATTGGGAAATGTTTGTTGCTTACACGACCTCCGAAGAATTTCTGGTTTGTTGTCATTTTATACTTTTACGTTTAGGTTTCTTATTGTTTATGACTATACTATCTGTTTTCATTCTTTATGTAACTTGTATGTGTAGGTAAAAAGTGAGAAAGCAAAGAAAAGTGCACTCCAGAACAAGGATCCGCTCGAGTAGGTCGGTCAGGGTATGCTGGATTGAGAGCTCTATGGAAAGCTAATAAAGAAGAACTAATTGAAAAGATTCCATTGTTAGGGTTGTTGCAGTCCGAGCGTTCAATATTACATGTTTTGGGTAGAAGGAAAAAGAACCAAGAAACAGGGATAAAGGAGTTGAGTGACTTTTGTCGTGAGAGATTGGATGCATTGGTAAGAGCTATTGTAATACAGTGTCTTAACTCTATAAGTTGCACGCTAATATTGGAATATAATGTGTTTAAATGGTTATATGATGTATGGCTTATTGTTTGAGCAGATTAAAAAAGAGAAGGAAATGAAAGCTAATGGTACATATTATATAACGGGAAGTGATCCTCTATCAAGGAAGTAAGAAAGCCTTGGGAACTAACAAGGGTGAGACGATGCAAAAGGTATCTATGAAAGATTTAGAAAGCATGGCGGGTAAAATATTGGGCGATGTAAAGCCAGAAATGGATCAATTACGGGCGGACGTTGCGACACTTAAGAAAATCTCTAACGGTATGCCGAGTGGTGTTTCAGGTCATATAACCATGGACAAATTTGATGAAATCGAGGTAATTTTGTACTTACATAAGTTTTTTGTTTATAATATATCGTTCATACTAACATATACTTAAATAATAATTTTATGTTTTGTAGTATTATGAAGTTATGCATATCCACTTTGGAACGGAGGTCAAAGTAGGTAAAGGTATAATATATCCGACTAATGTACATGAAGTTCCTATGGAACCTGGTTACATGAAGATACAAGTCGACACAGTGTATCCAGGGTGGGAGGGATTACAGGTTCCTAGGCCAACCGAAGAGGTGATGTTTTTAGGTGATGCAACAAAAGATGCTTTGTTTATTCAATGGCCAAAAAATTATCTCAATGTATGTATCATCTTACTTCTGAGTTCTGATATGCCATTAACTTGCCAAACACGCACTTCTTAGAACTTAGTACTATATTTAGTGGCTTAGCTATGGTTTTGCTTTAGAATGAGCCATATAACTTACAGTGAATATCTTATGGACGAAAGATGGCTAATATAACACTAGGTAACAGAAAGAATTCCGGTGTAGTTCTAATATCTTAGAAAAGCTCAAAGACAATGTAAGGTAGTTGGGACGTAACTAAGGTAGATGGAAAAGCTCAAAGACAATTTAAGGTAGTTGGGACGTAACTAAGGTAGACGTAACTACGAAGTGGTTCAGTAATAAGTTTAAGCTTGTGTAGAATCTGGTTTCAAGATTATTTCATAAATAAATTTTGTGGAAGGAGGGCATAGATGGGCTTGGCGCTGGAGCTGGAGTCGGGGTGGCTGAACCAAACATGAACCCTGGTAAAGCCACGGGGGTTTGACCAAATGCTGGAATAGGTGTCGGAGTTTGCATAGAATCCTCAGCCATACTGTCCATACTCATGTGATCGTTATTATTCGGTGTGGCACGGCCCAAATACAGAGTCGGATTTCAAAGGAGATTGATTTTGGGTGGGGTTGAAAAGGACAAGTAGTAGCACCAAAGACCAAATGAAAATCTGTTGAGCTGCCAGATAGATGCACCAAACACCACAGCGATGTAGTAGCGTAAGGCGTAGGTGTCGCAGATGCCAAATTAAATGTAGTACCAAATCCGGAAGACTTTGCGGCTCCCAAGTAGACCCAAATACTGTTGGTAGGAGGTCCACTAGTGGAATTACCGACTTGCCCTCGATGATGCGGTCATGGAATGACGCCTTGGATCGATTATTAGTTGTTGAAGTAGTCATTGGAGAGCTGAAGCCAAAGAGTCCACTTCCGATGGTGGTGGTGGTAGCAAAAGGTGTGCTAGCAAAGGCGAGTTGGTCAGTTGGATTTCAAATCCTTGTCATTTGTAACATTGGTGTTCCCGTTCCGCCATCGAAATTGTTGGTGTTTGTTGAAAGCGCACCCAAACCAAAAACCGGAGTCGGAGCAGACGAAGGTATAGCTTGTGTTGGGGTAGAACTAGAAGATAGCAGCAGGGTAGGGGTGGTGGTGGTGGTCTTTGGATATAACAAAGGTAGTAATGATGATGCTAGCAATATCTGGTGGAAGAAACATTTGGGAGCTAAAATTAAAAAGTGAATCGGTAGTGGCACTAGAAGTCGTAAAAGGAACCATGATGGAAATGTATTAGGGATACATCGTGTCGACTTCTAGTGTGGATCGGGTTTATATTTTAAAGTTTGTGTTCTGATGGGGTTCAAGAGTAATTTTTAAATAATGTTAGTGGGTGTGTCGCTCATTGTTTAGATTGCTTTTGTTTCTTCTTTGTCACCCCAAGATTTGCGCAGAGGGTTTGGGATATTACAAAGATGTGTTTGGGATAGTGCGGCGGTGAGGATTGGATTTTATAAGGTTCATATGTTAGTGTGCTCTATAAGTATAATTAGAAAGCATCTAGTTAGTTACTAAACTCATAACGCGATTGTTTCTAAACTCATCTAGTGCTTGTGATATATATTTTTCATTGTATGTTGCATACACGGAAGTTTTTCAATATGTATTTAAATGTAATTGATGCTTACTGATGCTTATTTATGGTAGTATGTTTGTTAAGTTGCTTGAACAGATAGAAATTTTAGTTGAAATCTGAATGCCTTTACAATTGCTCAGTTAGAATTACAATACCAATCTAAAATCACACACGTGATAGTGTATGCATACTCATGAATAGTGGTGTTTTATATCAATTCCCATTATTCATTGTGTAGCTTTGTTTAGGTTATTATCTATTTCATATATACTACATCGTTTATGAAAGTGATAACTTGTTTCCTAATTGTTGATTGTCCTCATCGCACCTAAGATTGCGGTTAACTTCACTCTAACATGAAATAAAATAAAGAGTTAATTACATAAATGGTCCCTGTGGTTTGTCAGATTTTACGGATTTAGTCCCTATACTTTTTTTTTTGCGGATCTCATCCCTATGGTATTGACCCGTTGCGGGTTTGGTCCCTTGACCAACTTTTCGGTTAGTTTGACCGTCAAGTATGAATAAAATGACACTTATACCCTCGGTTGTCTTAGTCCCTGTGGTTTTTCTCGTTATAATCTAATTTAGTCCCCGCTTTTGTTTTTTTTTTTTTTTTTTTTTTTTTTTTTTTTTAACATTAGTATTAAATTTTAATTCATTTTTTTAAAATTTTTATTTTTATTTCTTATCACATATTTAGTCAAAATTTTCTAAAATAATAAAAGTTTTTTTTTTTTTTTTTTTTTTTTTTTTTTTTTTTTAACAGATTAAAAATCTAATGATTTAACATTTTTTTAAATTTAATATTTGAAATTTGTTTTTAAATTTTAACAAATTAAAAATTAAAATTTGAAATTTTGAACTAAAAATCTCGAAAAAAAATTTATATTTTTTTTTTTATAATTTTTTAACAGATTATGTCAAAACTTTTACAGTAATGATTTCAACTTTTTTTGAAAAAAAAATTTATTAAAAAAATTTCGTAAAAATTTTTTTGTTAAAAATCCCTGAATTTTTTATAAAATTTGATAAAATTGTCAAAAGAAATCCGTCAAAAATTTTATAAAATTTTGGGCAAGATTTTATAAAAAATCCCGACAAAAAGTATTCAAAAAAGAAAAAGAATTTCAAAAAATTTTCCCAAATTTTTTGACGGAATGTTTTATAAGATTTTATAAAAAAATTTTCTAAAATTTTCGAAATTTTTTCTAAAATTTTCGGAATATTTTCTAAAAATTTCGGAATATTTTATAAAATTTCGGAATATTTTATAAAATTTCTGAATTTTTTATAAAATTTCGGAACTTTTTATAAAATTTTTGGAATTTTTTTATAAAATTTTCGGAATTTTAAAAAAAAATTATAAAATTTTTGGAATTTGTTATAAAATTTTTGGAATTTTTTATAGATTTTTTTATAAAATTTTCCGAATTTTTTATAAATTTTTGACAAAATGTTTTTATAGGAAAAAAAATAAAAATAAGGGACTAATTCATGATAACCTACAAACCATAGGGACCATTTATGAAACACATACGAGGGTATTTTTGTCATTTCAGCCTATCAAACACCCCAATTGAAGGTCAACTAACAGAAAATTTGGTCAAGGGACCAAATCCGTAACGAATCAAAACCATAAGGACCAAATCGGCAAAAAAAAAGTTTAGGGACCAAACCCGTAATTTTTGACAAACCACAGGGACTACAGTGACATCTTAATTCTTATCTATGTGTTCATTTCATTATCGATTATAATAAAAGAGTTAATTACATAAATGGTCCTCGGTTTGTCGAAAATTATGGATTGGTCCCTCAACTTTTTTGATTTGCTCCTATGGTTTTGATTCGATGATTGTCCTCGACCATTTTTCGTGGACTTGATCGTCAAATGTGTTGATTGGATTCTGAAATGACAAAATACCCAGTGATGTGCTTTCATGAATGGTCCCTATGGTTTATAGGTTATCATGAATTAGTCCTTGATTTTTAATTTTTTATTTTTATTTATATAAAAAACATTTTGTCGAAAATTTAATAAAAAATTCCGAAAGTTTATAAAAAAAATATATAAAAAATTCCTAAAATTTTATAACAAAGTCCGAAATTTAAGAAAAAAAATTATAAAAATCCCGAAATTTTTTTATAAAAAATTCCAAAATTTTATAAAAATCCTAAAATTTATAAAAAATCCGAACATTTTATAAAAAGTATATTAAAAATTCCAAAATTTTATAAAAATTTAAAAAAATTCCAAAATTTTATAAAAATTTATAAAAATTCCAAAATTTTATAAAAATTTAAAATTTTATATAAAATTCGATAAAATTTTATAAAATCTTATAAAACATTCCGTCAAAAATTTTGGGAAAAAATTTCGATTTTTTTTTTTCTTTTTGAATACTTTTTGACGGAATTTTTTAGAAAATCTTGCCCAAAATTTTATAAAATTTTTACGGATTTTTTTTGACAATTTTATAAAATCCGTCAAAATTTTATAAACTTTTGGGCAAAATTTTATAAAAATTCTAAAAAAGTATTCAAAAATAAAAAATAAAAAATTCAAACTTTTTTTCCCAATATTTTGACTTGAATGTTTTATAAGATTTTATAAAATTTTATCGGATTTTTTATAAAATTTTCGAATTTTATAAAATTTTGGAATTTTTATAAATTTTTTATAAAATTTTGAATTTTAATATACTTTTTTATAAAATTTTCGGATTTTTTATAAAATTTTGGAATTTATTATATAAAATTTTGGGATTTTATATATATATATATATATATATATTTCTTTTTAAATTTCGGACTTTGTTATAAAATTTTAGGAATTTTTATAGATTTTTATAAATTTTCGAATTTTTATTAAATTTCGACAAAATGTTTTTATATAAATAAAAATAAAAATTAAAAAATCAGGGACTAATTCATGATAACCTACAAACCATAGGGACCATTCATGAAACACATATGAGGGTATTTTTGTCATTTCAGCAATCCAAACACACATTTAACGGTCAACTGACAGAAAATTTGGTCAAGGGACCAAATCCGTAACGAATCAAAACCATAGGGAGCAAATCCGCAAAAAAAAAGTTTAGGGACCAAATTCATAATTTTCGACAAACCACAGGGACCATTTATGTAATTAACTCTAAAATAAATAAATAAATAATTACTAGCATGGCCTTTATTTTGGAGCTTTAGATATAAACTTCTAACTATTAGATTAATCAATGTATACCAAAGGTGTGCCATAAAAATGAGGTATTCTTTATCTTTAGAGCAAGGGGTGTGGCAACTTGCCCACTTCTCTTCACTTGGGCCCCACGTGTGCCACATCACTTCAACACACTCACTTAAAAATACCCCCCAATCATAACTAACCTCAACCTCTTCACTTGGGCCCCACCCACCCTCACTTTATAAACAATTAAACCGGCTATAAACCTTCACCGCAAAATAGTTTTGTCTTTATTTGTGTCGCTGCGACGGCGAGACACCAAACCAATGGCACCTTGGTATGGTGGCGGGGGTGGCGAAACCCATGAAAGCGTGACACCTAGGATTGGCGGAAACCAAGAGCACTATACCCTTGCTCTTAGTGTTTACTATGTAAATTACATATAACAAATAGTTTGTTAACTTTTTGACATCATATTAAGTTTTTGTCCTAGTGTTTTTATTAATCTTGCTCGGAAGACCGATATCGGGTTCGTAAAACAACCCGACAATATTTTTTAACCCGATTTAACCCGAATTCGATAAGCTTTTATCGGTTCGGCCCGTCAACCCGACCCTCATCGACACCCCTAGTGTTGAGTATTAATTTCTCAAACTTAATATTGAATTATCTCTTGTATATGCGTGTTCTTCCTAGAATGTCATCATCACTGACTCCATGAGTCGCTTTGTCAATAGCCCGTCGAGCACCAACACTTGTATCATTAGAATACGCTAAGTAGCCCACAGCTGAATCATCCAACTACATCAAGCAATCCACCAATGTATCATCCGACTATGACAAGCAGTCCACCATTGTATCATCCGACTCTATCAAGCAGCCCACCATTGTATCATTCGACTTTATCAAGCAACCCACCATTGTATTATCCGACTATGTGTGAGCCTAATTGTGATCTACAGGTAGTTTCCTAATCATATTATTAAATACATATAACAAATTAGTATTCATGAATGTAGGTGGAAGAACAATTGCCATCACAAGCCACAATGTCTCAAAGTGCTCCAAAAAAATATCCCCCAAAAGAACTTCCTCTAAAACAAAAGAACAATCCTCCAAAACAAAAACCCTCCAAAACAAAACAAAAGAAAACCACATCGTTTTGCCACAAAAGTAGCATCCCACTATGACAAGCGGTCCACCAATGTATCATCCGACTCTATCAAACAAACCCACCATTGTATCATCCGACTATGAGTGAGCCTAATTATGATCAACAACCTAATTGTGATCTATGTGTAGTTTTCTAATCATATTATCCTTAATATATTATAAAATAAATATAACAAATTGGTATAATCAAGGTCATATCATGAATGTAGGTGGAAGAACAATTGCCATCAGAAGCCACAATGTCTCAAAGTGCTCCAAAGAAAATTTCCCAAAAAGAAGTTCCTCTAAAACAAACGAACATTCCTCCAAAACAAAAGAACATTCCTCCAAAACAAAAAACTCCTCCAAAACAAAAACAAAAGAAAAACCACACCGTTTTGCCACAAAAGGAACCTAGCACAATTGACAAATTCTTGAAAGTGTTGGCAAAAAGGCCAATGAATATTAGAAAGATAGCTGAAAAATTCATAAACAGTCCTAAACGTGGTGATTTTATCTTACTTCCGGCGCTTAACGGGTTGTATGATAAGTTCCATTCCGATCGTATTTTTTATGACTCGGTGTTAGGATGGATGTCAAATGATTGGCTTGATGGTACTATTTTACACTGGTGGGGAATGTAAGTTCCTTATATATTTTACTATCTCTTATGATAATAAAAGTCTTTATATTTTTTAAAGCTTATGATTTAAGGTAATAATTTGTCTTGATTTTTAGGCATCTATATCAGTTGGTTCAAAATCGCTTGAAGGGTAACAAGTGTGGGATCCTAAACCCTTCATTCATTGATTCCCAATTATGCCATGGAGAAAATGGTGATAATGTCGTGAAACACATTCAAAGTACCTTAAGAGTTCAAAAAGACAAAACCATATTTGTTGCACCATATTTGCAAAGGTAAGTTATATTCGTTGCTTCTTATATCCTTTGTTTCTTATATGGTTTTACTTATATCATCATTTGCACTAAAATGTTTACAAATATGCATAGTGGACATTGGGTGTTATTTGTGATTTGCCCTTCAAGAAAACCTGATACATATTGGATTCACTCAATAAGAGTTTGGACAAAGAACCTAGCATATACTCTTTGATAACACTAGTAGAAACGTAAGTATATTCTAGCATTTATATTAAATTGCCAATTGGGTACATAAAGTAATCCAATTAAACAACATTGAATTTTAGGGCATGTCATGACCCGTCTTCGGTTGATTCGGTTGATTGGACTTGGAATATGATTAAGGTAAATCATCTTTCATATATGTAAATATATATTGTTATGCTCACTTTGTTTAGTTGGTGCATATATGTAATCTATGCTTCATTTGAATTTAGTGTCCTCAACAAGAAGCTTATTGGGAATGTGGATACTATGTGGCTATAGCTATGTATGAGCTTTTCTTCAAAAAACAATCAAACTTCTCGCATACAGTGAGTATTTGTAAATATTTGTTTACTTTGTTGTTAACACTAAATCTTGTTTTCTTGTAAAATGACTCATTGACTCTTTGTTTTGATTTGTATATAGGTTTGGAATGACATGAAACCGAGAGCTATGCAACACATTGATGAATGTGTTGAGAATTCCGTGTCACAATTTTATTCGATTAATTACTCACTATTTCAAAATTGAGGTTTATATTGTCGAATTGGATATGTATTGTTAGGTTATGAATGGATTTGAATATTCGTATCATGACATTTGATGATACTTTATGTATGAGATTATCTTTTGCCAAATTGTTAATGGTTTTATTCATTTGATTTCTTGAAATTCTAGTATACTAATTCTAGTATATTTTAGTTGTGGATTGTACAGAATTACTTTGAACTATTTTGCATAGGAATATGAAAAGGAAATAAATTACTTTTGAAAAAAAAAAAAAAAAAAAAAAAAAAAAAAAAAAAAAAAAGGTTAAACAAATAAACGGTACAAAACAACCGTTGTAAAATGCGCCCGCCATCACCAAAATATTCCGCCATTAAAATATCCCACCAACCAAAATATTCCGCCATTAAAATATCCCACCAATTAAAGCCATTAAAATGAAAACCAAGTATTACGGTTAAATATAACCGTTGTAAATAAAGTATATCAAATATTGCATGAGTGAGGTGTAGCATATCTTTTATAACGGTTTTGAACCGCTGTAAATAATCATCATGATTATTTACTGCGCTCCATAAAACAACGGTTCAATACCGCTTTAAAAAAAAATGTATTTTAACCGTTGCGTGCTAAAAACAATTTGTGTACTAGTGATATTTGGTGCCTTGATTGATGAATGTCATGAAGGAAACTCGTACACTATCAGTTTACAATTGACAAGAGTGACCGGTGACAACGTTCTTTGTGTCATTACAATTGTGCATGTGAATCAGTATAAAGCCAAGATAATAATGGCATGGTTTTGTTATAGATCGACATCTTATGAAATAACTTAGGGTAGTCTGTCATCTTTTGCTAATGACTATACGTAGATTTTATCCAAAATTTCTTTTTTAAATATTTTACATTATTGTTTTTCTTTTCTTCAAATTCTTGTATTTTTCGACTAAAATAACTACCAACAATAGTTATTGACGAAATTATAAACACCAGCTACTCGTTCGGCTTTCTGTCAGTTCCATCACATGGCTTGGATTTATGTCGTATGTATAATCATATCAGATTTTATGTCAGCTATATGATTCCAGTGAAATGATGTAGAAAAGTACTTAATTATTGTACATGACTTTACTTGTGCTAGTAAGCTAGTATCCTGAATGGTTTCAGAGTAGTAAGCTAGTATCCTGAATGGTTTCAGTTCCATCACATGGCTTGGATTTATGTCGTATGTATAATCATATCAGATTTTATCTGCTGGTCTCTATATATGTTGAATTGTTGATCATATGATATAATGATGCAAGTGTTGAAATGTTGAATGATGAATATAACGTACGATGCTTTTCATTATTAACATAATGATAAACCCTAATGATCCCAAAGACCATAATCAGGCTTGGCCATCTAATCTATTGTCTAAAACTCTCTTGTAGTTCGAGTGACGAATCGCGAAAGCTCGAAATGGAGTAAAAACCTCAATAAATTAACCTAGTAATAAGGTCTAGAGTTCCTCACAAGAGGTATGAGATTTAAATTAAGCTTTCTAACTAAATATTTTGGTGGTGCGTAAAGAAGAGATTCAGAAACGATCACGTAAATACCATGATTAAGCCGTGTATATTTGAGCTGAAAATTCACCCTCTCTAAATAATATGAACAGCAAAAATCTCATTTCTTGACCCGTTTTAACAAGATACAAACAACATATCGAATACAGATTATGTAAAGTGACACATCAAATAGATTTAAGAAAATATGAAGAAAAATAAAAGATGTGATGTATAAGCTTATTCCTGTTTCTAAAGATATCACAGGTTGTACCCTTTTTTTTTTTTTTATAAAGTTAAGAGCAAGTTTAAGAGTACGTACTTAAAAGATACAGTATTTGTTTTCAGAAACAAAAGAAGTGGATTAAAAAAGTATCAATATATAATGAAGTAGGTCATTCACACGACACTGGGTTGATTTCCAGGTCTTTGGTAAACCTGATTTGATTTCCAGGTCTGGATTCAGTGCTTGTTTTGAGATCGATAGACTTGGAATATAGATTTGTCCTCATGGCCTTAATTTGCCTGCATTGACTTGAGACTTTCTTTACAGTTACATTGGTGCAAAGCAAAATACAATTTTATTTAGAATAAATATCCGGATAACATTTTAAAAATGACCCTGATCGAACCCATTTTTATTCCTTGCCTTAATTAAGCTCATACATCGTCAACAAACCAAGCGCAACCAAAGTAAACGCGGCTGAAACGCCACCTTACTCTTATGTTGGCTGGAAGATAAGTTTCAAAAGAAAAGGATAAAGGCGATAATGACACAAAACGAGGTTGAACATTAATAACACGAACTTACAATGCCTTACATAGGCTAATCACCTTGACAATTATTTATTCGAGTACCTAACACATGACTCGCTACTTGACCAACTGCTTGACACACTTAGCTTGGAATTACGAAAACAAATACAAACTGACGTTGACTTAAGCGTTAACTAAGTACGAAAGCTCAGGAAAGTTTCAACACAAGTAACTTAGAATATCGGATTTCAAGCATCATTCACGAAAGCTTCTAGGTTGACGGAAGACGATCCACCTTTCTTCACAGCTTCGCTTGACAACTCCTTCCATTTCAGCGCATTGCTAATTATCGTCTCATCTCCTACCACCATTTCCACACATCTTACAATCTCCTTCGCTTCCACCACTTCATCTACATTCCCCCTCTTTACCCTAACCCCTATTTTCCACACATCTTCAATCATTTTCGCGTTAGTCCCCTGATCCGTCCACTGAGGGTATGCCACAATAGGAACACCAGCTGCCAATGCTTCCATAGTCGAATTCCATCCACAATTTGTAATGAAACATCCTATTGCATCGTGGTTCAAAACATCAACCTGAGAACACCAATCAACTATCATCCCTTGTTTCTTCAGCTCATCTAGCATGCTTAATTTCGCTGCTTCACGACTGTCTCTTATCACCCATAAAAAAGGCCTACCACTCTCTAACAACCCTTTTGCCATCTCCTCTGCTTGATCAGTTAATAAATGAGATACACGTACAAAGGAAACATACACCACAGATTTTTTTGGTTTAGTGTTTAGCCAGCTCATGATACCGTCATCTTCTTTTTCCGAAGATTCAGACGGGATCAGGGGTCCAATAGGAATGTACTTAATTTTTTCAATGGCTTTAATGGATTCATTTTCAAGTTCATCAAAACTATTTATAAGAATGCTTGAGTTTGTTTTGATTACGTCAATATGCTCTTTATAAAGTGATAGCATAAACTCATGATCCTTTCGAGTTGAGGGCAAGAAGAACGATGGTAAATCAGCCATCGTTAGAAGTGGCAGTCCAGGTAATTTAATCGAGACCAAAGGGTTGTTTTGTTGCTAGATATCAACTCTTGATACTCATTGAAATAGTAATAGTAAATATTGAACACAGTATGGTTGGCACCAAAGGAGAGTGGATTTGACATTATGGGCATTCGCAACATTTGCAACCCAAGGTACAATAGTAGTGTAGACCAAGTGGTCAAATGGCTGCCCTGTTGCAGCTGCTGAGGTGATGAGATCAGCAACTGCAACAGAACCACCTTTAGCAAAATCTGAGATTAGTTGTTGAAGGGTATCAGTTGGCTGCACACCATTGTCGTGGCCATCCGAAAATGGAGCAAATGTTAGACCATGCGGGACAGTCTCTTTGATGATTTGTAGGAGTCTAGAACAGGTACAGAAGGTGACAGATACACCCATTTTAAGCAGGTGATCGGCGAAGCGGAGGGATGGGCTGATGAGGCCGTGGCCTGGGAATGCCACAATCAAGACTTTTCGCTCTCCAATCATTGCGGTTAGAGGGTGGTGGTTATGGACTAGGGAGTGTTTATGTTTACGACTTGTGTTCAAAATGAAATGCAAACATGTACTACTATTTATAAGCAAACAATACAAATTTTTGATATTTTCACCTATTTTATATGTCATCCATGTTTAACACGTGGTTGATTTCAAGAATCTTTTGATTGTTAAATCATCCCCCACAACACATTATTAAAAATGCAAGGTTATTACAGATTCCTGGCTTTTTATCGTGACCCTCTAGTTTTTTTTTTTCTTTTTTTTTTTTTATTTTTTTATTTTATAATTTTGTTTATATCAAAAAGTTTATAAACCCGAAACGCGAATCAGAATATAAAGTTTAATAAAGTCAAACGCTTAAAACCGCTGTAAATACTAATGTAAACTACAAAACCACACAGAAAAAAAACGGACAAAGGAATATTCCCTATGGATGTGATCTACAGGGAGGCTCAAATAACAGATCCCTATTAAAATGAGAAAGGCGAAATTTAAAACATGGTGTCTCGACAAAAGAGACATCACGACATAATTATTAAAATGAGAAAGGCGAGAACTTTATAAGGTTTGGACGTAATCGTCTATTTTATATCGGTTGGTTATTGCATATGACCGATGTTTAAATCGGTTAGCCTTTGTGGAGAGTCGGTCAAAGATCTATTGTCGGAAGAATCGGTCGAAATTTAATTGATATTTTAAACACACAAATACAAAAATATATTGTCTTTGATATTAAAAAAACTTGGTCGCCGACCATTTGGGCATCCGGGTCATGTCGGTCACGGAGAGAAAAGCGACGTGGCTTTGGATGACCTGAGTCGCCCTCAGTCACGATCGACTAGCATAACATGGTGTATGACGAAAAGAATACAAGGTCACATATTTGAAATGAGGATAGAAAATTTGAAAGTAAATGCATCAATTGCACTTTCAATAAAAGCAATGCACTTATAATTTATCTCGCTAATAATATGTTCCAGTTATTAATCCCAAATAAGTCTTGTACACAAGATTGCAAAACACACTGCTTTTAAGACTCGTGACCAAATTAAATCCAACTCTATCCCGGCATATGTCAAGTATAAAATGACAAGATTAAATTTACCTTCAATAAACACTAGTATTATGTAGAAATTATAATAACACCAAGATAGAATCCAACCAACCACCCCTTGATTCAAATTAGATAGTATCAGATTACAATACAAGAAAGGAATGACTAAGATTGTCACCAGGTGTGAGCAATCAATCAGACTACACTCTAGGCTTGATCAAGATGATAGATCACCTAGCTATACAATGAGTAAGTATCGAGAGAGGGTAAGGAGAGTCGTATTGGAGAAGACGACTTGAGTGTGTGAATATCTTGATGGTAGAGGAGGGTATATATAGGCAGCAACTATGCTCTTGACCATCTTTAACCCCTGCACAATTATAAAGAAACAAACACAACACAAACTAGATATGTTAAGAGTTAGAAAGGTTCTGTGAATGACAGAACAAGTCCCTGTACATATAGAGGAAGGTTTGATCAGTTTATTCAACACCCTCCCTCAAACCTTCAACCTTAAACATGTCCATCATACCAAGCTTATCACAAAGCCACTTGTGTTGCTTAATATCCAAGGCTTTAGTCAGGATATCAGCAATTTGCTGAGAAGTGTGAATCTTCTCAGTTCTAATAACCCCAGCAGAGACTTTTTCTCTAACCAAGTGAACATCAATTTCAAAGTGCTTAGTTTTCTCATGGAAAACTGGATTACCAAAGAATCGCAGAGCGTAACTATTGTCACAATGCAAAACCACAGTGTAACAGTTTTCAACACCCATGTCACCAAGCACATTAGCAAGCCAAATAATTTCACAAGTAGCGAAGCCATGCATCTATACTCGACCTGAGGATGACCTAGACAAGGTAGATTGTTTTTACTTTCCAAGTTACCAAAGAATCACCTAAAACACACAATAACCTAGTGATTGGACATCTAAAATGTAAGCTTAAGATTCCCATTTGCATTAATTTGAATGCCATTACCAGGAGATCCTTTTAAGTATCTCAAGACTCTAAGTGTAGCATTCAAGTGAGATTGTAAGGGAGCATGCATAAATTGGCTTAAACAGTGAACAGAGTAGGCAATGTCAGGTCTTGTATTAGTTAGATAGATTAATTTCCCAACAAGCTTCTGATAATTACCTATATTAGATAAAACTTTATCATCATCAGATTCAATATGATTGAGAGTGGTGTTCTCAGGCAAAGGAGAATCAACAGGTTTAGCAGCAAGTAAGCCATATTCATGCAAAAGCTCAAGGCAATACTTCCTTTGACTGAGACACATACCATTATCATTTTCTAGAACTTCAATTCCAAGAAAGTATTTTATCTTTCCTAGATCTTTGATTTGAAATTTGCTTTTTAAGAACATTTTAAACTTCTCAATTTCACTAACATCATTTCCAGTGATGATAATGTCATCAACATACACAAGCATAATCAAACACACATTTCCAGACCTCTTAGTGAATAGAGAGTAATCAAATTTAGACTGCACAAACCCATTTTCACTAAGAGTTAAAGTTAGTTTAGCATTCCATTGTCTAGGAGCCTGTTTAAGGCCATATAGAGATTTATTAAGCTTCACTATTTTAGAATTATGATCATCAAAGCCAGGAGGAAGAGTCATATAGACATCCTCAGTTAAATCACCATATAGAAAAGCATTATTGACATCTAATTGAAAAATACTCCAATTATTACAAACAGCAATGGTAATCATACATCTCACAGTGGACATTTTAACAACAGGACTGAAAGTTTCTCTATAATCAAATCCCTCTCTCTGGCTAAAGCCTCTGGCAACAAACCTAGCTTTATATTTATCAATTTCACCTGAGGACTTGTATTTAATTTTCCATAACCACTTACTACTGACAGTTTTTATTCCTTTAGGAAGTTCACATTCAGTCCAAGTGTTATTTCTTTTTAAAGCAATTATCTCATTATTCATAGCCTGAACCCAATTAATATCTTTAGCAACCTCCTCATAAGAGGAAGGCTCAACAGATTTGTTTAATGTGTTAGAGAAACAATAGTTTGCAGGACTTAGATTAGAGTAACATACATATTTCTCAAGCCCATATTTTACATTACTACTACAACATAATCATTAAACTTAGCGGCATTCTAGAGTCCCTACTAGACCTTCTAAGAACAGTGCTCATGACCTGGTGTCTTGAGTAGAGACAGATGGAGTGGTGTTTTGATTTGTAGGGGCACTACCCTCAGATAGATTATTTTCATCTATAGATGTTGCTATACTAGTATTCTCACCATCATTAGAAGTATGTGTACTTCTAGGGCATGAATAGGCACAGCCATCATCATTGGATGTATTAGAATCTCTCCTTTCATCATTGGGATTTAGATCAATGTGTTTCTCATTGAAGAAGTTTAGATCATTGAGTTTAGTTTCAGAAGCCTTATCAGTTTGTAGTTGAGTGTTCATTTTAAATGGAAAAATAGTTTCATAAAATTGAACATCTCTAGAATAAGAAATTAGTTTAGACTCAAGGCTGTAAACCTTATAAGCCTTTTTTGTTGTAGAAAAACCAATGATGACACATTTTTCAGATTTAGAAGCAAATTTATCAGAATTATTAAGAATAGAGGAGAAACACAAACAACCAAAACATCTCAGATGAGAAAGTTTTGGTTTTTGACCATACACCAGCTCAAAAGGAGACTTTCCACTCGAATGTAAGATGGTAACTTTGTTAATTAGATAGCGCAGATTAAAATGCATTCGGGCCACATACTTAAAGGTATACCACTTTGAAACAACAAGCTTCTAGCAACATTTAATAAGTGCATGCTTTCTCTCGAAATCCCATTTTGTTGAGGAGTATAAGCAAAGTGGTTTGATGAGTAATACCTGCATCGCTAAACAAATTACTCATTTTATTGTTGACAAATTCAAGACCATTGTGCGATCTCACGGTTTAATACCACACTTAAATTGATTTAAAATCAGATTAACATAGCTAATAAACAAGTTATAGACTTCATCTTTAGATTTTATAAGATAGATCCAAACAGACCTGGTAAAGTCATCAACAATGGTCATAAAATATCTAAATCCTTCTCTACTAGTGACCTTGTAAGGACCCCAAAGGTCTATATGCACAAGATCACCAATAGAAGAACTCTTATGATCACTAATAGGAAAGGATTCCCTGGTCTATTTGGCTTTGTGACAGATGTCACAAGGAGACACATGAGAATCTTTAGTGAACTTAAGATCAGATTGAAGCATATTCACAGCTTGTTCAGAGGGATGACCAAGTCTGTGATGCCATAAGGATCTAGAAACATAGCAAGTAACAGATATATTACCTATTGTTTGATGTTTAGAAGTAATAGGAGAGGGAGTATCAAACAAATAGAGGCCACCATTTTCACTACCGGTCCCATGATTTTGTTTTAAGTCAAATCTCGAATGTAACATTTAGATTCATCAAAACCAACAAACATTCTACTTTCTTTGATAAGTTTATGCACATATAACAGACTAATACAGTATTCAGGAACTACCAACACATCATATAAAGTGACTTTATCAGAAAGTTTTAGCTTACCAATATATTTGATTTTAGCAAGAGTACCATTAGGATGTCCCACAGTAAGGTTTAAATCAGAAATATCAGTAATGCTAAACATATTAAGAGTATTAATAGTCATGTGTTGGTTTACTCCTGAATCAATAATCCACCCAATACTATTTTTATACAAATTAGTATTGTTGTTATAAAACTTAAGAAAATTTGTATTAAAGAAAACATTATTGTTCATAAAGCTAGGTATACCTGTCATATTGGCTTGCATACTGCTAGAAGGCATATCATTGATAAGCCTCATTAATTTCATCATCTGTTCATTAGTGATAGACATAGAAGAACCATTTTCCACAGATGAAGCATTAGCATTATAAGAAGTTTTTAAGTTAGTTTGTTTTTTACCAGGATTTTTATTATACCCAAAAGGAAATCCAATAATTTCAAAGCATCTATCAACTGTATGACCAATTTTACCACAATTAGTACAAAGTAAGTTTGGATTAGGTCCCCTGTTAGCATTATTATTATTATTATTCCCAATATTAACAAACTTCTTATTATCATGAACATAACTCTTCTTATTTTCAAATCTCTTATTTCCATTATTGGTCCAATTTGTTTTAGAAACAAATCCAGCAATTTGAGATTTAGAATCAGAACCAGTAGAAGAAGAGGCAATGCCTCTATGAGACTCTTCTCTGGAAATAGTAACAAAAGCATCCTTAACATCAAGAAGAGTCTCTCTAGAGAGAATACTACTTCTGATAGGCTGATAAATTTCATTAAGACCCATAAGAAATTGCATAAGTTTCATAAGCTGATTATGTTTTAACACATCTTCTCTAGCAGCACAAGTACACATAGGTAATTTGGTCATAATATCAAATTCTCTCCATAATGAGTTAAGCTTATGATAATATTCAGACACAGTTAATTCTCCTTGTCTAAAATTATTAATTTTTTGCATAAGACTCAAAATAATAGAACCATCAAGTTTATCATAAGTCTCCTTAAGTTCATTGGACCTCGTGACATTTTCGAAAAGATTTGACCAAGATATAAATCTTCGATCATGAATTCAAGAACCAAGACAACACAATAGAATTGCATCTTTCCCATTGATTAGAGAGAACATCACTAGAAGCATAAGTAGCCTTAACACATTTACCATTAATAAAACCACTTTTATTCCTAGTATTAATAGCCAATTTCATAGCGAGAGACCAAACTCTATAGTTTTCGGTGCGATAAGTTTAATAGAAACAATAGATGATGTACTAATATCATTAGAATGAAGATGTAAGGGATTACCCAAATCAAGGTTACTAATCAGATCAATATCACTAGTACCAGGAGCCATAATAAAACAAGATAAGCAACTAGCGAATAAGCACAGAAAAGAGACAAGAAATTATAACTTTGCAAGAAGATAAAACTCACACCCAAAAATTACAAAGTCCAACCAAGGAGACTGGGTGTGACCAGAGCATGTATTCACACCTCTCAAGGAGGCAGATCAAGGAGTTAATCACACCGTTTGCACCCCCTTAACTAAAACTAAGTAATTTTTAAGAGAAGAAAGAATACTTACAGAGCTTATAATGAGAAGAACCAGCGGAAAGAAATCACAACTCTCTTATTAAGAGATATTGTGAAAGAATAAGGTCCCAATAATCACCAGAAAACACCAGTAACAAGAACCCCCAAATTAGGGAAATTAGGGTTTTCAGATTCAAACCCTAATTTACCATAAATCACCAGAAACCAGCAATTAACTCAACACCAAGGTTGAATTAACCAAGAATCGATCAGATCTCACTCCAATTTTAAGAACCCCCAAAAGTTGGATGAAACCCTAGACAATCGAAACCACCAATCAACCAGAGCCAAAGCTCTGATACCATGTAGAAATTATAACAACACCAAGATAGAATCCAACCAACCACCCCTTGATTCAAATTAGATAGTATCAAATTACAATACAAGAAAGGAATGACTAAGATTGTCACCAGGTGTGAGCAATCAATCAGACTACACTCTAGGCTTGATCAAGATGATAGATCAGCCTAGCTATACAGTGAGTAAGTATCAGAGAGAGGTAAGGAGAGTCGTATTGGAGAAGACGACTTGAGTGTGTGAATATGCAATGGTAGAGGAGGGTATATATAGGCAGCAACTATGCTCTTGACCATCTTTAACCCCTGCACAATTATAAAGAAACAAACACAACACAAACTAGATATGTTAAGAGTTAGAAAGGTTCTGTGAATGACAGAACAAGTCCCTGCACATATAGAGGGAAGGTTTGATCAGTTTATTCAACATATTAAATACCAAAATTTATACTTCTACTGGAATTTCAACTATTGTGCTTTGCCATCATAAAGTATTTATACTTTTATAGACCCTATCAACACTTAACCGTCTCAGCTAAATGCCCAAAAAAACACATATTCATGCAACTTGGCCATACTTTGATGACTCTACCTCAAAACATTTTCCATTAATATGAAATTTCAGCACAAATTACGGCAAACTGGCCCTTATATACACAAGAATTAATCAGAGCAGTGATTTTATGGTCACACATTCACACATAAATGCATTTTAATCCAATATAAAACCTACACGAAAGCGTTAGCAGGTCATTCACTGCTCACGAAGCAAAAAGGTGGCATCTTTAACATTAGGTCTCAGATGACTAGACTTGTTTTCAGTTTCAAACTTATAGAATCCATTACACCATAATTTATAAACAGCTTCTAACACAAACTGATTACCCAAGCAATTTATGGTGAACTTCAAATCGTGAGTCAACTTGTAGTAACAATGTACCATTACAAAAATATTTAACTTTTTCACAAATTAGGAAACTCGAATGCAGGGTAGTTATGCTCTAATCATCCGAGGGTGATCAGGCATCTATTACTAGACAAATAAAAACGGGGGGCTTATTTGAATTAATTTGCATTGTGAAAGTTAATATCCATGCATTGATTTGTAAACAACTAAAATTAAAGGGTATATCACAGAAAGAAGTTTTGTGTTGTCTGTGTGCTTTATAACTAGGAACGCAATTCCCAACAGGGCATAAAAAACCGGGTTAAGGTAAGCTAAACATATTTGGGTTGTAAACAGGTAAAGACTGTTAACCCGTTTATTTATCTGTGTCGATGGCTAACTCATTTTCAACCCAAAAACCCAGTTGCTTTATCAGACTCACATAATATACCCTCATTTGGATACTATGAAATTTTCTTCTTCAATTCACGAGCACAAGTACCCTTTATGTTTTATATATTTTATATAAATAATGTACTTTTTATGGTTTTGCGCCTCTTTATGAAATTTTATAATGACTATGTTGACCTCAAAAGTCAACCTTTCGTAAATTGATTAAGAATTCTTTTACACTACAAATTCTTGCAGAGATAAGACCATACTTTGTTGGCATAGGTGGTGAATTCTTGAGTTTGTAGAAATCAAGGACTATGCAGTTATAGTTCGGCTTAGTGGCCCTACAACCATGGTGATGACAATTCGTATTGCATTGACGCATAAACTAAAAGAAAATTATCGATTGTTGCATTTGTTAGCACACTTATTATTAGTGTCTTTCGGTTTCTACCTTACCGAGTCAAAAGTCAGGATATAAATTATAAAAAACGATCAAAGGCAATGTAACTTCAAAGTGACAAGATAAGATCGAAGCACACCATACAATAACAACCAAAATCTAATGATAAGCCATTCATCATAAGTTTCAACAAACGATTCAACATGAATCTTTCTAAACAAAAAATTGGTATTGTGACAGTGCCACCTAATCGTGGCCACAAAACTGGCGTACATGTGATAGCTCAAATCTTCTAGTTTTCTACACTTGCAAATCAATGTAATTGTTAGTTCATCATAATATAAATAATCTAAATTTAAGCCCAAAAAATAGTTACCTTTGACAGGTAGTTCATTCCGTGACTTCATTGTTAGAAAAAGGAGAACATCTTATTTGCCATAAAGAAGAATAAAGCTAAGCGCTTAAGCACCCAAAAACATTATAATAAATGAAGAAAATATTACATAAATTTGAAACATATATACAAACATTAATATTTTGTGAATCTGTGAGCAACATAGCAAGTCTGTCAATGCCCAACCCCCAACAACTTGTTGGTGGCAACCCATATTCAAGAGTTGTCCAAAACTCCAAATCGGCCATTAATACATGTTCATTGCAACCAAATACAGACGGAATCTTCTTGAAAACAACGACATCCCACATAAGCTTCTTTACCCCCCCCCCAATGCTCCTAACCAACTTCCATCTTGTAACAACCCCAAAATATCGCAACTGAAGATTGTGTCACTAGGGTATTACTTATTAGCACACAGTACAAGTTATAGAAAATAACCTCTAAATGAGACGTTTTAAAAATGTACCATTCGATTAATAAATTCAGAGTTACAAACATGAGGTCCCAAAGTATAATACGTAAATGATTACAAAATATTTCGAATGGTAAATGATAAAAGCATAAGTCTTCAAAATATGTTGTATGACTCTATGTTCCATGCAACAACTATCGCCTTACTCACGTGAGATAAACATGCTAAAAAGTGTCAATACAAAGGTTGGTGAGACATTTTATTGAAAATAAGATGTAAAAACCTTAATGATTTAATTCCCATGACAAGTATATGTCAACCTAATCTGATACAAATCCCGCCATACAAGATTTGTAACATCTTAGGTCCATATAAGTTCATATCTAATAACCGTAAATGTTGAATGCGTTATGAGCGGTGAAATATGTGTATACGATATATGCAAGTACTTAATGTAAATGTAAACAGACAACTGAACCTCACAACTTGCTTTCATATGCTTACACCCTACACCAGATTATATTCACCCAAGGTCACGAATCTTGGACACAAGGGTGGGAGCGTCAGCCCGATAGTACTACCAATACTCTCCATCGGTTCCCTCTAGAAGTTAAACAGTTGCCAAAGAATAACGCGGTGAAGAATAATGCAAACAAGTTTAACACATTAAGGCATATATCGCAATAAAAGTACACATCATGTCTGAAAAGTATAAAAAGTGTAGCGCAACGTAAAGTTTAAATGTTTTGAGCATTTGTATATGTATGTAAATGCAAATCATGTATTTTGATAAATGATTAAAGTATTGCTAAGCATGTATCTCCCCCAAATAGTTTAAAACGAGTATTAAAAGAGTAAGGGTGGAGCTATGACTCACCGTGAACTAATGTTATCAAACGTATAACGAAAATGATAGGTAAGCCGAGAAAATCTCTACGTGTAACCTAGAATAGGATATAGCGTCTTAGGTTTTGAAATAACGATAGGTAAATACAACCAGTCTATATAAGTCACTATATTGATCATAATGTTGTACATGGTTGGTTATAGTGATCGTGTATGTTATTTATAGAAACGGTTTAGTTTAAATATAGCATCACTGTTCGGGCTATCATAATTCAGAGGTCATGCAGTAAACGTTCGAGGAGCTAGGACACTTTAAATCATAAATCCAACAACTCGTCAATACATTTACCCATATGAAACCCCTCACACGAAATTCCCTACTAACATGTTACGTTAATAGTTTAAACGTATATTTGTATATTTGGTTATATGTCATATGTGTTAAAATGGTAAAGTAGTTTGTGAACTTAGTTAGTTTATGCCTCGTTAACGATTTTTAGTCATGTTTAATGTCTCTACTTAAGTTATAAGTTTTATAATTTGTAATAATGTGTAAATATCGGTTTCTTAATAACTTTTGAGAAAATGATCCGAGGAGTGTCAAACTTTCATGTCATCATGGAAATAGGTTAACTTATGAGAATGAAAATTAAAAATACGAGAGCGAAGAGTAAAAGTGAATAGTAAAATACGAGGATGAATAGTAACTTGAAAATACGAATCGTTACAATCTTACCACCTTAAAGAGAATTTCGTCCCGGAATTCAGTTCGTTTATTCTACAGACGTATGTTCTTGTGACTAGATTTGATGAGGCAAACTTTCCCATTCTCGAGCATAGCCCTCAAAAGACATTTAGCTAGTTGATTCTGCTAGGATTTTGTAAATCCGTAACTTAAAGACTCGGTCACCTCGAGTATTTGTAAGCATTAAAAAGCTCGTAGTCTTAGTCGTTTAGTCATTAGAAGTAGTCAGTTAAGTAACACCGTGGAGGACGGAAGGGTCTTTACCCACTGTATACCTGATCCACAGCCCGTAGGAGGCGTATTTGTAGAACTATAAATACCCTCTACCTCCCAAGGTAGAGGGTGGAGCTTCATATATATGACATTACTCTCTTACTAGAAGTTCTCATCCTCTTTACTTTCTCTCTCTAAAACCTATCTAGATTCGATCCATTCACATAGTCTTTGTGTGTTTATGATAACCAATATCTATCAATTGGTATCATAGACATGGTTTGATCATCTATTTCGTGTGTGCTCGGAAAAAGTATCATACTTGCCACCATTTCCTTTTATGGGTAGCGAACAAATTTTTTTGCTTTTGTGGGTACTCTTCTTTCAAATTTTTTCTTTTTAGGGTACTGTGTGACATTTTTGCCCTTCGGGAAAAAAAATTTCTATTAGCTAAGAGCGGCAAAAATGTCCTAAAATTTAACAAAATACCCTAAACAGGATAAATTTGAAGGAAAAGTACCCACAAAAGCATTTTCACAAAGTAATATAAACATGAGAATCAACCAATAATGAAAAAGATATATAAAACACACAAATAAAAATGAAAAACAAATATGCAAACAAATAAACATGGGTTGCCTCCCAAGAAGCGCTTGTTTTTGTTCGAGTCACGAGCTTGACTCTTCCCTTATTTAACAGATAAAGGGGAAGTTTTCCCTACACTTAAGCTTAAGTGCGGGTGATAGTAGCGATACACACCTTTAGGGTGGAAATTTGCCACGTGAGGAGAGGATGTTGTGTAATTTATATGCCTAAAAGAGTGTGCTCCTATCATACTAATCTTACCTAAATCTATTGGTGTAGCGGGTAAATCAAGTCCATCTCCTAGAAAGGGATCATCTTCTATCAACTTCAAGAGATTCTTAGTTAAAGATCCATCTTGACCTAAGAAACCCAGTTTAAACCCATAATGTTTCTTGTTATCAATCATGAATGAGTGATGTAAGTGTGTAAGGTCATGGGTTACTCCTATATTAGCTTCCACTCTACATGGCTTAGAGTCTACTACCTTTATCATGCAACTACCCATACTATTTGTTTTGATGGGTGGATTGGGTCCTAATTCACTTCTTAGATTCACATCTAAAGATGAAAAATTAGGTAAGGGTTTTGGTTGAGGCTCCGGTTCATCAAAACTAGGAACTTTCTTAGAACTAAGAGAGAGGTCATGACAACAAGCATCTAAACCTACATTCTTGATAAGAATTTAAAAGGTACACTTTTGAGGGGTCATTTAAGCCCTTAATTGATCACTTTTGTATCCTTTACTACTTAATTTCGTTCCTTTTCACTTTTTAGGTCTCTTGAAGGCAAATTGCTAGAATGACACTTATTCGGACGAAAAGGCGCGAATATACTGAAGAAAAAGGCCAAAGTCAAGAATCGAGACACTCAAGTCATTGAATCGAGGGACGGCGTCACGACTTAATAGCGACGCCGTCGCGACACACCTTGAGACGACTCGAGAGCAAATTGCTATTTTGCAAGTGACGGCATCGGGTTTAAAGAGTAGGCGTCACAACTCGACGGCCTAGATTTGGATCCCGACGGCCACAAGCATAAGGTGACGCCACAGAGTTGACGTGCCAAGACGAAAACCTAATGGCGGCGACCCGACGGCGTCACAATTAAAGAGTGGCGTCGTCGCATATTGTAACTCTATATATAGAATTGAATTTTCAGATTTTAGAGAGGTAGTTTTGTGGAGTAAAACCTAAACCGAACCTAGGTCTGTCTTGCAAGCGATATCTTAGGGTTCCATACCTATTTTACAACAAGACGAGTGATTTACTTCATTAATTCAATTATGTCTTCAATTGTTTGTGTGTATGCTTGCATGTTTTCCATGTCTGGCTAATTTACTTGTGTGTTTACTTAGATCTATGAAACCTAGGTATTGAATATTGATTGGTTGTCTCTTATCTTAATTGTGATTGACCTAGTATTGCGATAGGTCATTCATTGTGTTTTTAATGCTTGAGTAATCTTTGTGAACATTAGTTTATAATCACCTAGAGTTATTGTAGTCTAAACATCCAAAGATATCCTTAGAGTTAGTTTATGAATCCTAGAGATTTCGTAGGCAATAACCTTAAGGTAGTTTCAAAAAGTTAGGGAAAAACGCATACCCTACGACCTTAGAAGACACAACGCGTTAAGAATAAGGACGTGACAATTCAACCATCAATAGGAGATAACTAGGGAGTAATAGCATCTAAGTAAATACATCTTTAAATCATCATAATAGCACACAACAATAGACATAGACTACACTCACCTTTGTTTAGTTAATTAGATAATTAGATAAGTAGAGTAATCGGTAGAAATACCAACCCCCCCAATCTAATACCCCGAGATTCGTACCTTTCAATTTTCTAAAAAAATATAAAAAAATATAATCTTCTTCAACCCCAACCTTAGCGTAGTAATTTCTCACTAGCATTCCTATTCCCCTAGAGAACGATATCAATACCCGTGGCTTACCTTAATACTACACTACAACGATTAGGTTCACTGCCTAGGGTGTTGAAAAACTTGCTCGACGAAAAGGAAGTTCCTTTGACCCCGAACGCGCGTTGTACGCGTATCAATTCTCTAGTGGTGTTTGGTCCAAAGTTTCTATATCAATCGGGGTTCCTATAGTCTCTTCTACTTCTTCCGGAGAAGTTGTAGGCGGTGTGTGTTCCTCAAGTGATGGTAGGGCTTGTGGGTTTGGAGTTTCCACCTCATTCTCCATTATATTTAGATCACCTGTATGTTCATCGTGTGTTTTAGTATGACCTAACCCAAATACACTCCTAAGTATCTCAAATCCTTCTTTAGCCATTTCAAATTCTTGGTCCGATTCATAAGAATCGTTCTAAAAAACTTGATTACTATGTTCTATTTGCCTAATGGATTCCTTATGCGTGTCATATGTTTTATTGAAATCTATCTCATGCATGCAACTAAGTATTTCAACTCTAACTATCTCACTCCTAAACAACCATTCCGATTTAGCCTTCCACTTTGAGAACATTTCTAAATCTTCGTTATTTGGGTCCCATGTTCCACTTCTACTTTGGGCAAAAGTCTCAAATATTTCCCATGCATCCTTTAACACCATATCCCCAAAGATCCCCATCCGCTATATAGTCAAGTCTCATTTGGTTTTCGTGGTAGATATGAGTGTAAAATAATTGGAGTGGACACAATAAATCAGAGCCTTGATGATGGACTTTCAGTAGTATGTATTTAAAACGAGTCCACGCCTCGGGAAAGGGTTCATCATGATGTTGTCGAAACGTCAAGATCTCATTTTGGACAAGGCTTAATTAGATATGTTATTGTGTTCCCAATAGTCATGAAATCCAAACCTGCAAAGGGACAAGGCTTAATTAGATATGTTATTGTGTTTAAACCAAGTAAAATGGTTTAAAAAGTCAAATAGTTGTTGAGTAACTAGTAGAGTCAAAGTCATAAACTTTTCTTTAAGATCTGAGTTTATTATTGTTGATGATTGTTTACGTAAGGTATGTATTAAGGAGTGGAGGTAGCTAACCTGCTTGGTTTCCCACGTTTGGTAAGGACCCAAGGTGTGATCGGAGTCACGAGCTGCGGTAACACTCTAGGTGTAGCTAGTGTGTATTGTGTGTGTGAAATGATCTTAACAACTATTTATAATGATGGTCTTAGGGTTTTGCGTTTCCTTAAAAGTCCATCGATGGTTCCAGGATGATCCATGTGGTGGACATCCAATGGAGGAGACATGAATGCCACGTGGCGTGTTTCTCTTGGTCTCGCTAAATGATCCATGCACGGTTGCAGCACTACCTCTAATCAAATGAAGTAGTGACGCGTATTTGCTTGTTGCAACGGTCCTAGAGAAAGCTCATAGTCCTGTTGTTGCCTGGATGTGTTGATCAGGCATTTGTGCCTGACTTGGGAGTTCAACTCCCAGGCATATTGCTATACGCATGTTTACATTTAGGTAGGATATACGATATACTGTATACGTATATCATTAGTTTTTATAAATGTGGGAAGTGGATTCACATTCTGAAACATAGGGAATTTGTATGTTGGTTTGCTGTTTTTCGATATGAATGATTCATTAGAGCATATACCCACATGCAACTAATCAAGAATAGCTTACAACACAAATTGACATAAAGTAAGTAATGGAAACATTATATATGTTTAAAATATTGTGAATATTGAAACCTTGTCTCCTTTAAGACTAGCACTATTATTGCTACCCCAGTTATTTTTTGTTTTTCTCCAAATCTACTTATGATGAACTACAAGTAGAATTGTCCATGTAACAAATGTATCATTACACTACAGTTGAGTTTTTTTTATGAATTTGGAAACTAAAATGCAGGGTAGTTAAGCAACCAGATTATCCTATCGTTCTGAGGGTAATCTATATCCTCAACCTGGGTCAGGAATGTACCCTCTAAGGTTCAATCATTTCCTCTTAATGTGTTTTTAATCTTTAGTTTCTATTGATCTGAATTACAATTTACCAATTACCTCAGGTCACTACAAAATTAATGACATTTGCTCACTAAAAGAAGTGTGAGCAAATGATAGAAAAACAGTCACTAAAAGAATTTTTATCAACTCCCACTAAAAGAATAAGAGTAAGTAATAAAGGGAAAACTAAAAGTCTATCCTTACTAAAAGTTTAGTGAGCAAAAGTTCAAAAGATTTAGTGACTAAATCTTTTAGTCACCAAAGGTCATACAGGTTTTCTATAACATCACTACAATGACTGAAATTTTTAGTAAGCAAAGGCACTAATTTCCTGCAAAAATCAGTTCCATAATACAGAAATTTCATTCATATTTTGTTCTTTCAAGCAGTAAAGATAATTAAAACAGTTAAAACATTGCTTAAAATACAAAGAACAAGAATTTGCATTTCTCAAATATTCCACAATGTATGCTTATAACTAACACAGCTCATAACTAGCTTAAACTCTATAAAATATTTAAAAAGTGTTCCACAACATATGCGTCATAACAGGCAGCTCATAACCAGCATTGTCACTCCATGCACCGGTGCTGGTTTTGATCCTTTTGGCCTACTGGATGTTTCTATGGTTAAGCCTAATAGCAAGGTTGTCTGATGAATAAACTTACATGAGATCGTTTCCATCTCTGTGTGCAAATTGGATTCTTTTAGTCAAGAAAGGGTAATTAAAGAAACAACAGATTTGGATTCTTTGTTTACATATGTAAATTGCAATCCTAGTTTGGATTACACGTTCTTTTTGGAGAAATGATTTGTATTGAACATTGTACACTACTGAAACTGATGTGTACACCACTAAAGTTGTTTTGTCCCATACTAGGGTTGAAGCTAAATGGGCTCGGGTTATAAACGGGTAACCCGTTTAGTTACTCATGTTGGGTTTGGGTTGTTTACCGTCGTTTATAGGAGATTATGTAGAGAATTTTACTAATTCATACAAGACATCTTGGAAACAAAAAGGTAACAATATTACAGAAGCAGCATCATGAACCTTTAAAACTTAAAGCAAGATTACAAATTATTCCAGTTTTCAAAAGATCAAATCAAAGGCAAATGTGTATGGGTAAGCGGATGAAGTTTTTCCCTGTTCAAGACGAGTTACCCAAGGAAGGTAAGTCTTTGGTACGCGGCCTAACCGGGGAATCCCCAATTTCCTCTTGACCGTTTCTGACCCTTTCCTTGGCCAGTCCGAAGATGTGTACCTTGCGGGTTTGAGCCTGAGACTTCTTGGGAGGACATCAAGTTGCTTGACCACTAGGCCACCAACCCTATTTTAACAAAATCTGAAAATCAGTATGAGCTTATTCTAACTGTTCCCGTCTTCTAAGCAAGTAAACAACAAACATCAATTGCACTTTCAATAAAATCAATGCACTGCACACTTATCTGCTAATAATATGTTCCCAGTGTTATTAATCCCAAATAAGTCTTGTACACAAGATTGCAAAAACACACTGTTTTAAGACTCGTGACCAAATTAAATCCAACTCTATCCTGGCATATGTCAAGTATAAAATGACAAGATTAAATTTACCTTCAATAACTACTATTAAATACCAAAATTCATACTTCTACTGGAACTTCAACTATTGTGCTTTGCCATCATAAACACAAACAGTATTAGTATTTATACTTTTATAGACCTTATCAACACTTAACCGTCTCAGCTAAATGCCCAAAAAAACACATAGTCAGGCAACTTGACCATACTTTGATGACTCTACCTCAAAACGTTTGCCCTTAATATGAAGTTTCAGCACAAATTACATTCCTAAAATACCCGGTTGGGCAAAAATATAATGTCCTGGCCTGGAAAGGGAGAAAGAATGGCCATCTTTCAGTGAATGTATAAGGATTATGTTCCATCCCTTTGGACAATCAAGGTTATGTATACTGGAGGCCGCAGGGGTCAAGGAAAACTGTCCAATAACGCAAGCATTCTTATCAACACAATGGATCCCATATTGTAATTTATTAACTAATTAAAGAGAAATACTCTGCCTAAATACGGCAAACTGACCCTTATATACACAAGAATTAATCAGAGCAGTGATTTCATGGTCACACACTCACACATAAATGCATTTTAATCCAATATAAAACCTACACGAAAGCATTAGCAGGTCATTCACTGCTCACGAAGCAAGAAGGTGGCATCTTTAACATTAGGTCTCAGATGACTAGACTTGTTTTCTGTTTCAAACTAGTAGAATCCATTACACCATATAGCCAAAAATAATGATACAATAATTTATAAACAGCTTCTAACACAAAATGATTACCCAAGCAATTTATGGTGAACTTCAAATCGTGAGTCAACCTGTAGTAACAATGTACCATTAATAAATATTAACTTTTTCACAAATTAGGAAACTCAAATGCAGGGTAGTTATGCTCTAATCATCCGGGGTGATCAGGCATCTATTACTAGACAAATGAAAACGGGAAGCTTATTATTAATTTGCATTGTGAAAGTTAATATCCATGCATTGATTTGTACACAGCTAAAATTAAAGTGTATATCACAGAAAGAAGTTTTGTGTTGTGTGTGTGCTTTATAACTAGGAACGCAATTCTCAACACGGCATAAAAAACCGGGTTAAGGTACGCTAAACATATTTGGGTTGTAAACAGGTAAAGACTGTTAACCCGTTTAGTTATCCGTGTCGATGGCTAACTCATTTTCAACCCAAAAACCGGTTTTTACTTCCCAGTTGCTTTATCAGACTCACATAAATTACCCTCATTTGGATACTATGAAATTTTCTTCTTCAATTCGCGAGCACAAGTCAAAATATATCAAAGAACATATATAGCATTAGAACCTTATAGTATAAAACACAGAAGCATCAGCATTAATTTTTAAACACTATGAACCCACATCAAAAGTATGAAATACTTCAGTGTTAAGAACTTCAAATCACAGGGAAATGTCAAACCGCATATTAACAATTGCACTTTCAATATAAGAAATGGACTGCATAACCTCTGCTTAAAATATAACTCTACCATGTTTGGATGCAATAATTTATATCAAAGTCATTAGGCAGCCGTGTTTGTTAACATTTAGCAATTAACAAAACAACTCAAGGAATCAAGGACACTACCATGTTTGGATGCAATAATTTGTTAGATAAATAAACTGCATACCTAGATAAAAGATAGATACAATAGCAGTTTTCTTTACCTCAACAGATGTATTCTACAGGATGTCCAAAACAATAAAGATATACTTTCATTTCCTCTCGGGTCTTCGTCTAATTTTACCAATCTCCATTTCTTTCTTCGAAATCTCATAACTCCCGTCATCTTGCAAATTCATATCTAACACTTTTGACTCTAAGTCTAAACCCAACTTTTCTTTTCTACCGTTTCCCCTTTTACTATCCTTTCGCCAATCCCTCCTACTTTCTCTGTAATCCAATCCAATTCCACTTGAATCCGGTCCCGAATGGATTTTCCTCCTGCCATCCTTTTTCCTATATTTTGCATTAGCGTTTCTTAAATTCTCATCATACCCACCCGTTTCTTGACTTGGAAGCTGGTACCTGAAACTCGGATCATTTTTCTCAATGTTGCCTATATCTTGTTCTTCTTCTTCTTGATCCGAATACCCGTCACTGATTCTACCATACGGTTTAATGCTATGAACAACCCCTTTAGGGAAAAATCTAGCTGACGGAATACCCTCAACCGTCTCAAACAACTGTGGCCCATCTTTCTCTGACCATAAATCAAACCCACCTGGTTTCTGAAACCGGTCGGCTAAAACCTTCAACTGTTCATCAGCCGTGACGGAGAACAACTTGGGTGCTGTCTCAACAACTTCCCACGGACGCTCAAGCTCCGTAACAGCAGCAGTTAGCTCTGCTCTTTTTCTCATTTCGTAGATTTGTCTTTCACGTGCCAGTCGAGCTCTAAGAAGTTGTTTGGCTTTCTTTTGTTGCATTCGTTTCCACTGCCACTTGGATACACCACCCGGGTATGTTCTTGGACCGCCACCCATACGAATAACCATTGATGGTGCGATTGAAAGATGGGTGAATCTAGACGTGAGGAATAAATGGGCCGGGTCGGATACGATATGGGATGAGAAGGAGAGGGTGGATGATGATGCAGACGGAGGGATTGATGGACGGAAATGAAAAATAGATGGTGACATCCTTGTGCAGTGCTGATGGCACAAAATAATATCCAATAATTTATAACAAAACTTAAATTATTTGTAAAAAACACTACTCATTAGCAATATTTAGCATAAATAGAAGCTACAAAATTATGGATAAAATCAACTCCCTAAGTAAGCATAAACCCTGTTGTAAATTATGGAATGTAAAGTGTTTGGACATAGTTATCAGAAATGTACTGTTAGAACAAGAACTATTGAAGAATTGGAGGAGATGAGGAAAGAGAATGTGGAGAAGGAGAAAAATGAAAAGATGGAAAAAGATAAAAGTAAAAGTCGTGAAGCACAAGTAAAGAGGAATTATGGTCACAAGGTTGCTGGCTATGGTAACTTGAATAAAGGTGGTTTTATGGGGCAAAAGGAGTATAGGAAGAAGAATGAGAGAAATGAGGAAAAAAACGAAGGTAATAATAGGGATCAATCACAAAAAAGGCAAATTGGACAGAGTAGTAGGAACAAATGGAAGGTAAGTGAGAAAGATGTAGACAGTTTGAGAAGGTCAGCAAACAAATATGCAGTGTTGGAAGAATATGAGGAAGATGAAAGACAAGAATTGAGTATGTTGAAAGATAGGGAGATTGTTGATGTATACCTGAACAAAAAACTGAGACCAACTGATGAAGTAGCTAAAACATGGTCTAAAGATGTGAGGCAATATTTCAACACACAGTGGGAAGTGGATAGGAATAAAGAAAAGGAATATCCTGTGATTGAAGAGGAAGAAGTATTAGAGAATGAATCAGAAACTGGCAATTTGTTAGTAACTGATGAAATACAGGGAAAAGATAAAGCTGTGCTAAATTGACAGCTTTTTTGAAATTACATCTTATTTTTATGGAGTTAAAAATTGCTTCATGAAATATTAGAAGTTTGAATCCAAAGAAAAAACAAAAAGAAGTGGTGAATTTGATTAGAGGTGAAAATCTACAAATTTGTGCAGTCCTTGAAACCCATGTGAAACCTAATAATATGAGCAAGGTCTGTCAAAATGTTTTTGGTAATTGGAATTGGATATCAAACTGTTCAGATAGTCCTAAAGGGTGCAGAGTTGTGGTTGGGTGGGACCAAAATAAGGTGAATTTAGTAATGGTAAATACATTTGGGCAACAGATTCTTTGTGGTATTGAGACTATAAAGGAGAAAAGGAGGTTATATTGTTGTTTTGTATATGCAGCAAATCATGGGAATGAGAGAAGGTTATTGTGGAAAGAGCTGGAAATGAGTAAGATTGCAGTTCAACAAACTCCATGGATTTTGATGGGTGATTTTAATGTCACTCTCAAGGCTGAGGAGCACTCTGCAGGTACATCTAAAATAACCTCTGATATGATTGACTTTCAGTCATGTATTAATAACATTGAAGTGGAAGATATATGTAGAACTGGGCTTCACTTTACATGGATCAAATCACCCTCTAATCCGAGCACTAGTATTTTGAAAAAGCTTGATAGGGCTATGGGGAGTAGTGAGTTCATTGCTGAATATAAGAATGCTAATGTTAATTTTCATCCTTATATAATTTCTGATCATAGTCCAGTGGTTCTAACCATCCCTGAAGGATTGCCAAAAGTCACTATATCCTTTAGATTCTCAAATTTTGTGGCGAATAAACCTGATTTTTTGAAGACTGTTAATGAAATTTGGGAGAATGAAGTTGAGGGGTTTCATATGTATAGATTAGTGAAAAAGCTGAAGATGTTAAAGAAACCATTGAAATGTTTTCAATGGAGGAATGGGAATGTTTTTGAAAGGGTTGGTAAAATGAGAGTGGCACTTGAAGATGCTCAAAAGATGGTAGATGCAAATCCACATGATGTTCAGATCAAAGTGTCAGAAGTTGAGGCCCTTGAAAGATACAATGAAGCTCTTAATGATGAAGAAAAACTATTGTACCAGCAAGCTAAGATTGAGTGGATAAGTAATGGAGATAGGAATAGCGATACTTCCATCAAGTTTTGAAAGCGTAAAGCATTTTAATAGAATTGTGAGTATCAATGATGATCAGGGTAATACTTATGAAGGAGATGGAATGTCACATCAGTTTGTAAGGCATTTTGAAGATTTCTTGGGTAAGGATACTGAGGTGGATGCTATATTTGAAGCTGGAAACTTGTTTACAAACAAACTAAGTGACGAGCTAGCAGAGAAAATGGTTGTAGGAGTCAATGATAAGGAGATAAAGGATGCCATGTTTGATATTGGAGAAAATAAAGCCCCGGGACCTGATGGTTTCACATCTGCTTTCTTCAAAAAGTCTTGGGATACTGTGGGTAATGAGGTATGTTTGGCCATTAGAGAGTTTTTCCAAAAGAAGAAATTGTTGGGTGAATTGAATGCAACTTTAATAACCTTGGTGCCTAAGGTTTCTAACCTGAGCAAAGTCAATGAATTCAGACCAATAGCATGTTGTAATGTTGTGTACAAATGCATCATCAAAATCCTGTCTAATAGGTTAAAACCAGGTCTGGAAGCTCTTGTAAATCTAAACCAAAGTGCTTTTATTGAAGGGAGAGTGATTCACGATAATATTTTGCTTACTCAAGAGTTATTAAAGAGATATAATGATGGAGGTGTAAAAAGGTGTTGTTTGAAAATTGACATTGCCAAAGCTTATGACAACATCAATTGGGGATTTATGAGAAATAGTTTGGTTCACTTTGGGTTTCATGGAACAATGATTGATGGATAATGGAGTGTGTGACTACTCCTAAGTTTTCTATATGTGAATGGTGAAAGATGCGGGTACTTCAAAGGAGGAGAGGATTAAGACAAGGAGACCCAATGTCCCTTACCTTTTCACTCTTGTGATGGAAGTGCTTACGTTAATGATGGCTAGAAAAGTCCAGTCAAATCCAGGTTTTAAATACCATGTTGGCTGCAAAGAGATCAAATTGACTCATATATGTTTTGCAGATGATCTGCTGATGCTCATTTATGGAAGTGCTAAGTCAGTGAAAGCGATTAAGGATACTTTGGAAGAATTCAGTAAATGCTCAGGTCTAATTCCAAATATGAGTAAAAGTACCATCTTTTTGGCAATTTGAATATTCTTGAAAACATAAAATTCTTGACATTTTGCCTTTTAAGACTGGGACTCTGCCAATGAAGTATCTAGGAGTTCCTCTCATCACTAAAAGGTTGGGGATAAATGAATGTAAAGAATTGGTTGAAAAAGTTAAAACCAAGGTTAATGATTGGAAGAACAAATTTTTATCATTTGCTGGGAAGCTACAGTTGATTGCATCAGTCCTTGCTTCAATGTAGGTATATTGGGCATCAGTATTTCTTATCCCAAAAGCAACTGTCAAAGAAATAAACAAGGTTTTGAAAACATTCTTGTGGTGTAAAGGTGATTATATAAATGGTAAAGCCAAGGTAGCATGGAAGATAGTATGTACTCCAAAGAAAGAAGGAGGTTTAGGCATCAAACCATTAAGTCAGTGGAATGAAGTTTTGTTGCTTAAACATATTTGGAATATTGCTGCAAAGAAAGAATCATTATGGGTAAAATGGGTAAATACTGTGAAACTAAAAGGGAAGAGTATTTGGGAAGCTGAGTATGAAAAAAGTGATAGTTGGATATGGTTAGTTCTAATGGGATTGAAAGATAGAATTAGACCTTATGTGATCAATAAAATTGGTAATGGTATGAACACTTCGTTGTGGTATGATAGATGGGGTAACCATGAGTTGATTGATAATATTGTGCCAAAGGCTTATAGGTATGCTGCTAGATTGGGTGGGGATATTAAAGTTGCTGATATGATCAATGAAGGAAATTGGCAGTGGCCTAGTGGGTGGTGTCAAGTATTCCCTCAATTAGAGACCATTGAAGTTCCTGAAGTAAAGGAGAATGTTCTTGATAAAGTGCAACGGTTTGGGAAAAGAGTAATGGAGAAGTTACTAAGTTTAGTATCAAACAGTTTGGGAAGATTTGAGGACAAGGGTCAAAAGTGAAATGGTCTAACTTGGTATGGTATTCACAGTGTGTTCCTAGGCATTCTTTTATTCTATGGCTTGCTATTAAAGAAAGACTCCAAACTCAAGACAGACTGATGCAGTGGAATCCTAATGTTAACATAGTGTGTCCTTTATGTTCCAAGTGTAATGACTCTCACAGCCATTTATTCTTTAATTGTGATTTTTCAAAAGAGGTATGGGCAAGTATGAAAGGTAGGATAAAAGTTAATGGGGTGGATAATGAATGGAGAAATATTATTGGGAAGTTAACTGATATGCCTTGTAATAACAATATAAGGAGTGTGGTCAGGAAGATGGTGCTATCTACTATAGTCTATTTTATTTGAGAGAAAGGAACAAAGAGAGTTATTCACTAATGAAAGGAGAACTGCAAGTGTAGTCTTAAATGAGGTGAGGATAGTGTTAAACTTGGTTATTAAGCATTAAAGTAAAAGATTCCATTCAAGTAAGGGTCGTGGCTAAAGAATGGGATATTTGGCTTAATATTGTTCATTGAATGCAAAATGTTAAAATTTGGGTATTCGTGGTGTGTCGGAGTTATTGAATGGTGAAGTTGGTTTGTCAAAATTCCCTACGCATTTAAGGGGTATTTGGGAATCGTAAATCTTCCGATTTTATGAAGTTTATATAGCGATGGTGAGGTTCAAGAGACCTTTGCAAAAGTTGTGATCAGGTTTTGTCTATCTTGTATTCTATCTATTGGGTTTACTTGATTTCTTTAGTCCATTACTATGGATGGCCTTGTACCTTGATAGTTAAAACATAATACACTTGTGTAGTCAGTCATTTTGTATAACAGGCCTTTGGTAGGTAGCTATTCAGAGTGACTGATCTATCCTTTGTGTTCTGTTTTTAGCTAGTCATAATGTAGGTTTCCCATAGTGTTGGGTAAATGGACTGTAAGGTGGTACATGGGATGTTTGGAATAGTGAGGGATGAAAGATGACCCTACTTGGTCCTTTCAATGTACCACTAAGGGGGCATGTAGATTCTCCATCAAGGTGAGTGTTTCTAGGACCTTGAAGCCTTTTGTAAAGAGGGAAATGTAGGGGTCTTAGAAGAGCCCTTGATTGGAATGGTTTGGGTTCCTAACGAAGCCATACATCCTTCCCTACCTTGACTGTTGTGGGTGTTGGTTGAATGGTCTTGGTGGGGGGATGATATGAAAATGTAGTTAGATGGTAGGTGCTTGTATTAAGGTGAAAGTAGAGCTGCATAGTCACTGTTTTGATTGGTAGTGTATTATATCTGATGTTCCGAGTTAGTATGTTTGAGATTGTAGTTTAGTGTTGTCTGAGGTAGTGGTTGTTTTTGTGATAAGAGTTTAGGCATGTCTATCTCTTGAATCTTTGATGTTTTATTTTGTGTTATTAATAAAACTTTCACCTTTGCACCAAAAAAAAAAAAAACCCTGTTGTAAAAACCACTTAGTTCAGCATATAGAAAATTACAAATAAAGGTACAAAACTAAGAATAAATAAACATTATACATAATATTGAATACCATAACATATTGGTACAAAATCAACGAAGTAAAATAGAACCCTGCTAATTGATGAAATGACGCTTACAAGTATTCGAGAAGCAAGATTGAATGATTTGAGCCTTTTTTTTTCCTCAAAAGAAAAAGAATGATTTGAGCCTTTTCAAGTCTTGAAGATGATGTTTCCTCTTAAACTGATTGGGTCTTTTAATCAGGTGGGCTAAATTTGTGGGCTGATAACATGGGCCTCAAGTTTTTTAAATCAAGATTTTCTCTTCCAAGTAGGTAGGGGTGAGCCAAAAAACCGAAAAAACCAAAAATCAAAACCGAACCGAACCGAAAATAACCGAACCGAACCGAACTACTAATTCGGTTCTCGGGTTGGTTATGGGTTTAGTAGTTTGAACCGAAAACCGAATTCATAGAAATATATTTTTTTTATATATATATTTATATATTTTTATGTATATTTATATATAAACTCAGTCCATTCATATTTTGCTTCAAGTTTTATATAGCACCAAAAAATAATTAAATTCAAAGTTGAAAAAAAAACAAAAAAAAACAAAAACAAAAACAAAAACAAAAACAAAAACAAAAAAAACTTTAAAATGTCAAAACATGACATTTATTTTGGGACGGTGGGAGTAAAATTTTAGCACCAAATGTATTTAACATGGATTTGAAGCCCGCGCGTTACAGCGGAGCATTTGTATATGATAGTAATGTATGCAGCGGAAGTGCATCTATTTTGTGATACAATTTTTTTGCAGTTTTTTCAGTAGCCTCAAACACATTATATATTTTATATAAATAATGTACTTTTTATGGTTTTGCGACTCTTTATGAAATTTTATAATAACTATGTTGACCTCAAAAGTCAACCTTTCGTAAATTTATTAAGAATTCTTTTACACTACAAATTCTTGTAGAGATAAGACCATACTTTGTTGGCATAGGTGGTGAATTCTTGAGTTTGTAGAAATCAAGGACTATGCAGTTATAGTTCGGCTTAGTGGCCCTACACCCATGGTGATGACAATTCGTATTGCATTGACACATAAACTAAAAGAAAAATATCGATTGTTGCATTTGTTAGCACACTTATTATTAGTGTCTTTCGGTTTCTACCTTACCGAGTCAAAAGTCAGGATATAAATTATAAAAAACGATCAAAGACCATGTAACTTCAAAGTGGCAAGATAAGATCGAAGCACACCATACAATAACAACCAAAATATAATGATAAGCCATTCATCATAAGTTTCAACAAACGATTCAACATGAATCTTTCTGAACAAAAATTTGGTATTGTCACAGTGCCACCTAATCGTGGCCACAAAACTGGCGTACTTGTGATAGCTCAAATCTTCAAGTTTTCTACACTTGCAAATCAATGTAATTGTTAGTTCATCATAATATAAATAATCTAAATTTAAGCCCAAAAAATAGTTACCTTTGACAGGTAGTTCATTCTGTGACTTCATTGCTAGAAAAAGGAGAACATCTTATTTACCATAAAGAAGAATAAAGTTAAGCGCTTAAGCACCCAAAAACATTATAATAAATGAAGAAAATATTACATAAATTTGAAACATATATACAAACATTAATATTTTGTGAATCAGTGAGCAACATAGCAAGTCTGTCAATGCCCAACCCCCAACCACTTGTTGGTGGCAACCCATATTCATGAGTTGTCCAAAACTCCAAATCGGCCATTAATACATGTTCACTGCAACCAAATACAGACTGAATCTTCTTGAAAACAACGACATCCCACATAAGCTTCTTTACCCCCATGCGCCTAACCAACTTCCATCTTGTAACAACCCCAAAATATCGCAACTGAAGATTGTGTCACTGGGGTATTACTTATTAGCACACAGTACAAGTTATAGAAAATAACCTCTAAATGAGACGTTTTGAAAATTTACCATTCGATTAATAAATTCAGAGTTACAAACATGAGGTCCCAAAGTATAATACGTAAATGATTACAAAATATTTCGAATGGTAAATGATAAAAGCATAAGTCTTCAAAATATGTTGTATGACTCTATGTTCCATGCAACAACTATCGCCTTACTCAACTGAGATAAACATGCTAAAAAGTGTCAATACAAAGGTTGGTGAGACATTTTATTGCAAATAAGATGTAAAAACCTTAATGATTTAATTCCCATGACAAGTATATGTCAACCAAATCCTGACACAAATCCTGCCCATACAAGATTTGTAACATCTTAGGTCCACATATAAGTTCATATCTAATAACTGTAAATGTTGAATGCGTTATGAGCAGGAAATATGTGTATACGATATATGCAAGTACTTAATGTAAATGTAACGGAAAACTGAACCTCACAACTTGCTTTCATATGCTTACACCCTACACCAGATTATATTCACCCAAGGTCACGAATCTTGGACATAAGGGTGGGAGCGTTAGCCCGATAGTACTATCAATACTCTCCATCGGTTCCCGCCAGGAGTTAAACAGTTGCCAAAGAATAACGCGGGCAAGAATAATGCAAACAAGTTTAACACATTAAGGCATATATCGCAATAAAACTACACATCATGTCTGAAAAGTATAAAAAGTATAGCGCAACGTAAAGTGTAAATGTTTTGAGCATTTGTATATGTATGTAAATGCAAATCATGTATTTTGATAAATGATTAAAGTATTGCTAAGCATGTATCTCCCCCAAATAGTTTAAAACGAGTATTAAAAGAGTAAGGGTGGGGCTATGACTCACCGTGAACTAATGATATCAAACGTATAACGAAAATGATAGGTAAGCCGGGAAAATCTCTATGTGTAACCTAGAATAGGATATAGCGTCTTACGTTTTGAAATAACGATAGGTAAATACAACCAGTCTATATAAGTCACTATAGTGATCATAATGTTGTACATGGTTGGTTATAGTGATCGTGTATGTTATTTATAGAAACGGTTTAGTTTAAATATCGCATCACTGTTCGGGCTATCAAAATTTAGAGGTCATGTAGTAAACGTTCGAGGAGCTAGGACACTTTAAATCGTAAATCCAACAACTCGTCAATACGTTTACCCAGATGAAACCCCTCACATGAAATTCCCTACTAACATGTTACGTTAATAGTTTAAACGTATATTTGTATATTTGGTTATATGTCATACGTGTTAAAATGGTAAAGTAGTTTGTGAACTTAGTTAGTTTATGCCTCGTTAACGATTTTTAGTCTTGTTTAACGTCTCTAATTAAGTTATAAGTTTTATAATTTGTAATAATGTGTAAAAATCGGTTTCTTAATAACTTTTGAGAAAATGATCCGAGGAGTGTCAAACTTTCATGTCATCATGGAAATAGGTTAACTTATGAGAATGAAAATTAAAAATATGAGAGCGAAGAGTAAAAGTGAATAGTAAAATACGAGGATGAATAGTAACTTGAAAATACGAATTGTTACAGTCTTACCACCTTAAAGAGAACTCCGTCCCGGAATTCAGTTCGTTTGTTCTACAGACGTATGTTCTTATGACTAGATTTGATGAGGCAAACTTTCATATTCTCGAGCATAGCCCTCAAAAGACATTTAGCTAGTTGATTCTGTTAGGATTTAGTAAATCCGTAAGTTAAAGACTCGGTCACCTCGAGTATTTGTAAGCATTAGAAAGCTCGTAGTCTTAGTCGTTTAGTCATTAGAAGTAGTTAGTTAAGTAACACCCTAGAGGACGGACGGGCCTTTACCCACTGTATACCTGATCCACAGCCCGTAGGAGGCGTATTTGTAGAACTATGAATACCCTCTACCTCCCAAGGTAGAGGGTGGAGCTTCATAATATATGACATTACTTTCTCTTACTAGAAGTTCCTATCCTCTCTACTTTCTCTCTCTAAAACCTATCTAGATTCGATCCATACACATAGTCTTTGTGTGTTTATGATAACCAATATCTATCAATTGGTATCAGAGCCATGGTTTGATCATCTACTTCGTGTGTGCTCGGAAAAAGTATCATACTTGCCACCATTTCCTTTTATGGGTAGCGAACAAGTTTTTTTGCTTTTTAGGGTACTGTGGGACATTTTTGCCCTTCGAGAAAAAAAATTTTCTATTAGCTAAGAGGGGCAAAAATGTCCAAAAATTTCACAAAATACCCTAAAAAAGATAAATTTGAAGGAAAAGTACCCACAAAAGCAAAAAATTTTGTTCGCTACCCACAAAAGAAAATGATGGCAAGTATGATACCTTTTTCAATCATTTGCCCTTCATAGTTTATGGGTTGAATGGTTTTAGAGATATTTTCACTAGTTTGATCTTGTTTAGTGGTTAAGTTTGTTATTTTGTTGTACTTTTGTGTTTAGGTTTATCATATTAGCTTAGTTTTGGGTTTGGAAGGCTTGTTTCATCTTGTTTGTGGTGGTTTTTGATTGAAAACACAAGGTTTAGTGATCTGGTCCGAACCGTCAAGTCTAATCACACAAGCTGGCCACTTGTGAATGGCCAACCGTAACAGGCTTAAAACAGTCCAGACACAAATACAATGAAGATCAGAGAATACAGTGGATTCCCGGGTCGTTAAGTCCCACAGAGACTCAATGGTGTGCAAACACTTGATCAGACGATAGAATGATCACTAATGATAGTGATCAGAAAGGATTTGGATTGAATATTACACTACTGAAAAAGTTTATAAAATTAAAGCGACTTAAATACAAATTAAGAAAATTAAAAAGATAAAATATATTAAATAAACGCTATCACTATATTTAAAGTGATGAACGTTTAAAACTTTAGAACTTAAAACTTACGTTTAAATAAAAATTACGTAAACGTACAAATAAAAACGTGAAACTTACACAATATAAATCCTAAAAATATGAAAAATACATTTTTACAATCCTAATGATAAAAGAAAATATTTAGAAAAAGAAAATTATTTTTATAACTATTTAATTAATAATTATTAATTAAAAACTATTTTAAACTATTTAATAATACTCTAAAATAAAAGAAAATATGAAATAAGACTAGAAAAATAAAATTAAGATTTAGAAAAATCTAAAATATGATAAAAGTTATTTTAAAACTGAAAATATATTTTTTAGACTTTTTATATATTTATTACTAATTTAAAACTATCTAAAACTAATTAAAATGCTAGAAAATACTATTTAAACCAAGAAAATTATAGAAAAATACTTTTTAGGCTATTTATATTTATCTTAACTTAAGAAAAATGAAAAATTATTTTTTTGAGACTTTTCTTAATTTTTTGGATTAAATGCTATTTAAAAAGTGCTAAAAACTAATTTAAATGCAGAAAAATAGCAAACCAACTTAGAAAAATCTGAAAATTTCAGGAAAAGTCTAAAATTATATTAGGAAGCTAGGAAAAATAGAAAAACAAGTACTTGTGTGGAGGAAATTGAAACTGAAGTGAAATGTGCTTATGAAATAAGCACTTGAATAAGCTAAAGGGGCAAAACAAGTACCAAACTGAAACACAAGCTACTATAAGCTAAAGACCTAAAATGCAACAAGAAACAATAAGCTATACCCTCGGATTGGCGGTTTGCCTGATTTGATGTTATGAGCTTATGGCTGAAACAGTTAAAGGGTACCAAGTTTGAGCTTATGCATAAGCTCCAAAATAAGCTGAATATGAAAAACAGATATGGGAATCTATACTAGACCTGAGCAAGAGTTTGTAAACCAAAAATTAGAACTAGATAAGCCAAGATGAGACCTGCACAAGCTCTGCAAAAGCTGCATAAACCCTGTGCAGATTTAATGCCCTGCACAGGGCATATGACACCATATTGACAAGCTTGTTTGAGCTTTTAGAAAAAATTACAAAAATCCACTAAAATAGACATAAGAAAATAGACCAGTATCACTTTCTAAAACCACAAGTTTCATAGAAAATGACTTAGAAATGAGCTCAAGAAAATTCCCTCTAGTTGAGCTAAAAACTGGTTTTGCAACATTTTGACTTTTGAAGAAAAATGAAAAGTTGACTTTTATGAAGTTTGAGCTCAATTTAAAGACTGATTATGATGTTAATGATTGAAATAACACTACTGCTAGCTTTGTCTATGATATTTAGACACAAAACAAGAACTTGCTTTTCACAAATCACAACAGTTAGGAATTTTGAAACAGTTGAGATGAAATGTTGACTTTGACAGGTTTCATGCACAAAAGTAAGACAGCTATGGATTTATTAGAACTAAGCAAACTTAAGACAACAAGAGTTAAACACAAAACAAGCCTCTAGGACAGGTTTATCAGCAGTGCCAAACACACCTTTTACCAACTGTTAAGCAAGTTAAACTACTCAAACTATTAGATTGACTTAAACCATTGATCCAAGTAAGCTCAACTATCCTAAATACACCTAAATAAACACATAAAAACCAAGAGTGACCACAGAAACAGATAAAAGCATACTATGCAAAATGGCTTGAAAAGTGAAAAAATTAGATACTCACTTACATGTATCCAACTAGTTGCAGACTGAAACCAAACCCAAGACTACACTAATTGAGCCTATTACAACCCAATTCAAGGATCTGCAACACCCCAAACTCCAAAACCAAGCCTAGTTCACCCAGTTTGACTTTTGTTGACCTTGCTACAAAATTGCTTGAAATGGATGCATAAGCTTACAAAAAGCTTTGATAAGCTTAAATAAGCTGATTTGAGTGAGAAAATAAGGTATGAAAAGTTTGAATATGAGAATTTGAATTGAGATTTTTTCAACAGTTAACACAAAACACAAATTTTAGCTAAACTTGAGAGTTGATTCTTAAAAACTGATTACAAAGATGAAATGACTTGAGTTTGTATCCAAGAAACAAAAGATTACAGATTTTTGGCTAATCTAATACATAAATAGAAAAAACGACATTAAGAAAAACTTAAACTACTAACTACCACCCTTCTTGCTTCTCTTTCTTCATTTTTTATACCCAATTGTGCTTCCCACTAGACTTCTGATCAATTCCTAATAACAATCATGGCCATTGATGCAGTCAAACGTATCCTAGCCATCAAAATAGATTTTGGCGCCAAAAGTCATGAAGGTTGCTTGGGGTAGTTTTAAAATCAATTAATGATTCTTGGTATGTTGTGGAGGTGGAGGGGGACAGGGAAAGTGATATGGAGAGGAGGGGGGATGGGTGGTAGTGTTTGCAGAGAGCAGTTGGGAGGGGGGAAGAAAAACGCGCCAAGGGTGTGTTTATTTGACTTGGGGTGTTGACGGGTTGGATAGGTGGACCGGGTTGGGACATAAGACCGGGTTGTGTTTGTTTGGGCTTTGGATTGGGCTTAGGATAAAAACTAGGGTCCATTTGGTTGTAGTAATAACACAAGGACCATTAATGTAAATTCGACATTCCAAGGACCAAAGCTGTGATTTCTGAAATATTATCCAAGGGCCAAACTTGTCATTCTCAAATAATTAAAGGACCATATTTGCCATTTTCTGAAATTTGAAGGACTAAACATGACAATTTTCAAAGTTTAAGGACCAAATTTGTAATTTTGCAAATTTTACATTTCAAAGGTTTGTTTTGACAACTTTTGAAACTTGGGGACTAAAGCGCCATTTTTGCAAATTTGATCGTTTTCATCGATTTTGATATTTTGCATTTGAAACACATAAAACACCGATTTGTGATATTTTGATCATTTTGATGCATTTTTGAGTGTTTTCAGATGATTTTGCAGTTTAGATTGTACAAAAATGATGAGTATTTAGACACTCATCATTTAGTTATTGATCTTCGTTGCGTTTTGTCCATTCTGAGGTGCGTATTTTATGTTCTAGGTTGCGGTTTGTGTGTTCCTCGCTGCGTTTTGTCTTGTTCTTGGTTGAGACTTGTTAGAATTTGGCTTGCGGTTTAGTACAGTTTTGTTGCGATTTGACTGATTCAGGTTGCGGTTTGATTATTTTATTAATATTCTGTTGCGATTTGTTAGCAAAAGGACAAAAAGGACGATAGTGCTTGTATCTTTTGATTGTGACCTGCGATTTGTCATCTTGCTGTGTGATTTGTCTCTGCGATTAAGATATAATGCTTGTGGAATGGATGTTTGCAGTTTTTCTGGAAAATTAAGAATTGGGAATATTCAAAAATTACAAGTTACACAGAAAATGAAACTGACATTCTGTTTCTACATTGCCTGACATTGTCAGGTGTTAATCCTGACGCCGTCAAGTTGTCATGACAAAAAGTGGTCTGATGCGTTTTTCTGGAAAAATTCTGGAAAAATTACCTCATTAAAACCTGGAAAAATTTTTGCAAAACATCCATTATGACTCGATACAAGTATTTGACTCTAACAATCACACAAATATATACAATTTTAATTATTGTTAATCTCATGTTCATGTTCTTTAAAACATATGTGAGCTTCCCTACGCTTATCTTTTTGTAAAATACCTTTATATGCAATTAAGACGAAGTTAAAAACAAAATAAAGCATTTTCACAAAGTAATATAAACATGAGAATCAACCAATAATAAAAAAGACATATAAAACACACAAATAAAAATAAAATACAAATATGCAAACAAATAAACATGGGTTGCCTCCCAAGAAGCGCTTGTTTTTGTTCGAGTCACGAGCTTGACTCTACCCTTATTTAACAGATAAAGGGGAAGTTTTCCCTACACTTAAGCTTAAGTGCGGGTGATAGTAGCGATACACACCCTTAGGGTAGAAATTTTCCACGTGAGGAGAGGATGATGTGTAATTTATATGCCTAAAAGAGTGTGCTCCTATCATACTAATCTTACCTAAATCTATTGGTGTAGCGGGTAAATCAAGTCCATCTCCTAGAAAGGGTTCATCTTCTATCAACTTCAAGAGATTCTTAGTTAAGGATCCTTCTTGACCTAAGAAACCCGGTTTAAACCCATAATGTTTCTTGTTATCAACCATGAATGGGTGATGTAAGTGTGTAAGGTCATGGGTTACTCCTATATTAGCTTCCACTCTACATGGCTTAGAGTCTACTACCTTTATCATGCAACTACCCGAACTATTTGTTTTGATGGGTGGATTGGGTCCTAATTTAATTCCTAGATTCACATCTAAAGATGGAAAATTGGGTAAGGGTTTTGGTTGAGGCTCCGGTTCATCAAAACTAGGAACTTCCTTAGAACTAAGAGAGAGGTCATGACAACAAGCATCTAAACCTACATTCTCTAGTGGTGTTTGGTCCAAAGGTTCTATATCAATCGGGGTTCCTATAGTCTCTTCTACTTCTTCCGGGTAAGTTATAGGCGGTGTGTGTTCCTCAAGTGATGGTAGGGCTTGTGGGTTTGGAGTTTCCACCTCATTCTCCATTATATCTAGATCACCTGTATGTTCATCGTGTGGTTTAGTATGATCTAACCCAAATACACTCCTAAGTATCTCGAATCCTTCTTTAGCCATTTCAAATTCTTGGTCCGATTCATAAGAATCATTCTAAAAAACTTGATTACTATGTTCTATTTGCCTAATGGATTCCTTATGCGTGTCATATGTTTTATTGAAATCTATCCCATGCATGCAACTAAGTATTTCAACTCTAACCATCTCACTCCTAAAAAACCATTCCGATTGAGCCTTCCACTTTGAGAACATGTCTAAATCTTCATTATTTGGGTCCCATGTTCCACTTCTACTTTGGGCGAAAGTCTCAAATATTTCCCATGCATCCTTAACACCATATCCCCAAAGATCCCCATCCACTATATAGTCAACTCTCATTTGGGTTTCGTAGTTGTTGGAATCACTCCTAAACAGTATTTCAAGTATTTATATTTCATATGTAATAGGTAGCTTTATTATGGCCTTTATGTTTGTTTAAGGTCAAGCTTATGTAGAAGGCCCATAAGCTTAGGCCCAAGCCCACATAAGAAAGGATGGGAACTAGGAGTGTTGCCCTAGCTTCCCTCCTATAAATACTCTTGTAAACCCTCATTTGAGGGTTGGTTGTTCAAGTTATTCTCTTTCACTCACACTTTCTCTTAACCGTAATATTGTTTATGCGTGTGTGTGTGTTTAGCTTGTTCATCCGCCTTCATCTCTTTCTATATAACTTGTGTTTGTAAAACTAATGACCTAACAGTGGTATCAATCGCCAACTAGTTGGGTGTACACTTTGTTTTTGAAGTTTTTTTTTGGTTTTGGGTCTTACGCATAAAGATAACGCCATATTTGGTTCTCTTAAAAACTCGTTTTTACACTTTTAATCCAAGATTCTTGTACTTTCAATGTTTTGAGGTGTTAAAATCTGGTTTTGACAAAAGTTTCAAACTTCTGCGTGGATCTCGTTTTTAAGCTTGTTTTGTTCGTGGGTGTCGTTCTCGCGAACCCGCTTAGCGATCTTGGTACATCAAATTTCACATTTTGTGTTCTTTTGGTACTATTGAAGCTATTCCATAACAAAATCTGGTTTAGAAACACATTTGGGCAAAATCAAAGTTACGAGTAATCCTACGCGTATCAAAACCCTAAAATTACGCGTAAGATTTTCCTTGGTTTGATCTTCAATTTTACGGTTTATTCCGTGTTTTCTTACTTGGATAAGTCCGAAAATACGTCGACTTTGGATATCTTTTGCCTTTGTGAAGTGTAAAAGATCATTTGGGAAAAAACCTAAAATTACGCATAAGCATAAGCTACGCGTAGAAATTCTACGCATAAGATTCACTTTACGCGTAAACTTAGGTCTACGACAAGGTAATCCCACGCCTAACTTTCACGCCTAACTTTGTCTCGCCTAACTTTAGTGCTTTTATTCTACTTACGCGTAAGCTAAATCCTCGTTTAACTACTAATTGTTACGCGTAACTTTTGGTGTTTTACGCATAAGTGCTACTTGGTTCTTGTCTTTTCTCGCCTAAGGACACTTCATCAACAAAGGTTCATTCGACTACAAAGATCCATTTTACCACACAAGTTTATCATCATGTCTCAACCACCATACTCTAACTATTTCCCTCACACTTATAATCATCAACAACAACAACAATTAACTCCACAACATCAACAATGGAATCAACAACAAGCTATTTATCAACAACAATTTAATCAAGAACATACTCCACAACTTGGTGCAATTCCACAACCACAAATGGTTCAACCACCACCAAGCCTTCAAGTTCAAACCTACACAACCGATTTCAATCAACATCCATCAAGGAACACTATGAAGGAACCCACTTGGTTTGCAAAGATGTGTGAAGCTTTAAGCGACCAACAATCAATTCATGAAGTGGATCACTGATAGACCTCCAATGCTCACTCCGAAAACTACGATCAATGGGTGATAAGGTTCTTTAGGTTTTGTGATCTAAAGAAGCCACATGGAAAGTTCTTAAAGAAGGTTATCTTGGAAGGTCCATTTGAGATGCCTCTCGTCATTGTGCAGGAGATCCAAATCTTGCTCCACCAAGAGATGAACAAACCAACATTGCTATCATGCGATTTAAATCCTACTGAACTTCTACACTATGAAGGCGATGAACTTGCAATGGAATACATCCTCTTAGGATTACCAAACCCAATTCTTCGTAGTGTTGATGCTCAAAAGGTGCACAAAAATGTGGGATCATATTCGCCTTCTTATGGAAGGATCATACTCGATCGGGAGGATTTGGAATCCAAAATTTACTTGGCTTATGAACACTTCATGATTGAACACGAGAGACACTAGAGTCCTATCATCATCGATTTTCGACATCATCAATGATTTGGATAAACACAACATCATCATGCCAAGAATTGCGTTGAATACTAAGTTCTGAGTAGTCTTGGCCCGAATGGGAGAAGTATGTCATTTTCTCCGCTGCGAAGAATATGCATCATTCCACTTATGGATTGTTGTACGATTACTTGAAGCCTCATGAAAAGGAAGTTGATCGGGAAAGGATTCTCCGTGCTCAAATTGCTAAACAGTCACAACCGGACAATCAACAACTTGCCTTGTATGCTCAGCGAATTATCCTCTCAACCAAAGAACTCAACCAATCGCTTCAAACACACCTTCACAATACAACCTCAACAAAATCAATTGGTTCCATACAAAGAACAATGCTCAAGCATATGTCGTTGAAGCGGCGAGGAAGCAGATCCGTTCAAGCATTGCAACAAGGATTTGTGATGATTGCTAATGCTTTTGGCCGTTACACCAACAAATTCAACAATCGATTCGCTCCTCATCTAACACACGGACTCAAGTCATTATGAACAATGGACGGTTGAGTTCGTAATCGTGATTATGGTCGTCGGATGGGCGGTGGTCAAGGGTTTAATCTTGTGGTAGGAATAACAATGAGCTCAAGTGGTGGAGCAGGAAATGCTCGAATCGGTTAAATGGTCTTAGATGCTACAAGCGCAATGAGAAGGGCACTGGCTAATGCATGCCCAAAGCCAAGGACTAGGGCGGTGCTTATTTCAAAGAGGCTTTACTTTTGGCTCTTAAGGATGAAGTGGTGGATCTCTCACGGACAAAGAACAAAGCTTTATGGCGATGCGACTCGATGATGATATGGAGGACTTGCAAGCTAATGCATTGTTATGTTGATGGCTAATATGCATGAGCTACACATGAGTGATCTGAGGCCAAGATGTATGACAACGATGGCTTGTCTCAGTGCACCGAACAAACCATCATCATATCTCGAACTAATATCTCCGCCAATATCCGAATCAGCGCGGATCGATTGTTCAAAATGAGTCATCTACATCTCTTTCGATGATTTTCAAGTTAACCACAGAGTTACATTTGACGATCAAGATGACCTTATGGTTTCTTTTGATAATCAAATTGACTCGTGGTCATACTTGAGGATCTAAAGAATGATCATGTTGAGACTCACGTTGAACAAGATGATCTGTTGCCTCATCCGGATTTTGCTCGGTTAATTCAAGACCATAAAATCAAAATGGAGGAATGTTATGCATTAAATCGAGTCCTTAAAAAGTAAAAATGCACTTATTAACCAAGGATTTTGAATGCTTACAAATGCAACTCAACTTTTCAAAACTCAAGAAAACCGTGAAAAGGTTTTGAAGCGCTTTGCAAAATCTCATCAAAATGAAAATATTTAGAGACGGATCGTGATCTAGCCGCCTCGAAGAATGCTTTGTTATGCGAATTAGAACAATCGAAACACGAACATAAAAAGCAAATTAACGCCTCACCTTGGAAAATCAAAAGCTAAAATTTGAGTTGTTGACTTGTCAAAAGCAGTTCTCCATACAAAAAGCATTCAACGAATCGGGTAAATGACCTTCTTGAAGAAATTATCGACTTGCAAAACAAACTTAAAGAGTTTAAAAGCTGTTGTTTATAAACATGGTGAATCGATATGACTATTGAAAAGCTTACCTTAAAACCCAATCCTAAAGGATATGGAAAAATCTAGGCGATTACAAACCAAAGCTTTCACTAAAACATTCAAACCAACTCCGACGTTTCCGGTCAGAATACAAAATTGATAATCTTGTCATAAGTGTTGTTGAATACCATCGTCAAGAGGAATTAGATGCAAGACGGCGAGTCGATCTAAATTAAAAACCGTTGTTTACAACAAACCTTTAATTATAAAACGCGGTCACTTCGTCACCAACGGATTCTTCAAACACACCTGTGGTTATCATCAAAACACCCGAGTCTTCTATTGTCAATCCTAAAACAGACTTTGCACAAACTTATGGTCCTTTACCTTCCATTAGAAAGTAAACTCACAACCCGAAAATCGAAAAATTCTTGATATTTTGACATTTTCATGGTCGACCTCAAAATTTTACAACATGAGATAGAATATCGATCCGAAATCAAAGTTGAACATTTTCAATCGCCTCGGTAGCGAGAACAACGAGACATTTTTCGAAAAATCTTTTACCTAATGTTAAAACTTGAAAAGTTGTGCAATTGCTCGGGAAAAGGATTTTCATAAGGAACTTGGGGTAATGAAAACGTTTTCGAAAATGCGAAACATCTATTTCTAACACAAAACGCAAAAAGAAATTGAGAAAGATGTTGATCGACTCTTGGAAGATGTTATTTGTCTTGATATCCATAATGTTGTGTTACTTCATGCTTTGCCATTTGCATCGATTACATCTCTGCGATATTGTTGAAACTGTTATGAATCATGAGAACACCGATAATGTGCTTCGATCGAGTCTTTAAAAGCGGAAAATAAACGATTACACACGGAAATTTACAATGCAAAGCGTCGTCTTCATTGGTGTGAAAAGATATTCACAATCATCAACTTAGTTTTCAAAGAAAATCGCTCGGTTGAGTGCAAAATCTTCGATCCTAAAATTGAGCAATTGGATGATCAAAGCGTGTATTTGAAAAGTCAAATCTCAAAATATGAACAAGAACTTTTAAAAGTTAAACAGAATATGGTGTCATATTTGATTTACTCAAAAGACTCGACTTGAAGCATCAAACGAACTTGATCACTATCTTGCTCACACTAGAGATATCATGAATTTTCTTTGGAAATATTCGTTCGAAAATCAAGATCGATTCACACCATCTCTAAGTTACGGGAAAAGTTAGGAAAGTATGAACTACTTCCGCCTCTGTGATTAAAAGATTAGCACCAATCACACTTAGTAATCGTGAACCTAGAATTCCCACCGCCAAATCACAAGTTGCTAATGTGTTTCCTCTCTTGAAGCAGGAATAGTTGCATCTTTTCCAAGCGTCCGCACTTCACGCCTAGAGCACTCAATTGAAGAATAGGAAGTTGCGACCTAAGAAAAGATCAATAAGGAATGCTAAAGTAGAAGAACACCCTAGGACTCGAATAAAAATCATGTTGCTTCCACTATAGATGTTACGTCGGCAAATGTAATAGAAATAGTGATGTAACGAATGCTAAACCGTTAAGTACTTTTGATATTGATCGATGCACCTTGTGTTATTTGTCGAAAGAGTATGAATTCGATTGTCATGACAAATGTGTTGCTAAAGCTATAATCTCTCGATTACGGGATCCTAAGAATCGGAATACCTCTAGGCCCACTAATCATTCTAAGTCCGTGCTTGGTAAACCCCTTCTTTAGATTCTAAGGCAACCATTGCTATCACAAGAGCTCCGCTCACCTCCTAAAATGTAGTACCACCTAGTGTTTTCACTAAGACTAAAGCAAAGAGTAGTTATAGATGGCGAAATGGATATATAATACACTAGGATTTAAATGGATGCCTAAAATTATCAATGTGTATGTCTCACATACGCTTGGAACCCTCTAACATTTGGGTTCCACATCTACTTCTATTCCATCTGTGTCGTCCGTGTAATGCAGGTGATCTGAGATCATTCTCTCGATTGTTGATAGCGGATGTTCCCACACATGACAGCAACCTTAAACTGTTATCAAACTTTATTGCAAAGTTCATTGGCACCGTCGATTCGGAGCGATCACTTGCAGCCCATCATGGCTACGGAGATTATGTCAATGGGAACATCGAAATCAGCAGGGTTTACTATGTGGAAGGCCTCGGTCATAATCTTTTCGAGAGGTCAATTTTGTGATGGAGATTTGGAGGTTGCTTTCGGGAGAAAACTTGTTTCATTCGTGATCTACATGGAAATGACCTTATGTCCGCTCGCGTAATTCTAGTCTATACACTATCTCTATGCAAGACATGGTTGCTTCCTCTCCATTTGCTTACTTTCAAAGGCAACATCTACAAAATCTCGGCTATGGCACCGCGTCTCTCACATCTAAACTTTCAAACCATCACCAACCTTGCTCGACACAAACTAGTTGAAGGACTCCCACGATTCCGGTATTCAAAAGATCACCTTTGCTCGACTGTGAACAAGGAAAAGCACTCGTGCTCATTTTCCTTCAAAGGTGGAACACGACTCTCGGCATGTACTCCATCTTCTTCATGGATTGTGTGGCCCAATGCGCGTGTGCAAGCGATCAACGACAAACGCTACATCTTTGTAATTGTTGATGACTACTCACGCCTGGACTTGGGTCTACTTTCTTCGTAGCAAAGACCAAGCTCCACAAATGATCATCACCTTTCTCACAAAAATACGTGTTCACTCCGCAACACCGTCGAATTATCGAATGCAGACAAAGGAACCGAATTTGTTAACAAAACCCTTCGTGAATTTTATGAGAAAGTGGAATTCAAATCAAACATCTATTGCACGTACACACGAACAAAACGGAGTTGTTGAAAGATCTAAACCGACGTTAGTGGGCTCGCAAGAACAATGTTAATCAATGCTAAACTTCCAGATTACTTATGGGCGGTCGTATTCATCGCATGCTATACTCAAAACCGTTCTATGATCACAAACGCCACAACAAAACACCTTTCGAGCTTGTCCACAACTATAAACCGAACCTCGAACACTTTCATGTATTTGGATCCCTTTGCTATCCGAATAATGATCGTGATGATTTTGGAAAGCTCAAAGCCAAAGCGATATTGGAGTCTTTATTGGATCTTGTGACAAATCCAAAGGTTTCGAATCTGAATCGTCGAACTAAGGAGGTAATGGAAACGATTCATGCTCATTTCGATGAACTCACGGAGATGGCTTCGAGTATAACGACTTAGAACCCGGTCACAACCGTTTAAACTTCCTCAACCCCATCATCACCGAACAAAGCCCCAGCTAACTCGTCAACAAATGGAAAGGTTATTTGCTCCTACTGCTACGTGACGATATTGATGAACGTGCTCACGGTGTATCCATTGTTTCATTGCACAACCCGATAATATTCATATACGATACACTGCTACAACAACTCTCGTTGAAGATGCACCTACACCGATTGACTCCAACACAACAATTGAACACATCGCTTCCAACAATGATGAACCAATGAATGAAGTACCCCGCCTGCATATTTTGATCCAAATGCGTTCTTGACCCATTTGCAAATGAGGCTTCTTTGCACGGATGTCGCGGAATCTTCAACAAACCACTTGAATCCTCGAGAATCGCACAATGTATACCAACATCAACCCTCTACACATAGATGGACAAAAGACCATCCTCGGCTAACATTATTGGCAACCCGAATCAACCGATCGTTACGAGACAACGTCTTCACTCGTGACGGTGAACATTGCATTTATGCACTCATTGTCCGCCAATCGAACCTAAAAACATTAAAGGCGCAATGACAAAAGACAAGCTGGATTGAATCCATGCAAGAAGAACTCAACCAATTCAAACGTCTTGAAGTATGGGGCGGTTGAAAGACCAACAGAATCTCGTCATTGGTTTAAAATGGATTTGGAAAACAAATTGGATCTTTGAAGGGAATGTTATCCGAAACAAGTCACGGCTAGTTGCTAAGGGTTATCGTCGAGAAGAGGAATAGACTTTGAAGAATCTTTTGCTCGATCGCTCGTCTTGAGGTCGTTCGGATATTTCTAGCGTTCGCGGCTCATATGAATATGACGGTCTATCGGATGGATGTCAAAACAACGTTTCTCGATGGACAACTTAAAGAAACGGTCTATGTCGACCAACCGATGGATTCGTTGATCCCGAGTTCCCGAACCATGTCTACAAACCGAACAAAGCTCTTTATGGTCTCAAACAAGCCCCGGGCATGGTACGATAAGCTATCATCTTTCCTCATTGCCAATAATTTCACCAAAGGCTCGGTTGACCCAACTCTTTTTATACAATATCACGGGGCACATATCTTAATTGTTCAAATTTACGTGGATGACATCATTTTGGGTCTACACATAAAAGTTTTCAATCGCTTTGCAAAACTAATGAAGAAAAATTTTGAAATGTCCATGACGGGTGAACTTACATTCTTTCTAGGACTGCAAGTTCATCAATCACCCCGTGGTATTTTCTTGAGTCGATCCAAATATGCCCTTGAACTGTTAAACAAATTTGGAATGACAACTGTGATACTTATGCCACACCAATGGCTCATACCAACAGCCTAGCGAGACTGATATTGTCTTTGCCATTTATCTATGCTCCCGTTATCGATCGCGACCAATCTGAAACCCACCTCTCGAGGCTAAAAGAATCCTCCGATACATCAAGGGAACCATTAATTTGGGGATCCGTATCCGGGGATTACGGTTTTGAACTAATCGCTTTTAGAATGACCACGCAGGATGCTTAGACTCAAGGAAAAGTACTTGAGAGCTCTACAATTTCTTGGTGATAAACTGGTGTCTTGGCAATCAAAGAAGCGGGATTGTACATCATTGTCATCAACCGAAGCGAGAATATGTAGCCATGTCGCGTGTTGTGCTCAAGTCATCGGATGAGAACACAACTCAAAGACTATGGTTACGTATTTGATAGAATCCGATGTCTTTGCGACAATTGAGTGCCATTGCCATCTCGTGCAACTCGATTCAACTTTCGAAATCAAAGCACATCGATCTACGCTATCATTTCATCAAGGACCACGTGGAGCAGTGCACCGTTGAACTATACTTTGTGGTCTTGAATACCAATTGGCGGATCGCTCACCAAAGCCTTGCCTCCGCTAGGTTTAATGAGTTGGTCCACCGATTGGTATGAGGTGTTGACTCAAGAGGCTGGATGACCTCTTAAAGCATCTTAAAACTCACAAACACCAAAACATCTTTTGTAAATAAAATTTCAAAACAAAATACAAAAATATAAAATCCGATAAAACAACAAAATATTCTCCTAATCTATCTTTCTTTCAACATGGCAAGTACATTTCTTCCGTCAACACTTTAATCTTTCAAAATTCGATAATTTTCCGATCAAGTGTTGAGGGGAAAAATAAACTCTTAAGCTTGTTTCAAAACATCTGTGTACTTGCATGTTATCTTATCTCGGTTGATTCTTTTACTAATGGTGGTACATTTTCGGTTCAAAGACACTCCTCGGACTTAAATTAATAACCTTTCATTATTTTTTCAAGTCGGGGGAGTGTCGTCATGTTTCTTTCCTAAAAATCTTTGTTTGGTAACAAAATGGAAGTTAAAAGGCTTGGTTTAAAAAAGGGAAAAGGTGGAGGGACCAAAAGCTGTCAAAAGGTTAAACTCCTTTTAATAAAACACCTCCACCTACTTTCACTTCACATTTATTGCAAAACACCTAAAACCATCCTACGCTTAAAATTCACTCAAGATAACCGTGTTTTGATATCCATCTTGTAAGTGTTTTCGTGATCACAACATGTTTTTAAGATAAGGTTTTGAATCTCATGTAAATCCTACGGCTAAAAGCGTGTTCTCTGGCGTGATTAGGTGTTCTACGCTTATGTGTAGAACACACAATCAATATATGTGTGTTTGTGGTGAAATGATTTGTGTCAAAACGTTCATAATACATCAATGATACCATTTAACCATCAAATTCCACCCGAAACACTAATTGATGATTTTTGAAAATTAGGGTTTATAAGTCGAATTGGGTGTTTTCGAATGTAAAGTGTTTTGGTCAAAAGATTGTTGGGTTATGTTCTTATGGTGATGAATTGATGATTTCCTTGCTTTATAACCACCCGAAACTCTAAATAATCAACAATTTGGAATTAGGGTTTAAAGTTCACAAGTTTGGGTATTTTGATTCACCATGAATTGGGTGTTATAACTCGGTATAAAGACTTCCTCAACACTCTTAAACTACCGAGAAAAGTTTGGTGCATATTCCATGGCTAGATCTCATACGCCGTAGATTTAGGGTTTAGACTACGCGTATGTAGTTCTACGATAAGCGTGTAACATGTGTTCTTGCCATGATCATTGTTAAAATGAATCTATGTGTTAATATTGATGATATGATGGTTCTATTTCGGGCTTGTTACTCGTGAAAATCGAGAATCAAGGTCATTTGCAACTCTCGCGCATAAGGATTACCCTACGGCGTAGTCATGTTCTGTGAAAGAATAATCCTCACGCATAACTACTACGCGTAAGGTTCTACAATGGACTACGTGTATCACGTGAAGGATATGCGTGTGATGACCTCTACGCATAAGGTCAACTCTTCTGAGTAGCCTTACGCGTAAGGTTAATATATGCCTACGCATAAGCTCTCACGCATAAGGTCTCCTTTTTCCCACGCGTAATACTTCTTACGCGTGAAGATAGGATTCTACGCGTAAGTTTACGCCTAAGCATATATCATTCATGTCTCACGCATAACTTTGCCAAAACTACGCAACCTGGGTGACCTTCATGATGATCTCATTACGTGTACAAACTTGTAAATAAATTAATCATAACGTCACAAATCCAATAATGTCACTAATAAACTTAATCGTCTAATATCTTTGTGAACAATAAGTGATAACATAAACTTTAAAACTTAAAGTTAACTAACTCAAAAACATTTCACGACATCATTGAACTATTGAACATACAAGTGACTTAGGACTCGTAACAATCATTATCACCGTACATTCAATAACTAGACAATAAGACCTTCTATTGACTAACATTATGTCTTCGATATGTTGGTTCTTTTGGCTAATGTTATTTCGATCACGACATGGTGAACAAATGAATGTGGATGCACAGAAGTTCTCTCCATTCTTGATATCTATCCTCATGGCTATCCAATGAAGATAGGAAAGAATAATCTCGGTGTTGACTTTGACACACTCACTTGCTCGTAATCTTCATGTCTAATTGCTATTGATATTCGAGGACTCATCCGTATCGAAATATGCTCACTCACTCGCAACTGTTCCCGAGATCTACATCCAGCAGCTCGGAACACTATAGAAAGGGTCAAAGGACGGATGCTTAATAAATGACTCTAAACCACAAACAAGTCACCATTACACTGTAGACTTAAGGGCTGCTCTCCTAATTCTCAAGTCAATCCAACCAAACTATATGTCACACCTTCAAGAGCTAACTCTCCAATTCTTAATCGATATCGGTTATGACGAGGCTACGGGAGTAATCACCAAGCATTCTCACGTAGAGCTTAAGAGTATTCCTCAACCACGGAGAACTCTCTACATGATCATCACCAAGTCTGCTTACGGTGCGTGGCGGTGGCTATGAGCATCCTAAGCTCATGGAACGCAAATATTTTGGGCATTGGTCAACATGAAACACATCGCTATCGAAGCTCGATTTGGGATGACATGATGTCATTTCTCAACAAGCTTGGCTCAAAGATTCCCTACATCGGATATACTAAGCGTTGATCCGAGAGCACTTGGACTTCACCGATATTCCCAAGAGGCTCAATGACCACGACAATCACGATATGTTGGCGGAACCTATTCTATCTCGCCGAATCAAGGAATCGTCTACAAAGAAACAAGGTCTTTGTGTTGCAGTTTCCTTCTAATCAAGATGTCGAAGCTCGAAGCGTACCAAAGGTATCGGAAGCGAGTTAGACAAGGCAAAGTTGGTCATCTCGACGAAAAATCTTGGAACACCTGTAAGAAGAACCGAGAAGAGGAAGTGCGGAAGCGCAACAAGCATCGTGAGTCAAAGGAAGGTTCCTAAAGGAAACCTCCTCTAAGAGGATTGTTCCGTAAAGGAAGCCGAACCTATTCCACACTTGAACCACAAAGACAACTTAGGGACGAGAGCTCGAAGATCTTGGAGGCGGATGAAGAGTTTCATTACTCGCAATCGCAACCAAACACACGCCTCGATGGCAAAACCTCCAAGTCCTCCAAATGTCCAAGAAAAGGAAGACTCAAAGAATTGTACCCTATGATGAGAGCTCAAGAAGAAGAAGAAGAGCAATTGGATAAATCATACGGAAGAAGTTTCACAACGTCGGACACCTTCAAAGGTCAAGAATTTGCTAAAGATCAAATGGGTGGCCCGGAGGATCAAGTGGTCTTGCCCCTCCTCACGAGATCGATCACGGTTAATGAACCCGTAGGGATCCGTGCCACCACCTTCTGCAACAACAACAACTGTGGAGGATACTATTATGTATGATTTTGAGAAACTGGAAACTAAGAAAGAAGAATCTAGAGATGGCGAGGATGATTATACAAAGTTTCTTCTAGAGCAGGTCCAACACACTCAAAGGAGAAAACCTCGGAAACTCCTAAGGACATGAAGTCTCCTCATGTCTCCTCATCATCGATTCTTCATCTCATTCATCACCACCACCATCAACGAAGTCAACCAGATCATCATCTAAATCGGTGAAGAAACCACCTAAATCTTGGATTTCTCGGACTCATAAAAGATTGTGAAAGTCATCAACAAGTTAGAAAGAAGGACATACTACGGAAAATGAATTGGTTCTTGACCAAATTCGGTACTTAAATGATGAGAAAGACAAGATGGAGAAAGAAAGGAATTTGTTTAGAAGTTCATGAAGAGTCATCGAAAAGAGGCCGAACGAAATGATCAAGGTTATGTTGGAGTATGCTCGTGTCATAATATATAATTATATGGCTAGTCATATGTGAGCCTATGGGGTCACACACATATACACTTAGACACCACTATCATAATGTATTTATCGTATTTACATTATGTATAACCTTTGTTACATAAGGGAGTATAGTGGGGTTTATGGAGTTTGAAGGGATTAAAGTGTAACTTTTGATTTGACATCAATTAGCTTTAATGCTAATTGATGATAATTGATCATAATTGATGATTGATTAGTGGTTACATCTAAGACTTCAAATCTCCATCCCCCATCCTTATGGTGAAAGTCCAAAGGAAAAAACAAAAGATAGGTTTTGTGTTTTTGGTTTTTTTCTCTCCTTGATAATACTAGGTGTAGTCTTGTGCAAGGTTTGGTGAAAAGGTTAGACTAGCATCAAAGGGTGATTGCTTGACGTGTAGTGTGTTTCACACATTGGAAAAGGCCAACCTTATTGGTCTTTAGGTTTCTTGGTTCCATTCGTGGAGGTGATTGGTGTCTCGTTACCGGAATCACGCTACAAAGGTATAATCCTTATGTTTGTTTTATTTGATTGATCATATGGCAATATGGATCCGTTGTTGGTGATGATTCCGCTGCGTTTATTTGATATTTATATGATTGTTATATTCATCATCACCTTTAGTGGTATCACGAGCCATCATATGTGCCATATGATTATCGGTATCTTGAAAAATGGTCAAAAGCGTGTTTTAAGTGATTTTGCAACCACTTTCAAAACAGCCCGAGGGCTCCATTTTCATGGATAAAGAATGTTAATAGTAATATAAACATCTGTGATTTTTGGTCCTATGGCCATTGGTTTCGCATTTGTTAATTAAACAATGTATTCGGTACGCAAAAAATGGCTTTTATCGCGTTGTTTTAATCGATTCTTGAAACGATTTGAAAACAGCCCCTAAGGCTTAATTTTCTGTGGTAAAATGATTTTTAGAAGGTCTAATATCAGTAGGTTTGAGAACCTAAATCCATTTTACTCGCGTACCAATCGGGGTTTTAATTCTTGTTGATTATTTCTTCGATTCGTTGGCTAATTCTTTTATTTCATGCTATTTAATTGTTCCCATGGCAAATACATGCATGTTTGCTCATGGGATTAGCCAACACCTTGTTATGTTCATAATTTTATGGTATTATTATGTTTATATGCAAAGCCGATGAAAACCTAGACCACTTGTGCCATGTATGATTGTGATTGTCGTTTATTTCTTGTTATTTGGGGTTAGCCATTGTTTCGGCCTTTATGTATGTATTTTAATTTGGTTTTTGCCATTGTTTGGGCATTTTACAATAGATAGATAGTAGATTAGTTGTATTTTACATTCTATATATTGTAACCGATGCTTGGAATGGAATGGCAAAGCATAAAAGACATAAAGACGCATAATGGTTGTTCGGACAAGCTGCAGTAAACGGAGTTTCCGGTGATTGGTAGGGTATTTTTAACCAATTTTTGCTGCAGGTAGACAACTCATGGGCCCACAACTTTGTAGTTTGGTGCTAAGCTCGGGGATGAATCCTTCTAGGCCATTTGGGCCTCCGAATGCAGAAATTCTGGGCTGGCAGATTCACTTTTCATGTGCATAATGGGCTTCTACTTGTCCTAGCTTGGTCTTGGAGCAAGTGGGAGTCCTCCGTGTGGTTGTGGTTTATGTCCCTAGATGACTCTTGCTTCTCGTGATGGCTCACGAGACCAAGCATAGGTTCTTTCATCGGTTGAGGCTTTGCATATTGTGGTTGTGTGTTGGTTGTTTGCTTATTATGTATGTTGTGAATGTATATAACTTGCAAATAGTTTTCTAAAACTTAAAACATAACACAAACCATTTTCAAACTAAATCTTATGATTTAGTTTAACTAAGTTTAAATATGGATTTAACTTAAAATCATTGTTTTAATAATAACACTTAACTTGTTATGTATGTTATTCGATTTATGTATTGTCCTATCTCTTTTATTATCCACATAGGTTCTATATTAGACTTGAATATGGACAACTTGACTCACATAAATTAAAACAATGATTAGACTTAAGTTAAGAAGAGTTTTTAACTTGTGCTACGAAGAATGAATGCATGCTTTTTCAGACACCTTTTTGATTCACATCAAAATATTTTACCGTCACAAATTTAAGTCATGCCGTCCAATCGCTTGAGAACACTTGCAATTACTTTTGCCTATGCGTGGGACCTAGGTTGAATTGTAACCCAAGGTGATTATTGTCTATCGTGGGACCTAGATATATTTTGCACGCTCTCAAATTGGATGACTTAATCGAGTTAAGCGGTGAGACCTTGACCGAGGCAAGGATGGGACTAAACATGCCTACTTGACACTAGATGCTTGTTCACTAGTGCCATTAGTCCCATAAGGATCTAAGAGTTGCACATGTAATGCAATTGGTGATCGTCGCCACCAATTGAATCTACTATTGCTAGCGATCAACGATGTGATAGTAGAAGCACAATGTGGATCTTAGCCCTTTTCGTAAATTAATTGTTTTAAACATGGGGTAATTAATTTGTAAAAGGATAATTGTCGAAAATACTAAAATTGAACTTTGTAAATTCATATTAATGATATAATGCATCACATCCGTAAACAAAAGTTTGTTCTTTTCTTGTTATAAAGACAAACTAAGTACTTCTTTCCTTGTAAGAAAGAGACTTGTTCCTATTTGTTTTCTTTATGAGGAAATACAATAATAGAAATATTTGAATTGTCCTAATTCTAATCAAACTCAAAGCACACCTACTCTAGAAATCGTAATGTCTTGCAAAAGTCAAAACGGTTAAGTATGGTTGCACATCTTATTCTTTCAAGTTTGTTTTATAACCCTAGTTTCGATTCTGAAACATTGAAGTAAGATGAGATATTTGGATAACTAGAGAACATGTTTTCTATAGCTACCAAAATAATATGAGTTTTAATTAGAAGATGGAAATATCAATAAACCGCAAAATGGTAAAGACAATTACTAGCATGATTACCTAGCAATTATCTTAACTTGATAAACCTAATAAGGTACTACACACCCTTGTGGTAAAATAGACCTTATGGAGGAATTGCATGCCTATTTTCAAGTTAAAATATCAATGATGGCTAGCCCGTCATCTATATGTTAGAACTTGATGCACTTCATTGAATATCTAAGTACATGTTTACTAGTCCAAGTGACTCACATTAGCAATAATGTGTAGATATTCAAAGAAAGAAGGAAAGTATCCAATTGACACTCAGTCTCCACTGGTGACATAACATTTATGATGTTGTATAATCCAATGGGAGCTATGTGACTTTAATATTGGTGACGAAACACATGTAATGTTGTCTAATCCGATGGAGCCGTAATCTTTATTACCTTGAAGGTTGTCCATATTATTTCTTGATTGTCTTAAAATAATACATTACTTTCCACACGTGAAGCATCATAGTTTATATAAGAACCATTGCATGAATTTTATTAGATAACTTGTCGCGTTCCTGATGTTGCTTCCTGAAATGTTATCAATAAATTGTTATGCATGATTCATTATTAAAACAATAAAGTTCTACATATCTATATTTTCATTTTGTATATCGTGACAATCATCATATTACGCATGAAGTTGTGCCATGCACAAGTGGGAGAAATCTTCATTGTGTGCAAGATACAACATATAACAATATGACTAATAGTTTTCTTGATCATGAGGTAAGAAAACTAATATTCTACTAGGACTTCTACACATAAAATGTAAGTTGCCTAATTAGAACAAATGTCAAGATAATATGAAAAGCTACTTCAACATATTCACCGAATTGTTCGGTAAATATGATTATGTATTATTGTAAAGTCATAATCTTGAAGTATGAAATTAACTTGAAATTACTATTGAGGCCAAGAGTCGGACTCTAAATTGCTTTACTTGAATATGTTTAGGTCTCTTGTAAAGACTTAAACATCAAGTCCGTTAATTGTTGAAAGACTTATAACGTAAGTAAGGCGTTAACTTGTTATGTATTCTTGTTAAATACATGTACATGAAGTCATTAAATTGTTAATGACGTATGACGATAGTAAAATATTAAATGTTTATGTTTTCTAGTCAAAACATGCACATGAAGTCATTGACTTGGTCAACAACTTATAAATTAAGTATGCAATAGGTCGAAAAAACTATTGATGCCATCCGGTTTGACTTGGTTGGCGGATCGTAAGCCAAAGAGTATAAGTTCATCTAATGAGTTGTGAGATAGTCTCACAACATAAATCCTCATGGAATACCACATTATTATGATATGTCCATCATGGAAAATCAAACTCTATTGATATTGTTTGATCTTTGATGACTTAAACTCTCTTACCTCCAAAGAATTAAGGTTAGAAAATTGAATGTGCCATGGGTACACTCAATATGGTTCCAATCTGGAAGGTATTTAAGACGCTATTGTGTTATGGAATGGGATGAATTCCATTATGTCTTGATTGAAGTTCTTAATTTGTTAAATACCTTAGAGTAAGTAATTAACAAACCGGAGTCAAGAACTACTAATGTATTTTGGATGTCCCAATTGAAAACAATTTATTGTTTCTCAAGATGCGGTGTATCTAGAGATTAGTCTCTATGTACAAAGCAAGTGGGAGCACCTTTAGATCTTGAGGTTGTTCAAGAACTAATATACACAACCTTCTAGGTACACTTGCTGATGTCACACTAAGGTATGTTAAATCATAGTATGATATCTCTCATTCATAGATCCGAAGGAAACTTCTTGCACCGAATGATATAGTCTTATATCAATGCTAAGGGATATAAGTTAGAGGTCATTGTGAACACGCTAACTAAGAGTCGCATTATCGATTTTGAATCGATGAATGGCTCAAAGCTATGAATGATAAGATGCAGTCCGTGGAAGACAATCACTCATGAAGCTTGATTGATCTCTTACCAATCGCTTAGGCGTGAGGTTAAATATGAGTTTCTCAATGAGAAGACTCAAAAGGACAAACTTGTACACACATTTAATTTCTGAGTAGTGAAATGGGTTACTCATACTCAAGAAATTGACTATGATTAAATCTACCTACCGTAAATATTAAATGTATAAAGATGGTGAATTGTCATACTTATCTTCATGAAATGTGACAATAGGATTTCAAAACTCTTTTCTTATTGAATACATTTGCGAGGACGATGTGTATTCAAAAGGGTTTGTGAATATATATAATCTTTATTATGTCTACAAGATATTTGAATCAAGTGTGGATTAGATAATGCATCTACGAGCTAAGATCTTTAGTTTACCATAAAATCATTAATTTGATTTTGATTAAAATAAGATCGATTACTAAGTACACTAAGAGCAAGTGGGAGCATCGTGTATTTATTTTCTTAAATCTCATATGTTGATAACGATTAGAAACATTATTCCATCTAAGCTAGAATTTTTCCTTAGTTTGGAATGAAGTTTCTCTTGAGAGTTTTAGAACATAAAACATGCAACCTTGTTACAAATGTTTGTTTGAATAAGCATAAGCGGTCATTAAGTCGACACAATATGAAACATTATTGAGAGGTCTCAATAATCAATCTTACGATGAGATTGAAAGCATGAATAGAAACCTTAAGTTTAACTAAAGGATTCATTATGTATATCATATTGTGCATTGGACTAATTATATCATTTGCATGAATGCAAGATGATTGATAACAACAAATATCTAAGTGAATGTCATTAGATAATTGTTAAGCGAACATTCTAATGGACCTTCAAAGGACCAAATATATGTTCAACATTTACGGATATTTGAGGATCTCATTACGCTTGCATACATTGATGCTTATTTAAGCGAAATGATGCTCAAACCTAGTCATGGTAGCATATCATCATGAATGATGACATTGTTGACTAGATGTGCTCATTGAGAGCATTAATGTATTATACCATAAAAGAATAAGAATACTTTACAGTTTGAAAAACTGCTTAGATGAATGTCTATAGTAGGTGTTTTGCTAGTGTCAAACACCCTATGGAATGCATTCTTTGCAATACTCGTATTGTACTTGAATGCACAATCATCATACCTTTCATGGATATTGAAACAAGTATTCTCAAGGTTTACTCGGATGACTACTTGTTGTCTTGAACAACATAATTTGATCATGATGGGAACACCGTTTCGATCTATATGTAGTCTTATGCATATCTGTTTATAGTATTTGGATAATGGAATGCTAAGCGCTTTATATTTTATAATGAATTGATTTAATGGTTATTATCGTTTTCATTTATATCAACTGTATTCTATATTTGCATGTTTAAATCCATGAATGATTTTCTTCATTCAAAACTTGTCCATTGTCGGGTTGACGATGCGGGAGTACCATCAAATTAAGACAATTGTGAGTGTGTTGGTGACCTTTTGCCAAACTCACATGTTGTTCATGGTGATGAGCATTGGGTGACCCAACCTACGAGTATTCACTTTGCATGGATTGGCGTCAAATAGTGAATCTCGAAAATGGTTATGTCTATTATCCTTAGACTTGAGATGCAAGCAGGTCTTGCATGTGTGGAGTTTTATTCCTTGATATGGTTAAACGCTGTCCTGAACAAGGTAGTTATAAAGGCCACTATCAGGAATGATTTGAAGCACATGAATGACACGTGCAGTCAAAATAGGATTTGTTCCTCCACATGGTTTGGAGTTAGATACTATTGGGCCCCTCGATGATTTGAACAGATGTTTGTATGGCCATACCCAAATGAGATTAAGATGAATCTTAATTCACTTGGTAATCTTGTTCAATATCAAGATCGAGAACATAATAGTTGAACAATTAGAATGACTTTTGATCCATGTCTAATATTCAATATGGTATCTGAAACAAAGGGATATATGACATATAAACCATTTAATGAAATGTTTGAGAAACTGACCTCACATATCACTAGGGGCATTGGCGTGTTGCTAGACGCTAACCATTGCTTGTATAATTACTTATCCATTATGACGTCGCAAGTGGGAGCTGTTGGAGTATGCTCGTGTCATAATATATAATTATATGGCTAGTCATATGTGAGCCTATGGGGTCACACACATATACACTTAGACACCACTATCATAATGTATTTATCGTATTTACATTATGTATAACCTTTGTTACATAAGGGAGTATAGTGGGGTTTATGGAGTTTGAAGGGATTAAAGTGTAACTTTTGATTTGACATCAATTAGCTTTAATGCTAATTGATGATAATTGATCATAATTGATGATTGATTAGTGGTTACATCTAAGACTTCAAATCTCCATCCCCATCCTTATGGTGAAAGTCCAAAGGAAAAACAAAAGATAGGTTTTGTGTTTTGGTTTTTTCTCCTTGATAATACTAGGTGTAGTCTTGTGCAAGGTTTGGTGAAAAGGTTAGACTAGCATCAAAGGGTGATTGCTTGACGTGTAGTGTGTTTCACACATTGGAAAAGGCCAACCTTATTGGTCTTTAGGTTTCTTGGTTCCATTCGTGGAGGTGATTGGTGTCTCGTTACCGGAATCACGCTACAAAGGTATAATCCTTATGTTTGTTTTATTTGATTGATCATATGGCAATATGGATCCGTTGTTGATGATGATTCCGCTGCGTTTATTTGATATTTATATGATTGTTATATTCATCATCACCTTTAGGTTACACTAACAAGTACCTTCGTGATATCGCTCCTAAAGTCCAAAAGGAACCGGAGAAGACGACAAGAGATCATACCCACAAGTTTCTTCTCGACATCGCCCCCGGTGTGACTAGAGAAGTATTTTCCGACAACTCACTCCTAACATCGCCGCATTGGTTAAACATACAATGGCCAAAGAAGTCGATCTCTCTCGAATCCGAGTTAATCGCTAAACTAGTGATGCAAATGTCAAAGCGATCCGAACGCTTACTCGATGAAGCTAAATTTTTCGAAAATCTACTTGATTTTCAACTCGGATCTTCATGCAAGGAGTCACCGATCAACCCAAACGACCAAGAGATGACGATGATAAGGATAAGGACTCGCACCTAAACGCCGAAGCGATGCGGTAAATCTACTTCAATGCCACCTCCTCCACCACGGACTTCTTCTCAACAAAGTCTCCTCCACCTCGGTCTTCAACCGATAAACCTCGTGACGATTCCGAGTTACCACCCTTGACTCGTAAAACCGTGATCACTTTGAGTATACTGGTGGTGACGATGAAGAGGTCCTTGAGCCCCTACAACAACCCACCTCTCCCAAACAAGGACAAAAACCGGAATCATCATCTAAGCCTTGGAAAAAGAAGAAGAAGACGCTTCATACTGACGTCGTATCATGGCTAGATGACGATAAAACTGAAGAATTTGAATGGTTTGCTACACATATTTACAACAACCCTCCCTGAAGAAGGTCAAGAATTGGTAGACGGTAGCACCTTGGAGCATGCAAAGATTTTGCAAGAAAGATTCCGTGTGAAGAAGATGACAAAATCCGAGTTGAAGCGCATCAAGAATGAAGCATTCCTTCTTTGAAAACAGCTCGGAAAGTGCAATAGAGGTTGAATATCACCTTGAAAACATTGCTCGAGCCATGTCTAACAACATGGATTGGCTCAACCCGAAGCAAACATCGACTTCACTAAACGGACAACCCTCCATATTACACCGATCGACCAAACCTCTACCAACAATCGGCCAACCAGATGAACCAAGGATTCCCTCTGATATTTCTTCAACAAAGACCGGAATTTCTTCTCCATGGTGGCGATGGTTCAAGGAAATACGCTACATCATTGACTCTTCCATTCCCAAAGACTATCTACTCGAATCGCAGCCATCGAGGAACGTACAATCACTTGTTCTCCGACAATGTGCAAGCATACGATCGAGATGCATTGTATGGGATTCATCATTGGCGAGCACGCGTGAATCTACTACCGGGTCGCCAGTGCGTAAGTCACAACATGAAGTGTTTAGTACTAAAACTATCGTTGCCATCCAACATGTTGGTCTTTCATCAAAATGGGACTACACCTTTCTCAAGAAGATTGTGGTCAAAAGACAAGATGAAAGAGACTATGCATTCTCTCAAGTCGACTTTGAGAATTTGAACATCAACGATATTGAAGACATGTACCTTGCCAAAGTTCAAGGTCGCATGAGACAATTTCAAGCTCAAGTACAACGTGAATTCATCAAGTCACCGCTCATCTTCATCGGGCGCATAGTCATCAAAGAACGTGTTGAAGATCTTGACTTGCCGTTGAATCATATCGAAACGTGTAAACTTCACTCCACCACGATTGATCTTCCGACATCAACCACTTAAACAACTTACGCCATCAAGAAACCTTTCGGCCGTTTACCGCAGGTGAACTTCAACGAACCGCTTAATGGCGTGCGACGATCTTCACAAATTGGGGATCACACTTTGAAGTCGGTAAGGGATGGATTGGCTTATCGGTTGAAGGATATACATGAAAAGATTGGGAACCCAAAGAGATGGAACTCTAAGGACGAAGGGATGTGAGAAGGATCATCGAATGATTGATGAAAGGTTGTTTAGAAGAGACCGCCTCAGACGATTGAGAGCTATGTTGGTGGTCGACCCAGATGAACATTACCGGCTTTCAACGCCTTGTTCGCACTCCGAAAACATCACCGGACTTCCGGTACTCCTTGAATTGGTTCTTTCATATAACTTTGGATGATTGATTACATATGTCTATGGCTTGTGCACACATTACACGTTGTACAACCCGTAATTGTCAAGAAAGGACCACGTGGTACGCCTCGGTGCCACAATCCTTATAAAAGGAGCTTCTTTATTTTGAGTAAAACCTATCAAACCTTTCACTTTTCAAGGTTTTGCTCAAAAGACAAGTACTTCCCATATGATTTTCAAAACCTCAACCGCTTATACCACTAGTCGAGGGGAGTATTTGATTTAAAACTTTGTTCACAAATTGTTCATAGTGGTCATCTTCCGCAACACTCAAAATGGTCATATTTATTTCAAACGCTCAAAATAACATTTTATATGCCATTTTTGAGGGGAGAAATTGTGTGATAAGAAATATGTTGTACAAAATGCAAATGAATCTGTACCTCGTGACTTAACCAACGAATTGACGGTACTAAAATGTTAGTAACTCGAAAAGACTTGTCTCGGACGGGTAATAATTTCAAGCTAGTTCGCTAGTAATGTAAACGTGTCTCGCAAAGGACTTGTCCAAGTAGAAAGTACCATTCGAGAAACTCTTGATAGACATGAACTCGACGGGTTTGACAACCTTCCAAGGTTTGTCTACACCTTCAAGGTAGTTATTAGAGCTAGTTGTCACCTAAAAGTCGACAATGTAACTCTTTAACTATTCAACGAACCGTGTCTCGCGGGAGATTGTCTATCTTTAGTGGATCAATTCAAAATGTGCGCTCTTTCCTCATTGTGCATTTAACCATTAAAACTATTAAGCACATGTGGGGGAGTATTTATGCAAAACATCATCTCTCACAGATGGTTCAAACATGTTTCTCATTAACAAACCCTTTGAGAGATATTTTCACATACAAATGGTTTTAATGGCAACATAGGTTAGTCATGGAGTTATAAGATGACTAAGGTTAGGAATAACTGTCCTATGATCCGCCAGAGTCGAGGATCTACCCAAGGACACTACCATTAGTTAGTGTTAGAAGTCCTTAGGAATGATTATAAAAGGAGAAAATGAGAATCGAGAAAGAAGGAGTTGAAGAATCAAAAGAAATGTAAAGTAAAGGGTGAAAAGAAATAGCCTCCGTTTATTCAACTTAGGGCGTACAACGGGTTCAATTCATATACTCTTGGTTGTCACTTAGTGACACCGGTATTGAAGATTAAAAGTCGTCATGGACCCAAATGACGCATGCACTAAACCTTCTTAGCCACTCAAATTTCTCTCAATGAGCTTGTTTCATTCTCACAGGAACCTTCACGTAAACTATTGGCTTTCTCTTAGAGATCGCCGGTATTGAAGAAGGAGACCTTCTCCCTAGTCTCCGCTCAGAAAACCAAAACGCACTATTGAGTCTAGAGCCACGAGATTCATCAAAAGATCTCTTAGGAACACTTGACATTTAATCACTTGATGATCAACAAATAAGATCATCGATGGTTCATATCGAGTCCTTCACGGATCTTAGCAATGTCGAGAACATTTATGAGAGGTTCACATCCGTGATCCTCATTGATTGAATGGAAACTCCCGCCAGGTCAACATCAAATGACCGACGGCGAAGTCACTTCGTAACTCCCGTGGATTACGCGGAGTGTGTCTCAAATGGTCTACATCGTGAGGTGATGCTTGATGTACCTCAATGACTCATCTCGAATCAGATGTACTTTGGTACATCGCGTTATCTCACTTGTGGGACTCCGGTTCAGAACGGCCTTTGTAAGAATTAGAGTTGTGTTTTCACACTATGTTAACACTCTCAAGTTCAAACTTGTAAGTCTTAGGAAACCGCTTATTACTAACTGTTTGAAATGTTTTCTTCTTATGGAAGCTCCGGCGGGATGATCGTCTTGATTCTTCTCATGCTCACGCCAACAACATCACTAATGGAAGTTCTATTCAAATGCAACACAACGATTTAATGATTCTTCATCAATCAAAGAATCTACGAAGTCAAAGACTTACGAACTTCATCGAGATTGATTTCCAACGTCAAAGAGCGTGTGAGCATGTTGAAGAATGAAGTGGAGACACCGAGCGTGAAGGCACTGAAAGGCGATCGATGCGCACAACAACATACTATCACTTTCACCACAAAGAACAATGATCAAAGAACAAAGTTAAAGATGACGCCAAAGCATAAGCTGCTCAAAGATAACTATCTCTACACCGGGAGATGGTTCAATCAAGGCAATTCTCTCACAAGAAAGAAGAATGTCGAAGACGTCACGACTACTATTACATCAACGCCTTCACCGTTTACATTCATATATACTTGAGGGAGATTATTGGAATCACTCTAAACAAGATTTCAAGTATTTATATTTCATATGTATAGGTAGCTTTATTATGGCCTTTATGTTTGTTTAAGGTCAAGCTTATGTAGAAGGCCCATAAGCTTAAGCCCAAGCCCACATAGGAAAGGATGGGAACTAGGGTGTTGCCTAGCTTCCTCCTATAAATATTTTGTAAACCCTCATTTGAGGGTTGGTTGTTCAAGTTATTCTCTTTCACTCACTCTTTCTCTTAACCGTAATATTGTTTATGCGTGTGTGTGTGTTTAGCTTGTTCATCCGCCTTCATCTCTTTCTATATAACTTGTGTTTGTAAAACTAATGACCTAACATGAGTCGATATGAGTGTAAAATAATTGGAGTGGACACAATAAATCGAGCCTTGATGAAGGACTTTTAGTAGTATGTATTTAAAATGATTCCACGCCTCGGGAAAGGGTTCATCATGATGTTGTCGGAACGTCAAGATCTCATTTTGGAGTGGAAAAGGTAGATTATGGAGTGGATTTTGTCGTTTGGGTGAAAATTTTGGCGGATTCGCGTTCTCCATAACGGCTAACGGAATAGTCAATGAAAAGGGTTACGAACAAAAGCACAAAGAAGGGGGATAAACTACAAGAAAGCTAAGAAAAAGAGAAAAAATATCACTTGATAGGAATCAAGCGAGTAGACCTGAACGAAATAGAAATCTAACTAGCTATTCTATTCCCCGGCAACGGCGCTAAAAACTTGATACGGAGGGTTCGGGGTCGAGAAGACTTCCTTTTCTACGAGCAAGTTTTTCAACCCTCTAGGCAGTGAACCTAATCGTTATAGTGTAGTATGGGGTAAGCCTAGGGGATTGATTCGTTCTCTAGGGAATAGGAATGCTAGAAAGAGATATATGATGAGAAGGTGGGGTTAAGGGAGGTTCTTTTTTTGTCTTTTTATGTTTTTGAAAGCAAGTAAATATCTCGGGGTATAGGAGTGGGGGGTGGTACTTCTACCAATTTTAACTATTTTTAATAACTACTTACTAATTAACTACTTTAACTGTGGATAGATTATGCTTAATTGAAGTGTGCTTGTATGATGATTAAAGATGTGTTTACTTAGATGTTCTTACTCCCTAGTTATCTCTTATTGGTCGCTTGAATTGTCACATCCTCATCTTTATTAGTGCGTTGTATTCCGTTTGGTCGTAGGGTGGTGCCTAATTCCCTAGTTCTATGAATTGCAACTCTCTTCTAGAATACCCGGATCGTAGTAAAATGGTATCTCCACCGAATACTCTACTATCCTTAAGCTACAATTCACGCAATAAACACAACGAATGGCCTAAGTTCACTCTTAAGCTTTTTTGCTATTTAGAACGTTCAAGCTCGCAACAATTAAAGAAGAATCCAGTTTTCCTTACTCTAGCATCTACCAATTAAGACAAGAGACAACTTAACAATAATTAACAACTAGGTTTCATAGATCTAAGCAAACACAAGGATAATTTAGCTACTCATGTTAAACAAGCAAGCACACACGCATAATTGAACATGGGTAGACATAATGATAAAATGGATAAACAAACTTATCTTATGATGTAAAATAGGGTATGGGACCCTAGAATACTATCCAAGTTGGACTACAACTGAATTAGGGTTCGCTCTCCAAAGTTCTACCTCATTTAAAATAGAAAAATCGAATTCTATATATAGATTTACAAGTGCGACGACGTCACCTTTTTCTAGTGACGCCATCAGGTCGCCGTCATTAGGGTTTTGTCTAGGCCAAGTCGTCGTTGGGACGACGTCATTTAAGCGTGACGCGTCGATCTTCATGAAGGACGCCGTCGAGATTGGTTCTTGGGCGCCCGTGTGAAATTAAGAGTGGCGCCTTCAGTAGTTTAGGCGTGACACCGTCAGTTGTAGAACCAAAATTTCACTGAGCCGTCGCGTGTAATTTGATCAAAACTTCTATATAGGACGGCGCCGCCTTTGGTTGGGACGCCGTCCTACCGAGGGCGATGCATGATTTTCACCGTGATTTAATATTTATAGTTCTCGCTCACCTAAGGTTCACCTAATGCACTAACGAGCAATGAACCCGATCGCGCGTAGTATAGAAGGTGGTAAAGCCGAGGTCGTTCCCAAGAACTATGTAGATGAGGATCCTATTAAGTCTAAGTGTCACTTGTTTTAACCTCTGTTGTAAAAATCGATCCAGCGCCTATTAATCCTCGTGATAATCGCCGAGCGCTCGAGAAGCGTCTTGATTTATCATAATCGGCCTATTTAACTGTTTGGTTAAAGATCGCTTAAAATCGGTCAACAAACCGATTAATCGGACAAAATAGAACAAAATCGGTCTAATCGAATCGAACAAAATCGCTTATAAATCGGTCAACAAAATCACTTAAAAATTGGAGAAAATTGCTTAAAAATAAGTCAACAAACCGATTAATCGGTCAAAGATCTCTTAAAATGGTCAACAAACCGACTAATATCTATGTTTAACTTTGAACTTTGAAGAATTATATATTATTTTATGTTTGAACACATGAAATATTTGAACTTTGATGCACTATACTTATCTCATACATATAATATAGTATAATATCTAAAATTACAATTTTTGCATAAAATTCCAATCCGATTAATCCCGATTAGTCCCGCTAACCGATTAATCGCTAGGCCCTACCCGACCGCCTCACTAGCGCCTAGCGAGTTTTACAACCTTAGTTTTAACTGGTTATGAGGTTGAAATGATTAATTAACTAAAGACAAGAAATAAATGCGCAAAGTAAATAGAGGTTGTGATCAATGGAGAGAAAGTGTGCTAACATAATTAATCATCCTATCATGTAATGTCTATATTTCCTAAATTACTTCCAAATGATTCAAGTGGGGGTTTAAGTCGCTAGGATAGCATTTGGTCAATTCGTCCTAACCTATCAACAAAGGCTCCTACCCGACGTCAAAGGCCAAACCTTTGGGGAGTTGTAGGACCTTGTTTTACTCAACCTTATCACGACACACAAGCTTACCACACAAAGTATACCACGTAAACCACAAACACTTATGCGTAAAGAAAAAGAAAGAAAGATGAATCAAAGATGGTGACTTGATGTATATGTCGTGTATGTTAGAGAGAAAAAGATGAAAAGAGAACTTGTTATACAATAAAGAAAACACACACAAAACACACTCAAGCACACACCTCAAATGACACATTTGAGGTGTATATATAGTTGGAATACATAATGCCCTAAAGGCTTGTCCATGGGCTTTGAGGATATGGATTGGACTTGGATTGGATTACAACTTATAAAAGGCTAGCTTAACTTAACTAATAGCCATTTGCTTAGCCCAATCCACGAGCACGTTGACTATTCTATTACGATATCTAACACACATTACAAAGTTCCTAAACGTTAATGACCATCACTTCTATTAATTGTAATTTAGGCTAACAATCTCCCCCTAAGGGGTGGTCATTTAAAAGATGCTCCACTTGATTAGGTCTTTACTTTCTTTGAGCTTGAACTTTGCGTGTTGATATAGAATAGTCTTAATTTTCGTTCCTTCAAGCTTTGTGATCATATAATGTGGTATTCTGCCATTTGTCAGCTTCGTTGGGATAGGTTTCTCCACGTTTTTCTCCACCATGCTCACACTTCTATTTGGATTTGAATTTTCAATGATGAAGTTCTCTAGCCTTTAAACGTTGTAGATTCTTTGACTTTGATAAAGAATCATCTTTAACTTTTTGTTGCCTTTGATGTTGATGAGAACTTTCATGAGTTTTGATGTTGGTATAAGCATCGGAAGATGGTGCGGTCTCTCCTCCAAGGAACAATCATCAGTACCTCCATGTTTATGTTAGTGAAAAATACCAATCAATCATCGTGGACTTTTGTTAAAAAATTGACCACTACGATTGTTATACTGATGAATGTCTTGATTCCATTCACCTTGGTCAGCGAATCACCGTCCTAATCCCATAAGGGACGGTGGCATTACATTGAATAAATTTAAGTAACGACCCTCATCTTCGTGATTCGATTCGTGAAAGGAATCTCCTTAGCGGGATTTTTAGCACTTACGAGGTTCGAATGTCGAGGTGTTAACGACATATTGTGAGAACACATCTCTAATTCTATCAAAGGTCGCTTCTCAAACCGAGGCCCTCAAGAAGGCTAACACGATATACAAGTATATCTACAGTTCAAGTGAGTCGCTAAGGTACACGAAGCATCACCTCACGATCGTAGACCGTTGAGACACACTAAGCGTAACCCATAAAGAATTACCAAGTGACTGTTTGTCGGTCCTTGATGTTGACCCTAGCGGGAGTTTCCATTCAATCACCGAGGATCACGATTGTGAATCCCTCATAAATGTTCGGCAGTTGCTAAGACTGCGTGGGACTCTAGATTATATTACTTGTGTCCTTATTGATGAACAACAAGCGATGAAATGGTTTAGTGTTCCTATGAGATCTTTTAATGAATCTCGTGGCTCTAGACTCGATTAGTGCATTTTGGTTTTCCTAAGCGGAGACTAGGGAGAGGGTCTCCTTCTTTAATACCAACAATCTCTAAGAGAAAGTCGATAGATTATGTAGGGTTCCCAGTGAGAATGAAACAAATCCTTTTAAGAGGAATTGAGTGGCTAGAAGGTTAGGTGCAGTGCGTCACTAGGTCCATGACATATTTGTCTTCAATACCAGTGTTATCTTAGTGACAACCAGTAGCATATGAATTGAACCCGGTTTCTTCCCTAAGGTTGATTATGTAGGGCTGTTTCTTTTCACCCTTTACATTACTTTTCTTTTTAATTCTTCAACCCCTTCTTTCTCCTTTCTCACATAACTCCTTTTTTCAATCATACCTAAGGACTTCTAATACTAACTATGGGTATTGTCCTTGGGTAGATCCCTCCGGCTCTGGCAGATCATAGGACGGATTTCCTATCCTTAGTCACCTTATAACTCCATGACTGTCCTATTGTTGCCATGAAACCATTTTCTTGAAAATCTCTCAACGTGTTTATAATTATAAAACACATTTTGATAACACCTTGAGAGTTTTATATTTTCAGAAACACTCCCCCTTCACATGTGCTTATATTTTTTAACTTAAATCACATGGAGAGGTGGAGTTCACACTTTTAAATTTATCTCGCTCATGATAGACAACTCCCACGAGACACGGTTACGTTGCTTAGTTAAAGAGTTCCATTGTCGGTTTTAGGTGACAACTATCTCTAATAACTAACTTGAAGTTGTAAACACTCCTTGAAAAGGAGGTTAGACCCATGTAAGTTCATGTCTATTACGAGTTTCTAGATGGTACATTCTTGACTTTGATTTCGTCAATTCATTGGTTTCACACGAGTCGAGCTCTTTTGAGATTCAAACCACGATCATTAAATATTTTAGATCACATTTTAATCACGTCTTCTCCCCCTCAAAAATAGCATATCCGTGATATTTTTTGATATCAACGGATTAAACAACATTTTTAGAATCTTTTGGGGAGACAAACGGATTTTATTTAAGCATGAAATTGGAACATTTTTGTTTTATACTCCCCCTTTAATAAAGCATAATCAAATAAAGGGTTTTGGAGGGAGTTATCTTGAGCACAAACTATTTTGAAAGATTTTGAAAAATCTTTTTGAACAATCTTGAAATGGTGCTCAAGATGATGATGATTTCTCACCAGTTTTAAATGTAGTGCACTCAAGCGTACACTAGATTTTCTTTTGAAATACGAGTTTTGATTTGAAATAATCAAAAGTCATCATTTTTAGTCCGGTTTCGCATCAAGTATCGAAAGCCATTGTTGAAGAAATTTTGAGAAACGACATGTTTTAGAAAACATTAAAGAACTCTCGCTCAATCATCCGTACACGTCCGTATCATTGTTGAATGAAATTTCTTGAAATGTCATGTAATATCGATTATCTGAGAGACATGTCGTGAGAAGAATATTTTGGATTTTTGATTTTATATTGTTTTTGTATTTTTGAAAATATTATATTTTATATTTTTCTTTTGTTGGTTTTCAAATTTTGTATTTTGTTTTCAAAAATATTTACAGTAAGCTTTTGGAAATCATTTTCAAGAAGATTAGAAGACGTTCTAACTCCTCGGTGGTTAGGCTTCAGATTCCAATTAAATCGAACTAAATCGTTAAACCTTTATTTTGGAAGGGCATTAGTAAATAGATCGGCGAGTTGGTAATCTGTCTTCAAGAAAAATAATTCAACAGTACCTTCCTCTACATGCTCTTTTATGAAGTGGTAGCGGACTCTGATATGCTTAGTCTTTGAGTGATGAACAGGATTGCATGATATGGCTTTGGCACTTTTCGAGTCACAATACATAGGTATTTTATCAAAAATAAAGCCATAATCTGTGAGTTGTGTCATCATCCATAGAACTTGAGCACAACACGCAGATAGAGACACATACTGCCTTGTTGGTTGAAAGTGCAAGACAATCTTGTTTCTTTGAAGACCGGTGACTAACTTTTCAACCAAAATTGTGCTCCTCGGATGTACTTTTTGTCAGAACTTGATCACCTGCGTTATCCGCATCCGAAAAGGCTATTAGATCAAATCCGATTCCTTCGGATACCAAAGTCCCATGTGAATGGATGTCTTGAGTACCGAAGATCCGTTTAACCTCTTTGAGGTGTAGTTCTGAGCTTTGCACGAAACCGTGCTAATAAGCAAACAAAGAAATTGAATATCGAATTACTAGCAGTGAGGTACTTGAGAGAACCAATCATGCTCGATATTTCTTGGATCAATAGTTTTCCCAAATAAATCGGCTCTAATTTTTGGTGAAGTTACCATTGGTGTGCCAACGAGTTACAATTATCCATACCATGATTTTTCAAAATCTCGATTGTATATTTGGCTTGATTAATAAAAATTCCACGAGGGGATTGATGTATTTGTAAACCAAGAAAAACTTTAGTTCCACCATCATGGACATTTCAAATTTGCTTTTCATGAGATTTTCAAAATTTTTGAAAGATTCGGATTAGTGGACCCAAAATGATGTCGCCCACGTAAATCGAACAATCAAAATGTCATTTTGTATTTTTAGTAAACAAGGTACGATCAATGCTTCCTTTGGTGAAATTGTTTAGAATCGGGAAGGAGAAACGATTCGTCATACCATGCTCTCTGAGCTTGTTTCAAACCATAGATTGCCTTTTGAGTTTGTAGACGTAGTACGGATGTTCCATGTCTATGAAGCCTTACGGGTGACTCACGTGCACTTCTTCTTTCAGAGTTCCATTCAAGAACGCAGTTTTGATGTCCATCTGATAAACCGTGATGTCTTTGTGAGCTGCATAGGCTAAGAATATCCTGACTGCTTCAAGTCTGGCTACCGGGGCGAATGGCTCTTCAAAATCTATTCCTTCTTACTTTCTGTATCCTTTGGCCACAAGACGAGCTTTGTTGCGAATTACAGTCATTTCTTCATCCCTTTTGTTTTTCCATAACCATTTGAGATCTATGACGTGAATGTCAATTGGTCTTGGAACCAAATCCCAAGAGTCATGTAGACGATATTGGAGAAGTTCCCCCTGCATCGCTTCTATCCAAGCGTTGTCTGCCATTGCCTCCCAAATGTTCTTCGGTTCAATATTGCTAATTGAGCAAAGGTAAATGCACAAGTCGCAATCGGTGGCAAGTTGGCATCTCGTCTGAATTGGCCTTGAAGGTTCACCAATAACTTGTTCAATCGGATGGTCTTTTGTCCACTTCAGAGTATAAGGATACTGTATGTTATATGAATGCGAGTTAGATGGTTCTCGTAAGCTTGAAGATGATTCAACTGATTCCGTAGCAAACGGGTTTTCGAATACGTCTTCATCTAACGTTGCATTGTTTTGGTTTTGTGTAGGTTCTTCTTGAAATTATATGTTTTGGTTTTGCTCATCAACTGTTGGTAAAACGGTTTCAAGAATTGGAGTTGTTGGAGTTGGAGCGTTGGTTTCGTTGTGGTAGATGCATCTTCATTGGTGGTGGTAGATGATTTTGAGCGGGTGCAATGGAATGATGGTTTGATGCATTTGTCGGTTCCACCGCAAGATTTGATAACATCAAATAGTCCCGAATATTAAGTGTCAATTTCCCCAAGAATGCTTGTAATTTATATCATTTATATGGATTTACGCTTGTTTTCCATTATTTTCCACTTTTAGGTAAATTACGAGCATTGGAGCTAAAGAGACGCGGAATTGGAGAACTATCAAAGATTTATCAGAGTATGCTCACTTTGAAGAAGTTACGGCGTAACTCATCTCTCACATTACGCCGTAACTAAAGCGTGACTCTGAAAACCAACTCATTAGAAGATTACGGCGTAACTCTCACTAAAGACTACGACGTAACTATATTAGGTCAAATGAGGTTCCACGCCGTGATAACTACGCCGTAACTCTTGTTTAAACTACGGCGAACCAAGAAATATTGAAGATACAACAGTAACCACTTATAAGGTTACCAGTAACCAAAGCAGATCTAGTGCAAATTACGAAGAAATAGAAGATTAAGGCGTAACTATTCTATTAGTTACGCCATAACCCAATTGGCCTATAAATACCCCATGATTTCCAGATTTCAAAGCATCCCATTCCACACACCACAACCAAAGAACATGGGAAGAAGCCAAAGGCAGGTCTAGAGGAGCATACGGAGTCGTCTCAAGGGATAAATCACTCCCTATGATAAGCATTAGCATTTTATCTTTTCTTTACTTTTTGATTCATGTATTTAAGTAACATTGAATATTGAATTGATTTGTATGGTTAATATGAGCGGCTAAGCACCTCTTGGTGCCGGCTTTGTTATGATTCATAATTGTTTTGTTTGCGTTTACATTACTTCCGTATAATTATTTCTAAGTGTATGCACCATAGTTTATTGCTAGCTACCCTTATTTGGGTAGTTTTTGTTAGGATTTAGAAAATCCAATCGTTAAAGTGTCGGTCACCTCAAGTATATGTAATCGTTAGAAAGCTCGTAGTCATAGTTATTTAATGTTAGTTAGTATTTAGTTAAGTAACACCGTGGAGGACTGACGGTCTTTACCCACCGTATGCCTCGATCCACGGCCGTGGGTGGCGTTTATGTAGGTACTATAAATACCCTCTAACTCCCAAGGTAGAGGGTTGGAGCTCATAATAAGATTCTTCTTTCTCTCACTAAGTTCCCAAACCTCTTAACTTTCTCTCTAAAACCCTATAGTGTACGCCCCATATAAACATGATTTGATGTGTATGTGAAATCCAATATGTTACAAATGGTATCAAGAGCCATGGTTTGATCATCTCTCTTACATGTTCTTGGATTTCTAGTGGTTTTATATGGTTTTGGGTTTGAAAAGTTTAGTGGTATTTGCATCATTGGACCATTTCTAGTGTTAAAGTTTGGATTTTGATTGTACTTTTGTGTTTAGAATCATTATAAGTGCTTAGGTTTTGATTTGGAAGGCTTGAATCGGTGTGGTTGGGTTGTTTTGGATTGAAAAGTGGTGTTTTGAATATTTCTACCTAGCGACTTGAGTCACGGACTAAATTTCTTCAGTAGCGACTTGTGTCTACATTCTTTAGCGACTTGACTTTGTTGTGGGAAGCGACTTGTGCTCTAGCGATTTGGCTTTTGAGACAAAGCGACAAATAGTACAAAGTAGTGGTCGTACTGTTTTGTCTAGTGATTTGTCCCTAGCGACTTGTCCATCTAGCGACTTGTTATTCTAGCAACTTCTGTGTCTAGCGATTTGTCACTAGCGATTTTTCTTCATAGCGACTTGTTCTTCTAGCGAGTTGTCACTCTAGAAACTTGTGAGCCTAGCTACTTGTCCATTTAAGCGACTTGTAACCTAGCGACTTGGTGACTTAGCGACTTGACTTCAAGGTTTGAAGCGACTTGGTTAATCATTGTTTCTGATACGGTTTTCTCTTGATTTAGTAAAATCCCGTGTAAGAATCTATTTCCCGGTTTAATCATAGAGTTATAAAATCTCGTGAAATCTATAATCATGTCTACCAACGCGCCTACAATCATCTCTTCATGGTGAGACGCCTTCAAGCGGATCGGATACTCGTCCACCTATGCTTAACATAATTGATTATGACTCATGGGGTCAACGAATTAGGTTGTCTTGTTTGGGAAAGGAAAATGGGGTTAACATTCTCAAATCAATTGATGAAGGACCTTATCGATTGCGACTACAAGAGACACACTTGAAACCGCTGCGGATGTACAAAGATCTTAGGTTTGGACGGACCAAAGACGTATGATGAGCTCAATAATAAAGAGAAAAGAGATACGATGCGATATCGGGGCTTCAAACATTATACTTGTGGTCTTCCAAAAGACATCTACAAGTTAATCAATCACAACACTGAAGCCAAGCGCGTTTGGGACAATGTTAAGATGCTTCTCTCGGTTCGAATTGACCAAAGAAGACAGGGAATCTCAATTGTATGATGATTTTGAGAACTTTGAAATGAACCACGGAGAAAGTGTCATCAATACTATGTGAGGTTCCACAAACTTTTGAATGATATGAGGAATATCAAAATGACCATGCCAAATATTCAGCTCAATTCAAAGTTTGTGAACAACATGAATCCCGAATGGCACAAATTTGTCACCTCAGTCAAGTTAACCAAAGGATTAAGGAACACCAACTATGAGCAATTGTATGCTTTCCTACTTCAGAATGAGAAGCATGCTATGTTTGAACGAATGATTCTTGAAAAGTTCAAATCTAATCAGGGAGAGGCAAGCTCATCAAATGACTCTACAACATTCTACACAAATGTAGGAATTACCACCAAAGCCTCTCAAGTCATACCAACGGGTAACGGTAACCACAAGCTCATTCCAGATCCAGCATATAAGCCTCCAGACTCAAACACAATCATGGAACATTTCATCAATCAACTGGCTCTTATGGTTAAGCAAAATCTGAACCTCACTCCACACACTAACAATGAGATCGAATCGCATCCAAACTACACAATCATGCTATTATCAAAGATGGTAAGATCATGGTGCAACCAAAGCAAGGAAGACAATATGAACAAGGAAAAGGTGGAGTAGGTGGAGGGTATGTGTTAATCGAATCGTGGAAAGAATGCAAATCAAGGACAAGGAAAGCCAATCAAGTGCTACAACCGTGGTGGTGAAGGACATATTGCAAGGAACCGCACATCTCCAAAACGCCTCAAAACGCGAGTATTTCAGGACAAGATGCTGCTGGTGCAAGCTCGTGACAATGGAGCGGTTTTGAATGAAGAAGATTTATTGTTTCTTCCGAGGAAATGCCAAAACATATGATCTTTGATGTGGATGAGCGACCAATTCAGGAAATAGGTCACAATCATCAAAATGCCTTTCAAGTTCTTGATCGTGATGCATTTGACTCTAATGTCGATGATGAACCTCCTGCCCAAACAATCTTCATGGCTAGCATTTCTCCAATGGTCTCTCCAAAGGTCTCATCACCACAACTGGCTGGTCCATCCAAAGATTCACTCATTTCTGAGGTATTAAAAATTTACGATGAAGTTGATGAGCAAAATATACATAACGAAGTACAATCTCATGAAACTAATGAATCAGATATTGATAATGTGTGTAATAGTAATATTGTCCCATATGATCAATATGTGATACAAAGTGAAAGTGAGATCGTACCAAGTGATGAATCTTCTTCAGTCAATGATGACTATGTCTTTGATGAATACACTGCATGTGCCCCTAATGATTCATTATCTCCGAATCAATGCGTATAAAGAACAAGTTGCTATTTATGAACAACGTGCTAAGTTTGAGTTAACTACCCGTGAGCGGGAAATGGATGACCAAATGCGTATAATTATTAGAAAAGTAATTTTAGAGAAGAAGTGTTAAAACAAGAGTTAAACTCCTTACAAAAAAGCTTTCTAAAACTGTTAAGCAAAAGCAAGAACTCCAAGATAATGTTAAAGTGCTTAAACAAGAATTTAATGCTAATGAATCAAAACTTTTGAATGAATTTTCCAATCTAAAAACTTTGAAAACAAGCTTGAAAATAAGTTGTGCGTATAAGGGAATACCATTCAGATCGCTTCACATGATCACTAAGCACGAGTCTTAAGCGATAAGCATAGTATACCCTAGTAGAGGAACCAAATCCCGAGTATTGTAAAAGGCTAAAGCTTTCCATAAGATTGTATATGATGGTAATGAGATCCTCAAGCCTAGGTATACACCATCATGTATTGGAAGCACGGAAGAGGATAGAAAATTAGAAGATGCCTCTAGGGAGAAAATGGATAAGAAGCTAAAAGATCCCGAGTGTAAAAAGAAAACATAACGATCAAACCCCATGATTACACTAAAGAAAATTGGATTTCCTACACATGTTTAAGCCTCAAACTCAATTAACCCCGAACAAGTTTTTGGAAAAAGGACATAGATATGCAAAAGCAAATCTTCTTGTTGAAACAAACACTCCCCTTAGGAAAATGCCTCCGTCTCATCGTGTATCCTCCGAATACACCAATGCATTTAGTTTCTAGAACTATTCCCACTAAGAGCAAGACCTTAATCACCAGATGTTGTTTATCAACTATTCGTTGATTTTGAAAAGACATGTAAGAAAAGAATCACACCTACGGGGATAAGCTCAAGGGTAGAGGGGTTTTGAGCAAACTAAAGAATGCTATTTAACTGAGGTCATACCTTTCTTTAAGCAATTAAAAGTTCAATTTGAGAGTATTCAAAAAGGGATAGACTCAAATATTAAAGAAATGGAAATGGAATTTGATGCAATGATAGTTGAGGTCAATGATTATGAGCGGAACTCAAATATAATGAAATTGAAAGGAAGAACTGCATATCTTAAATGGGAACTTAGTATTGAGTTGTGTGGCTCAAGATGTGTTTTATACTATTACTAAGCATTCTATTATCGCCTCTCAATTTCATGAATTATCTCATTGCTTTGAAAGTTTCCCATGATCGTGTCATTGAGCTTGAAAACAAAACCTCAAAACTAAATGAGAAAATTGACCGGGATGATCACGATAATTTGGTAAAACACTTTTCCAAGCTAGAAGTTGAACATTTTGACTTGCAACTAAAATATCAACATCTCAAAGAAAATGTTAAAACCTCAAACATCAAGATATCCTCGGATGTTCCGAGTTTGATGCGCTTTTGAAATAAACAAAGCGTGATGAACAAATTCGAGCCCTCAGTAACACGATCGTAAAATTAAAACCCAAATCTCACAATTAAAGGGTGAAAAGAACAATGTGGTGGCTCTCAAATGTCTCCTCCTTTAGATTCTCAAGTCTCTCAAACTTTCATCTTCAAAACATCATTAATGTATTACAACAAGAAAATGAGAGTTTTCTAGAAGAAAATGAAAGGTCAAATGACACTTCAAAGAGTTATACGATTCAATGAAAGTCACCCGTGACAAAACAATGAAAAAATAAATTCGTTAAAAAAGGAAATTGAGAATCTGAAGAGTCGATAAAAGGGAAAATGCCACTTGTCTTTAATGAGAATGTTACATCAAATACATCTGCAGATTCTAAATATATTGTGATCATTAAATATATTCCTCCTCATCTTAGAAATAATGAACTTGTGTGTCATAACTATTTCTTTCACCTTAAGGATAGTCTAGAATGTCTCCGTGAGATTGTAGAAGAGGATCACATAAATAAGCCACTGATAGTGAAATTAGGTTTGCTTGCATACAGAGCCAAACGATCTCGGAGTCTGTTAGAATGTTTAAGAGCAACATGTCCTAAATCCTTATGTGAGAAAGATAAAGATGTGATGCCCGCTCTATGCTCGGTGTTAAGAAAGTGAACTTTAATGTGCCTTCAAGTAGTTCGATCCCAAAGACTTCTAAACACGAAATGCAAAAGTAGCAAAACCAACTAATGTTCCCATTCCTCTACAGAGTAAAAGTGACACCAAAGCGGGCGTGTCAAAGCCTCAAGGCAACACAAAGAATGATAGGACCTTGCAAGCTAGGAATGTTCGGTGGAAAAGAGTAGAAGATCACCTTAGGAAGAATGAAACTATGTTGAATAAAACGAATCATGTTGATTCTAGTGTTAGCTCTAAGCATCTTTGTAATTAATGCGAATTACGCTACTTTTGGCAAAACATGTAATGATGATTGCTTGGTTTACATTACTAATCATGTATATGGTGTGAATGATTTTATTAATGTTGTTAAATACCCGCTTAAAATTGTTAATGCCAAAATCAAGCTAAGAAGGCTAGAAAGCAAAGGGGAAGAAGGTTAGAAAACATTGAAACCCACAGGAAGAAAATTTACTAATATAGGTTATCGTGGATACCCATCGCCGCAAATTTAATCTTAATGAGATGTGTCCTAAATTATCTAAGTTAATGCCCAAGAGGAAATGGATGCCCACCGGTAGAACTATACCTTTAAGAAGTGAACATACTTTGAATAGATCTCTCGTTTCTACTAGCCCGACATCTACCACTAATGATTTTATTGACTCGCTCGATGTGGATGTTCCAATCTCTTTGTCTAACCAAGTGGAACCCATTATTGCATGAGGATCCCAATTATCCATTATCCATTCTTGTTTGTGTTCAACCGCATGTCGTTCAAATCGCTCGTGGTACTGGACTCAGTGCCGTTCCAAGCATATGATTGGAGATCGCTCATGACTCATGAACTTCGTGAATAAATTCATCGGATATTAGATTCGGAATGACCATTTTGGTGCAATTATGGGTTATGGAGATTATGTTGTTGGTGACATGTAATATCCGGGTATATTATGTTGAAGGTCTTGGTCATAACTTTGTTCTCGTTGGTCAATTCGTGATTCCGATCTAGAGGTGGCTTTTAGAAAACATACTTGTTTCGTTAGAGAACTTGATGGTGTGGAACCAAAGAGGAACACGTGGTTCAAACCTATACACCATCTCTATCGAAGACATGATGAAGTCTTCTCCAATCGCTTGTTGTCAAAGGTTTCAAAACAAAGTTATGGTTATGGCATCGTCATCTCAATCACTTGAACTTGGCACCATTAATGATCTTTCCGAAAGGACCTTGTAAGAGGCTTACCCATATTAAAGTATGAAAAGATCATCTTTTTCAACATGCCAATTAGGAAAAAGCGGAAATATGCCCACAAACCTAAACCCGCAAACTCGCTTATGGAAGTTCTTCATACTCTTCATATGGATTTGTGCGGACCTATGAGAGTGCAAACGATAAATGGGAAGAAATATGTTTTAGTCGTTGTTGATGACTACTCGATTTACTTGGGTTAAGTTTTTGAGGACAAAGGATGAAACTCGGATGTCATCATCAAACTTATCAAGCACCGCAGTTCGACTTAACAAGACCGTTAGAATTATTCGAACATACAATGGCACCGAGTTTGTTAACAAAGACCTAAGTCAATTTTATGAAAGCATTGGAATCATCATTAAAGAAGTGTTCCACGCGCCTCAGCGTAATGGTGTAGTTGAAAGACGAAATCGGACCCTTGTTGAAGCTGCAAGAACTATGCTAATTTATTCAAAGGTTCAAATGTATCTTTGGGCTGAAGCCATTGCCACTTCTTGCTACACCCAAAATCGTTCCCTCATACACACCACTCATGCAACAACCCATACGAACTTGTCCATAAACGAAAACCTGATCTCTCCTACCTTCGTGTATTTGGTGCTTTGTGTTATCCAATGAATGACGGTCAAGATTTAGGAAAATTAAGAGCTAAGGCTGACATTGGAGTTTTTGTGGGTTATGCATCAAACAAGAAGGGTTACCGAATCTACAACAAAAGAACTCGAGATATCATAGAAACTATTCACGCCACGTTCGATGAGTCGTCTGGGCAAATGGCTCCGGGACAATCAAGTTCGGACCCGCATCAAAACCTTCATTAAGCGGTCCCATTAGTTCTTCTCTTGTACAAAATCCTCAACAACAATTTCATATGTACCTCCTTCGAAGATGATTTGAAGAAATTATTTGATCCAATGTTTGATGAACACTATGAGCCTCATCGCTAATGATCACCAAATACATAAAAAGAGGTCATCCCTAACCGCTTAACGTAGATAACCCATCGCTTTCTATGTCATTGAGTCAAGAAGCGCCTCTGCGGATCACTCATCCTCATCATCAAATCCTCAATCCTCGAGTGTACATCATGGAAATGTTTCGCACCTATGATGGAGATAACCCTTTGCTACTCCCGGTTGCTCCTTTGAAAACATATTTTCTCTGAACCATCATCGAACCATCTTCATCGTGGAAAACAACTCGCTACCTCGGTTCTTCAATCACAACCACACGAGCTTTTCGAGAAAATGGACACACGATCATCCGTTGGACAATATCATAGGAATCCTCTAGTCCGGTATCCACCGTAAGCGACTTTTGCAACAGATGCCTTATGGTGCTTCTTCAATTCCATACTATCAAAAGTCGAACCAAAAGATGTCAAAATAGCAATGTCGAAGACGGTGGTTCAATGCAATGCGGGAAGAAATTCATGAGTTTGACCGACTTGATGTTTGGGAATTAGTACCAGCCCCTGAGTGTGCAATGATCATTGCTCTCAAATGGATCTTCAAAGTGAAACTTGATGAGCATGGGGATGTATTAAAGAACAAGGCAAGACTTGTTGCAAAAGGATATCGTCGAGAGGAGGTATTGACTTTGAGGAATCATTTGCTCCAGCTTGCGTATTAAAGCAATCGAATCTTCTTAGCTAATGTTGCTAGTAAGAACATGGTGGTTTATCAAATGGATGTAAAAGTCGCTTTTCTTAATGGAGATCCGAAAGAAATCATGTACGTCGATCAACCGTAAGGTTTTGTGGATCCCGAACGTCCTACTCATGTCTATCACTTAAAGAAGGCTCTCTATGGTCTCGAAACAAGCTCCAAGGGCATGGTATGATACTCTCTCAAAGTTCCTCTTATCTCTTGGATTCAAAAAGGAGCAATGGATCCCATTGTTCACCATAAAGTCGCAAACACTTAATTCACGCTCAAATCTATGTAGATGATATTATTTTTGCCTCGACCGACCCTACCGAATGTGACCGTTTTCATATGAAATGGGTTCCAAATTTCAAATGTCTATGATGGGACAAATGTCGTTTTTCTTGGGATTTCAAATTTCACAAAGTCCTGGAGGCATTTTTATCAATCAATCTAAATATGCTAATGAAATTTTAAAGAAATTTGGATTTGACACTTGTGACACCGTTGATACTCCCATGGTGGGCGCACCAAACTGGATGAGGACCCTCGTGATCATGGTAGATCAAACAAAATATCGTAGTATGATTGGATCCCCGTGTACCTCACAACCGAGAACCGATATTCTATTCGTTGTATGTATGTGTGCTAGATACCAAGCTAAGCCTCTGAAAAGCACCTTGAAGCGGTTAAGCGGGTCTTCGGTATCTCCAAGGTACCATTAACATGGGACTTTGGTATCCGAAGGACACCAACATGTCACTAACAAAGATATGCGGATGCGAGACCATGCAGGGTGTCAAGATACACGTCGAAGCACATCAGGCGGTGCTCAATTCTTGGGATAAAAACTTGTAAGCCGGTCTTTAAGAAACAAATGAGTACGTTGATATCCTCTACAGAGGTCGAATACATCGCCATGTCATCTTGTTGTGCTCAAATCTTATGGATAAGATCCTAACTATCGACTATGGCTTTGACTTCAACAAAATTCCTCCTCAGACAGTGATAACAAAGTGCCATTGCTCTCTCCTGCAACAACGTTCAACATTCAAGAGCAAAGCACATCGACATTCGACATCATTTCATCCGGGAACAAGTGGAAAAAGGTGTGGTAGAACTTTACTTTGTGAGAACTAAATATCAGCTAGCAGACATCTTCACTAAAGCACTCCCTCGAGAACGTTTCGAGTTTATTCTTCCACGACTTGGTCTAAAGAGTCTACAACCGGAAACACTCAAACGTCTTTAAGAGGAAGACGAGGAGTAAAAGCTATTCTTCATCCATCTCTTGTAAATATTTATTCAAAAAAGCAAAATACAAAATTATAAAACCCCCAAAAAAATCCATAAAAATAAGAAAATCTTTGAAAATGCTAAAAATATTTTTCCCATCTTTTCTTTTTACGATTTCATCTAAGGTCTTTGTGTTGTCATTCAAAGAGTGACACGGGTCTTTAGATGAAGTTCGAATGTACATAAAAAAAATAAAAAATAAATAAATAAAATAATTTTTTTTTGAGAGAATGAAAAACAAAAGGTTTATAGTCATTTCGAGACTATACCCGCTTTTAAAAGAAAGAACAGAGCCATGCTCTATCTTATTTTTCAAATCTCATGCTCTGATTCTAAAAACAAATGTTTGTCACCAAAAAGACAAATGTTTCCTTCACAAATACTTTTCCTTCTATAAATTCTTTTGAAAAATATTTGTTATCTAATAAAAACTAATAGCTTTGAAAAATAACTCGGACTCAATTTTTGAAAATCATCTGGACTTGACATTTGTCAAAATCTCTATCTCTCAATCAACAACATATGTCATTGATTGTGGGGGAGAATGAGTTCAATTAAATCAAAAGGTTATTTGTCATACAATTGGTTCAGACCAAGGCTTATGTCATGTTTTCAAAAGATATTCAAGCATGTTTAATCTTTGGAGTTTAAAGTCTCATATTTGATCCTTATCAGTTAAATGTTTTTCATAAGCAAGTCACAATTCTCCTCAAAAGCTGTGAAAAACAATTTAAATCTATAGAGATCACAAATCTCAAATGTTTTGAAAATTATGATCCGGGGAGAATTTGTGATTTAAATTGGATTTAAAGCGATAATTCGACAAGCCGGTTTGTAAGTGATTAGCAAGCTCTCCTCCCTACATGTGCCAAACGATTTCAAATTTTCCATGCACATGTTAAGGGGAGCATCTATATCAAACCAAAAGGATTGAAATGTGATTGATTTGTCTCTAAGTGCAGGTTTTCCCTAATATGTGTAAAACTCTTTCAAATCTCGATGCACATATTGAGGGGGAGCAACTTTTTGAAAACCACATCATTTCCTAAAAAATATCTTTAATAAGTATTTGAAACACTAATTTTGATCGGGAAGGTGATGTAGATATTTTTAGAAAATGTTAATCAATGAAGTGAATCCTTCCTCTTGCCTCCATGTGCCAAACGATTTCAAATATCGATGCACATGTTGAGGGGAGCTTTTTCGAAATATCAAAACAATTCGGTAAAAATTCTTTGATAATATATCACAAGTACCGGATTGATTTTCAAATGGTTTTCAATTGGTTCCAATGGCGGAAGAACAATACCAAAAGACCGACCAAATTTACTTTATGTATGGAGATATAAGGATGGTTAGGTTAGGTATTCGTTCCCACGATACCGCCAGAGCCGGAGGGATCTACCCAGGGACAATCCACTAGATAGTGTAGAGTCCTTTGGTATGATGAAAAAAAAGGAGAAAATAGAGATGTGGGAAGAGTGCCGATCGAGAAAGAGCTAGAACCGGAATAAACCCAACAAGGTTCTAGTTATGAAGTCTCGGTAAGCTTGAAGGATTGAAGAATGAAAAAGAATTGAATGTGAAAGGGTGAAAAGAAATCGCCTCAATAATTCAACCTTAGGGCGTAAACCGTGTTCAATACATATGCTATTGGTGTTTACCAAGGTAACACCGGTATTGAAGACAAGGCGTCATGGACCCATGGACGCACCGCACTACAACTTCCTGTGCTACTCAAGTTCCTCCTAAAAGGACTTGTTTCATTCTCACGGGGAACCTACATTATCTATCGACTTTCTCTTATAGATTGTTGATATTGAAGAAGGAGACCCTCTCCCTATTCTCCGGCATAGGAACCAAATGTGCACAATTGAGTCTAGAGCCACGAGATCATCAATAAATCTCATTAGGACACTGTCAATGAAGACTCTTTGTTTAACACAATGAGGAAAGAAAGAATATATTTTAAGAGTCCTATGCATTATTGATAAGGTTTTAAAATGTACCATTTTGAGGGGTCGTTTAAGCCCTTATTTGATCACTTTTGTATCCGTTATTACTTAATATCGTTCCTTTTCACTTTTTAGGTCTCTTGAAGACAAATTGCTGGAATGACACTTATTCGGACGAAAAGGCATGAATATATGAAGAAAATGGCCAAAGTCAAGAATCGAGACACTCAAGTCTTTGAAATACAAGGGGACGGCGTCGGTGTTACTGCTGACGCCGTCGAGCACATGTTGTGACGATACAGAGCCAAATTGCTTATTTTCAAGTGACGGTGTCGGGGCTTTAAAAGTGTAGGCCGTCGCAACTCGGATGGCCTAGATTTGATCCGACGACGTCGGAAATCAAGAGGACGTCACAAGCACAAGGTGACGCCGTTGCAAGACTAACGTGGCCAAGACGAAACCCTAATGACGGCCCCGGCGTCACAAATCATAAGGTGACGCGGTCGCGAATGTAATCTTATATATAGAATCCGAATTTTTCATTATTGAGTGTGTAGTCTTTTGGAGTAAAAACCTAAACCGAACCAAGGCTGTCTTGTACAGTATTTTAGGGTTCCCAACCCTATCTTACACCAAGATAAGTGTTTTACTTCATTAATTCAATTATGTCTTCAATTATTTGTGTGTATGCTTGCATGGTCTCCATGTTCGGCTAATTTACTTGTGTGTTTGCTTAGGGAATATGAAACTTAACTATTGAATATTGATTGGTTGTCTCTTATCTTAATTGTTAATGATCTAGTAATGCGATAGGTCATTCGTTGTGTAGTTAATGCTTGATTAATCTTTGTGAACCTTAGACTATAACACCTAGAGTAGTTGTAGGCTAAACCATCCAAAGAGTACCTTAGAGTTAGAGTTTATAAATCATAGAGATTTTGTAGACGAGACCCTTTGGTAGTTTCAAAGAGTTAGGGATAAACGCATACCCTACGACCTTAGACACACAAAGCGATTAGGAATAAGGACGTGATAATTCAACCATCAATAGGAGATAATTAAGGAGTAATACAACCTAAGTAAACACATTCTTAAACTATCATACCAGCACACATTAATTAGACATAGACTACCCTCACCTTAGTTAATTAGATAATTAGATAATAGAGTAATCGGTAGAAATACCAACCCCCCAAATCCAAACCCCGAGATTCGTACCTTTCCATTTCCTAAAAAATATAAAAAGCACAAAATAATCTTCCTCAACCCCAACCTTAGCGTAGTAACTCCTCACTAGCATTCCTATTCCCTAGAGAACGATATCAATTCCGTGGCTTACCCTAATACTACACTACAACGATTAGGTTCATTGCTAGGGTGTTGAAAAACTTGCTCGACGAAAAGGAAGTTCCTTTGACCCCGAACGACGCATGTAGCATTATCAATTATCCTTGTGGTATTGCCAGAACATCTGAGTGATATGTAAACATATTCACAATGACGATAGAAAGCCTTCTAGAGCCAACATCAAACAAGCTCTTGGTAGGTGGCATGTGAGATCTATCTAATAGATCAAACTTGTGACAACTGGATTGAAACAATGGGGCGATTCATTATTGAATCAACCTTGGTCGAGAAATGGATTGACGGATACCTTTGAAAAACCGTCGTTGTGCTTAAAATTCTTTTCTAGCACATCGATCGTATTAATACTTCAAAATAAAAGGTGTTTATGATTGATAATTGATTTTCCTTAAAACCTTCGTTGTATTGCAAAAACACTTTATATTGAGTAGTACACGATTGTTTTCAAATCTCTTTTCATCAATCGATGAATCTTAATTATTTGGTTCACTCACTTCGTGTTGTCTTCTACGAGACGTTCCGGTTTGAGAATAGCTAGAACAATTGCGAAACCTGTCAAGGAGATTCTTGAATTATACACGATAACGAGCGTGCTTGTAATCGATCAGCGGGAACCGTGGGCGTGTACCTCGATTCAACGAAGTGATCAAAGACACTTTCACGCGCTTTATTGCTAACTGTTGTGTGCGGTACACCCAGCGTTGGTACGGTGATCGGAAGGAGAAGTCAATTCATAGCCGCATGCTCACACAACACATTCACTTCTAAAGAAATTATGATAAGTGCATCAACGACTCTGATATTTTCACTCCATGCTTCTGCTACGCTGCTGCAAATATCATGAATCAACTAAAGCTTCCACTACTCTGATGAGAAGAAATCATGATCCAGAATGTGAGCATGTCAGTCCAATGTCACAACATCACATAATGTCAACACTACAAAGGAAGAGTCAAAGATTTATGTATGCTGATGATCTCAAAGCTGGCTCAAAACTCATCATCACGTGGATCAGTTAAAGACCTCTACTTGGGTTAATCAAACATGCAAAACATGAAGAATCAATGACTACGGGCTACAGAGCAAAGAGCTTAAAAAGGAATCCAAGAACAATCTTAATGTAATATCTGTTTGTATTCATTGTAATTTGAGGTGACCTCCCTTAGGGGGAGATTGTTAGGATTTAGAAAATCCAGTCGTTAAAGTGTCGGTCACCTCAAGTATATGTAATCGTTAGAAAGCTTGTAGTCGTAGTTATTTAATGTTAGTTAGTATTTAGTTAAGTAACACCGTGGAGGACGGACGGGTCTTTACCCACTATATGCCTGATCCACAGCCCGTAGGTGGCGTTTTATGTAAGGTATTATAAATACCCTCTACCTCCCAAGGTAGAGGGTTGGAGCTCATAATAAGATTCTTCTTTCTCTCACTAAGTTCCCAAACCTCTTAACTTTCTCTCTCTAAAACCCTATAGTGTACGCCCCGTCTAAACATGATTTGATGTGTATGTGAAATCTAATATGTTACAGTTTTGAATGGCGGTAGAGGCTAGTTGCTTAGGAGATATGACCAACTGACCCTAAGTGAGTAGACTGAGACGGGAAGGGTAAGATATGACCAACTGATGACCCTTTCTACTTGTGCGATTTAACCAACTGATCACATACCGTTTGGATGAACTTAAGAATTAGGGGGTGAGTGTTTAAGTTGCTAACGCCCGGCACTCACTATTATAAGTCTAGCATGTAGCGGTACTTAATGACTCGGCAGGGACCGAGAACAAGCTGGACTTATGAGGGACACCGACTTCTCGGTGGTGGCATCTTTGTTTGATAGGTTAGGCGAATTGACCAAATCTTTGTCCTCTCGACTTTGACCCCACGAAGTAATTGGAAGTAATTAGGCGTGAGACATTACTAGCTAGGATGATTAACTAGGTTAGCACCACTCTCCTCTATTGATTGAACCTTTTCCTTTATTTGCTTTTATCTCGCTTTAGTAGTTAATTAATTAATTCCTTATCAAAATCATATTAAAAGCGTGACACATAGACTTAGTAATAATCCGACACACATAGCTCTTGGGGCGACCTCGGTTTTACCGAATACTACACTACACACGACCGGGTACATCGCCTGTTAGTGCATTAGGAGTGAACCATAGGTATAACGAGACTATATAAATATTAAAACACAGTCGAGAAACACGCATCAAGATTCATCGAACATTAACTCGAAGAAATCCTCCCATTTTTGTTCATGAGGTTTGCAAAACTGATATGTCCAGAAGTCTGCTGGTTTGGTGCGGGTCCTAATCTGTTTTGATACTAGCCATCACCTACGGAAACAACCCAACATAATTGAGACGTGCCTACAACCGAAGGCTACAAACGTAGAAAGAACTGAAAAGGGTATAACTGGCATGCTCTTATCCCACACACCTGAACCTCATGGTAAAATACAGCTGGGAACGATAAATATTTTTGTTGGCTATCCATTAAAAACCATGAAAGTTGAAAGACCACATTTTTATGTATTTTCCTACTTCGCATTAATGATTTAAAAGGTGCCATGATTTTTATAGTGATATGCCATACAACTATAGTTGCCACTTAATATCCAATTATATACACCTAATTCCATACGAACTAATAAAAATAGCAAAAACATATACCCCATCATTATGGCATCCAAATTTTCTGACAGGGCGCTGATTTGAAAGATCCCAATACAAGAGTTGCCCATCACCACTACATGAGGACACTTTGCATCATCTCTACAGCAAAGATAGTGCACATGGTAAGTTGACTATTAGCACAACTGTTTACGAACAAGGTTGAGACAAAAGTTTACGTATCTATTTCAGATTCTTAAAAAGCTAACACATATTCGTAACCTGGATTTGTTAAAAAGGAAATACGAGAGGAAAAAGAAGCTCAAGACCATATTCGAACTATCACTATATCAAACATCAACCTTAATCCAACTCTTCTCCACACAACTTCATCCCATCAACACTCGAAAAGAACAAAAACAGACTGACCCATATCATAATTGCGAGAACCTGATTCAGAAACAAGAAGGAACAACAAAATCCAAATCACATAACCCATCTCTAATCGTAACCCATCACCATCTCACTTACAAACACCAACATATTCACGTCACTCATCCAACACCAAGACCCGATACAAGACTCGTAGCTCGAGGCCTTTTCGGACAAGGAAAGTTTAATCCCCGGTTCCTATTCACAACATCTTTTCATTTCTGAATCGGACGATCGACGCGAGCCGGAAGTCATTGATCAAAATAATATCGATGACTTAACCATGGAGCGATGTTGGAGCGACCAAATGAGAACGCCAATCGAACCTTCACACGAGATTCTAGTCTTGAAAAATACTCTATTCCATACCAATTTATTCGTGAGTTACGAACTTAAGTTTTCTAGAGATGAAGATGAGGACGTTCAGAATCATGTAGAAGAAGTACTGTATTTATCTTCTCTTTTCAACGTCCGAGGCACCCCGAGCTATTCGGTCACCGCAAGAATTTTTCCCATGACTCTTACTGGACTGCGAAAAGATGTTACAATAAACTCCCTAACGAATGTAAATGAGCATGGGATAAATTAAGAAGAGAGTTCGTCCTGCAATTTTGCCCTCCTTCAAAAATGACCAAACTTCTTGGTAAAATCTATCAATTCGTTCAAGTAGGGGAAGAAACGCTTTACCAAGCATGGGAAAGGTTTAATGAGCTACTTTATCGATGTCCCACTCATGATTTGAACAAACATCAGATCGTCTACGTCTTCTACCGGGGAATTAATGCGCTAACACGAGAACTACTCGATTCTCCGAGACCTATTCCTAGCATGACCCCTGACCAAGCCTTGGAATGTATTCAATGGATTTCTGAACATTTCTACAAATGGCATATGGATACAGGGTACGGAACAAGAGACAACTTTGATCATAACGTAATGAAGACATTGACAAAGCAAGAATACAATTATGGGGAAATTTTCAAAAAACGAAGGCTTGAAAGAGAAGCTGAAGCATGTAGGATTGTGAAGGTTAATAGTGTATTTGGGACCAAGACCGGGATCAATCTTGAAAAAAAGATTCTTGACCACATCAAGGAATCGAGGGAACGAGATGAGAGAATTGAAAAGATGATGAAGACATTCGTGGAAAATAATGTCTCTTCTCTCAAAATTCATGAAGATCGGATTAAGGGATTAGAAAAGAGTGTGAGCTCATGTTCGCATACCATCACTGATTACCTAGCAGCTCGGGAAAAGGAAGTTGTCAACACGGTGGAAACTATCCTTGAAGAACCAACAACCTTTTCGGAAAAAGTTAAGCGACGAATCAGCATGGAGAGACAATCACTTATGGACCAAGCTTTACCGGTAAACTCCCTATTACTAATTCTATTAAAACTAATGATATTCCACAGAATCAAGCAATGATGAGACAATTCAGCTCAACGAAAGATGTTCAGCGGTTTTGAGAAACAAGCTACCACATAATGAAAAAGATCCAGGTTGTTTCACTCTCCCTTGCTTGATTGGGAGTCTCAATATGTGTAATGCTCTAGCTGATCTTGGAGCGAGCATAAGCATAATGCCTCGTTCGATGTTCCTACGTATAGGTATTGGTGACCTTAAGCCAGCCAAAATGAAAATTGAAATGGCCGATCGATCCATGCAGTCACCGTTAGGCGTTGTTGAAAATGTGTTGGTAAAAATAAAGAAATTCCTTTTCCCAGTGGATTTTGTGATTCTTGACATTTCGGAAGACAACAGAATACTTGTCATTTTAGGTAGACATATGCTTGCTACTGCCCATACAAAGGTGGATGTCTTTGCTGGAAAACTAACTCTTGAAGCTAATGGAGAAATTGCAACGTTCGGACCTAATGAACTCATGTCTACTCCTCAAAAGGTATGTGCAGTTAACCTAGTAGGCAGTTTTGGTGACGCTCTAGAAGAATTTCTTAGCGACCCCCTGGAACCCGGCGAGATAGATTCGGGGAAAGATTTTGACGTTTTCGTCAATTTCGAGGAAGAGGATAATTTAGGAGTCGGTACTGATGACTTCTCAAGTGACGTCGAAATGGCCCATTGGAAAGACAACTCTGTGAAGGCTTTTTCGCAAACCGATCAACCTAGATTTTATGAGGTAGGAACCCGCATACATCATAGGAACCCTTATTATCTGAAGATCTCATGCAAAATCGGGTTCATCGATTTCCATCCATTTATTGACATAGCTTCCCCAGTCAACATCATGTCAAAAGAGTGCTACAACCAAGTTATGAAGAAAGAATTAGAATATAAGGGGAATAACTTTCTTGGGTTTCCAACTAACATCCATGTCTTCGTTGGGACTCATTCATTTTTGGTGGACTTTATGGTTTTGGACGACGTAAGCGAGTTTGTGGAAGATGGACTAACAGGAGTTATTTTAGGAAAACCTTTTCAGGAAATGTCTGGGTTAGATAAAAATGAAAAAGAAGGGTTAGTATGTGTTAGGAATTAGAAATTCCATAAGTGAAGTGTCGGTCACCCCAAATATTATCTAGCATAAGTTAGCTCGTAGACATATCGTTTGTTACGTTATTAGTTAGTTTATTAGTTAGTTATTAGCGTAGTTTAGTTTAGTGCAACACCAAGGAGGAAGGACGGGTCTTTACCCACTGTATACCTGATCCACAGGCCGTCAGGAGGTCGTATTGTCTGTAACTATAAATACCCCTTCCATCCTTGGAAGGGGTGGTGCTTCTCATAGTCTAACCTTTCATTTTTGTAAAGCAAGTCTCTACCAAGAACACCCTCTCTTATCTTTCTCTCTCTAAATGGCTAACATGTATTTCCATCATCCTAGACCACCCGAATCATCATTAACAATAGTATTTACGATCCTACAATTGGTACCAGAGCCAGGTTTTGTTGTTCATGTTGATTCTTGTGGTTCGATTCACGGTTTCTTGTGCGGTTTGTTATATATGATGTTTACAGTTATTGGGGTTGTTATGTATTATTCGTTTCTTTGAGTCTGATTCTTACTGGTTTTATGCATATGGTGTTATGTATATGGTTTGATGTATACGGTTCTTACATTTTCTGGTTTCACAAGTGATGTTGTCAAATTATTTGTATCAGTCTTATTACAAATTCTTCAAACAGTTCTGTGGTCAAATAAACTTTTATTGGTCTTACAAGTGGTTAAAAGAATCTTGCATACTGTTTTTTCTGAGTTTTGATAAGCTGTTTCTTCGTAGCGAGTTGTGAATTGAAGATCAAACGGTCAATATTGAATATGTCCAGATTCATTGGTTTCTGGAAGCGTTTTGTACCTTTATTTCTGCTAGCGACTTGTCTTTACAAGTCATAGCGATTTGTCAACAATGTAGCGTGTTGTGTCTTAAGTAGCGATTTGGGTCAAAAGATTCATAGCGACTTGTCTTTACAAGTCGTAGCGACTTGTCTCAGCTAGCGACTTGTCTCAGCCAGCGACTTGTCTCGGCTAGCGACTTGTCTGAAATGAAGATGAAGAATAACAAAGCAGACCAAGACTCAACTACTATACCAAATACCAACGACCTTATCACAGCCTCAGGTTATCATACCATCATCAGTCCACGAAGGTCTTATATTCACAAAGAAAAGACTCGAAGCTGTAACATCAAATACTCGACACAACCATTCATCTATACAAGAAATATTCGAAGATCTCAGTATTATCACTTTTGTTACTCGTCCAAAGACTCAAAACCATAAGGATAATGTCATCATAGATCCTTGAGAAACCTATTCTTCTATCTATTTTGAACCACAACAGAAAATTAAAGAATCATCAAGACTCATATCAACAATCTCATATCCATCATTCGACTCAAAGCTAATATGAAGAAATAATCATGATCTCAGGTCCACTCGTTAGTATTCATTATCAAGAAACTTGAAGGTCTTTCTAACGAGCTTTTCATCATCAATCTTGGTGGACATATCCAACACATCAGAAAAAAAAAAGTGACAACAAATGTGTTATCCCTTCTTTCTTGGTTCGATTAAACGCAGACACGGACTCATGGTTTGACTTTAAAAGTTCGTTAATATTCAAATCACTCTAGTACTTATCTGAAAACTATAAGACAAGGACAATAACAAGAATGTTATTTCCTATATCTTTGTTCATTTAATCAACAACATAATCAAAACTTGAGATGTTAAACCAATCTGTTTCTCATCGAAAAATCTCGTGGGCATCATACAACCTCATGCCATCCCTGTGGCAAGGTCAATTTACTCTTAATCTTGTAGCCATCCCTGTGGCATACAAGTTTGGAACCATGTCCACACCTCTATAGCCATCCCTGTGGCGAGGTCTTGTGATTAATTGTTGCTGCAAAGAGGTGAGAGGATTATCTGAAGTGTAAAAAGTGGCGTGAGGTTGTGAGAAGAATTTGGTATAGATGTTATCTCGTTTGAAGATGGGGCGTATGAGGATTTTTTTTTATGTGTTGCAGATTTGTGAGATTAGGAGATGGGGGCGGAGTATTTTGATGAGTGATTTTAGGGGTTGGTTGTTATGTATTAGGGTTAAGAGTGGATATGTGTATTTTAAATACCCCGTGGAATTAGGTCTTCTCTTGATGTCGTGTGACATTATTACCATATGGGCCTCATTGTTTTGGGTTTAGTCTCATGAGTATGATCAAATCAGCATGGGCCGGATGGTTTACTGGATTGGACATAGGATTAACTTAATTCGTTTATCATTAAAACGTTTTAATTGGATCGTGTAACACTTTTATTGTATCGTCTAACTTTAATTGGTGTGATACATTGTATCCTTGAAACCGGCCATGGCGTGTTATTTAATTGGATCGTATGATGTGATTTGATAAGATGGGAGTTATTGATGAGATTCATTGTGTTATACGGATTGATACGTTGGTATGTGCACTTTCACGGATAAAATTATGTCACGGCTCGAATTGTCATTGATCTAGATTGACTACGGGGTTGTTTGAGTTCGATATTTCTTATTTGGATTTGAAGTGACGTTTTCCTGACACGTTTATTTATTTTCGTCTTCTTTCTTTCTACCCTTCCGAGAAGATGACTTGTTTGGGCAATTATTGAGGGTGATAAAGACTTGGCTATTTAGTTACGTTTGTGATTCCTTCTCGCTTAACCCACGACATAGCTATCACTTCGGTGTCTCACTCAGTTGAGAATGTCAAGATGTTTTGTACATTGTGTACACCGTTTCTTTTTCACGAGGATTAGTGCAAGTTTTAAGTAACAAATTTGGGGAATTTTACTTCAGGATCAAGTTTGGCATATCGGGTTTACTTCACTATGTTGTCACTGCAATAGCCGACTGAATGCGTGAATGATGTGTTTACCAAAGTGTTTATTGGATGGTTGATGATTTTATCACATGTTGGATAATAAACCATTGAAGAACCGCTGCATGTTCCCTAAAAGCAGATATTCACCAAAACCAAAGTTTTCATAACACATTCTAGCTAACATTGTTTACGGTTTTGTCTTAATTTTGTAAAATCCATGAAAGAATCTATTTCTCGGTTTAAATCATAGACTTGTAAAATCCGTGACAATGGAAACATCACAGTAATTGTAAAGTGCATTTCGGATCTATCTTCTGTTTATTCTTGGTTTTATAAAATCCATGAAAGAAAGTATTTCTCGGTTTAAACTATAGAATTGTAAAATCCTGTGTTGATGGCATCATCCTGGAGATAGGGAAAGTGTAATCCTAGATCTTATATGATGCTGGTGCAACGGTTTCTACTTTGAAGAGGGGATAAAAGGGGTTATGTGCCTTTAACCATGGTCAGGATGGAAACCATTATCTGAGTTCACTTAAAACGTCAAAGGAGGCTAGATTTGAGCTTTTAACCAGAAGATGTGACAACGGGGTTAATTCACTATTATTTATTTGAGGTTGAAGTGAAATATCATGGGCGAGTGTACTTAGTATCTGAAGGTATCGGGGATGGTTGGATGAAGATTCTTCATGATCCTTGTTCAAGCTTATTATCAAAAATGAAGACTTGGAAATCTAGTTATTGTTGGGTGACTTTTTCCTTTTCTTTTACCACTTGGGGGAATTGGGCTCTTACCACCACAAAATAACTATCACTTTAAGGGGTTACATTGTAGTGCTCAGTGTCACATTCAATTGTGGATTTTCAAGAGGTGATGTACGTCTTATACTTGATGGTTGGTTGGATGAAGAGTATAGAGTACTTAGAGATTCAATGGTGGATGAAGTCTTGGCACCGCTCTTTGTTACATATGTGTAAGTTTAAGTCACGAGTTCGGGTTAGTTTTCTTCAGGGTCAAATTCATCATATTGGGTTTTCTCCATCAGCTGTCACGACAAAGAGCCTACTAAATGATAATGGGGTTGATTACATGTTTTGCCAAGAGAGCTGAAAAGAGAGAGATTATGACGTTTAAACACAACAGTTCAAGCCTCGTTCTCTAAAGAAAAGAAAAGTGTACGTCTCAGTGCACTTTATCTTCGAAAGAAGAGAAATCTTCTTATGACGTTTGAACACAACAGTTCAAGCCTCGTACTCTAAAGAAAAGAAATGTGTACGCTTCAGTGCGCATTATCTTCGGAAGAAGAGAAATCTTCTTATTATGACCATTCTAATCAACATGCTTCATGCTCTTTCCATGCGCTTTCAATTATCAAGTGAACCGGACTACTGTTGATTGTTCTCTTATTCCAGTTGCTCAACTATAATGACGATGGCGACATCCTGTGCTAATTTTCCGGGGGAGAAGTGTGAATAGAAAACATTGTTGAAGATATTCACTTGCTTAATCAAGAATGGCAACTACGTATGCAATTCTTGAGGGGGAGAAGAAGTGTGAAACTACTGCATGATGATTGATTTATGAGAATAAATGGTCAAACGGCTCCAAACTCATGTAAGAACTGAGCTTCTTCGTATCAGGTCATATTTACATGGAGTTTCTTCTTAGAGCCGTTGGTTGACATCTTCTCACGGACAGATGAGTTTATCGACAAAGTGCTTCCGGTTGATGCTTCACGTACACATCAACATGATGATTCGAACAATCTCTCATTCTTGTTTGATGTGATTAGTAGTTTGGTGTTACCATTTAGTGTGTTCGTTCTTGGTCGATTCTCGATTTCCTTGATGAACATCTTTCTATTCTTGTTTGATTGGGAGGATTTTAGTTAAGGGGATTTGCAAGATGTAAGTTAATTGGGATGCTTTTGGTGTGATGAAGATGTTAACTATCTATTCCCCAACTGGACAATCTTGAAGAAGGTCGAGTCTACAGTCGGTTCTACACTTTCTGCTACATGTTAGAAGACTAAAGACGAGTTGCATTTAACGATCTAAAGACTTCTTATTCAAGGCATTTATCAAACAGATTGTCGGTTTAGGGGAGAGCACTAATTGGGGGATTGAGAAATGTCTGATTCAATCTCTAATTAGATTTGCTCACATTCTTCAGCAACTTGATTCTCACAAAGACTTCTAAGGTTCTTTTCAAATGATTTCGAGTATATGGGCTTACAATGAGTTTCTGATTCTGAAGTTTCAAAACCAGGAAGGGGAAGGAGACAAGCATCTAAACGCGAGTAAACTTGATGAACTTAATTCTTCTAAGTGATTGAAGATATCCTGGGAAGACGAATGTCATGACCGCAGAGAAACTCAAGGTTTTACTCATCAAGGCTTTTAGTGTTATTATTCCAACTACGTGGGGAAGTGATGTTAGAAAGTTTACGAAGATAAAGAGGTACACAAGTATGACATATTCGGGGAGATAAATGTATAACATGAGGAGGTGTTTTCGATTACTCTTCGGTAGGAATATGTGTACTTGGTTCTAGAGCTTCATACACGATCATCGGGGAAGAAAGCCATTGTTTACCACAAACATTGGGAGGTGTTTTCTTCCGGGCATGATGTGTAGTCGGAGAGTTCTTGAGCATTATACAAAGAGACCGATGCATCAATTCAACTACTTGGGGGAACTATTCTCTTGACACCTTTTGTAATGGATCGCTTTAGACTTCAGTGGTTAGGAAATTTGAGAAGATTATTTATGAGTGGGATGATATGTTGCTGTTCTTGTTGATGATATAACCTCGAGCGAAGAATCACGATGATTATTCTTAAAAGGAGCAGGGATTTATGATAATGGTGTGCTTCTACATGCACTGGCTAAAGCAAACTTGAAATAGAGCTTAATCTGCTCATCTAATGGATCTTGGTTTGGGGGAAGCGCAAAGTCTCTCTTTCTCAAAGGCTCATGTTCTATCTTCTATTACGAGCCTCGGAAACTTTGGTGGTAGAAGTTTAAGAGATGATGAATTCTATCTTCTGACGTCTTTGCTCGATATCCTTATCTCGCACTCGTATCATCATCTTCTTTAACTATATCATCTTCTCTATCTGTGTATATATTTATCAAAAAGAAAATACAAAAATATAAAACCAGCAAAACAAAATAGAAAAATATAAAACAAACAAAAACCCATAAAAAAAACAAAAAAATCGAAAAATAACAAAAATATTGGTTTCAAAGACATGTCTTCTGGTATCGATAACATCTACGGTCTTATAAATGTCATTCAATAATGGCATGGGACCATAGATGAAGTTCGAGCAGGAGGTGTAAATATTCTTTTTCAAAACGTGTTAAAAACTATGGCTTGCAGTTATTTCAGACTGTAACCCGTGCTTAAAACTATGGCTTGCTATTATTTCTGATAGCAACCCGCTCTTCAAAAGAAAGGAAAGTGCTGCGCTAAACCAGTTTTCAAATATTTCGTGCACTTATCCTAAATCTAAAATGAGGAAAGTATGTCGAAGGACTGCTGTTCCTACACAAATGCTTTTCCGTCTAAAATTCTTTAGAAAAATATTTGTTGTATTAAAAAATGGTGGAAAATGAGTTGCTTGAAAATCAATCAGATTCAGAGTTTTCATAAAATTTGCAAAACTCAATCAATGACTACAGCGCTTTTAAACCTTTCATAAAAAGAGTCATTGATTGAGGGGGAGAATGTTTTCAAATTTACATCATCTAACGGGCTTTCTTAATTATCCTATATGCTTAACTAAAAAATGATGTCAACCTACGTTGAAGGACTAGGTGCCTAGGATATGATTGTTAGGTTTAGATGATTAGAGTTTGATGAACATATAATCCCATACCTTTTATGAACTGATTGATATGTTGAATTGACTTTTATTAGTCGATTGTTGTTTGGGTGTTGTCGACCACCATATATCTGTATGTGTGTTCACTAACGTATGCAGGTATATTGGTATATAAGAATGTTCCCAATCTGGATCCCACATATGAAGATGATTGGATGCTGAAAGGAAATGGTAAATATATCTTAGGTTGATAAATGAAGAAACGGAGCTTAATTTGACTTCTATGGAGAGTTGGCATGAAGAAATGCGACGTAAGAGGTCTCACTGCATCAGCAGATGGTTTTCATCATCATCGAATGAAGAAAGCGAAGCTTAATTTGACCTCGGTTGGCATGGAAAAAATGCAACGTAGAAGTCTCACTTGCTTCTGCAGATGGTTTCTTCAAACCTCCGAAGAACAACAACAAAAGCGACTCAACCACCTAATGTATCTTGTGCGGAAAAGTAGTGATGATACCATTTTTCTAAAACTTTGAATAATATTGTTTTGAAAATGGAAAAATATTGTTTTGAAAATAAATCGGATTCAAAGTTTTGAAATCAACCGGACTTTATTCTGTCAAATCTTAAGTGATTTCAAATTAAATATTTTCAAACGATATTTCTTCATAAAAAGTCCGGTTTGTACGAAATTAAGTGGTGATCTAAAGATTTAATGTTATGTCATGGTATGATTTTTCTTTAGAATTAAGATCTTTCAAAATGAAATTTTTTCTGTTCTTGTTTGATTGTGAAATTGTTTTATTTTACTTAAAGATCTCTTAAAACTATCATACCCGACACTAACAATCTTTAATGTCTAAAATTGATCCGTATCAATCATTTTTCAAAATTAAAGCAAGCCACGTCTTTCCCCAAAATCTTTTAAATGATTTAAATCAATTGGGATCACAAAACTCAAAATGTTTGAAATTTTTGATCGGGGGAGAGATCGTGATTTAAATCTCAAATCTGTTTTAATGGAATCGGTTTTAGTCCTTTATAGGCACTCCTGCCTCCATGTACCAAACGATTTCAAATACACAATACACATGTTGAGGAGGAGGATTTATCCAAAAACAAAATGAGTATTTAAACAAGGCACATATTCTCCCATGTTTTCTAAACCTTATTAAATCACTTGGGATCCAAAATCTCAAAGGGTTTGATATTTTTGATCGGGGGAGAATTTGTGATTTAATAATGAAATTTGATAAAAGGTGATCGTTTTGATTCAAGTGTGCATGTTGCTCTCCCATATGTGCTAAACGCGTTCGAATCTCGAAGCACATATTGAGGGGGAGCATTTCAAAATAAAACAAACTTTCAAGGTACAAAAGATTCTATGTTTCAACATAAAGTACCTTGATTGATTTTCTAAATGGTTTCTTAATGGATTTTGTGATCGTGGATGTACTTCAAAAGAACTCTTTCCTCTATGTGATAAAATGATTTCAAATATCCTATGCACATATTGAGGGGGAGAATTTACCAAGAAAATCAAATGGCTTTTTCTATGGAAATTGTGATCAAGAAATTATTTCAAAAAACTCTTGCCTCCATGTGCTAAACAATTTCAAAATCTTATGCACATGTTGAGGGGGAGCATTTCTAAATGATCAAAACAATTAAGGTACAAAATACTTTGATATTATATCACAAGTACCTTGATTGATTTTCAAATGATTTTTCAATTGGTTTCACGGAAGAATGAACTGTACCTAAAGACCGACCATTTTACTTTATGTATGGAGTTATAAGGTTGATGAGGTTAGGTATTAGTTCCCACGATCCCTTGAGAGTGGAGGGATCTACCGAGACAATCCACTAGATAGTGTAGAGTCCTTAGGTATGATGAAAAAGGAGAAAAGTGAGATCGGGAAGAGTGCGGATGAGATAGAGCTAGAACGAAATAAAGCCAACAAGGTTCTAGTTATTAAGTCTCGGTAAGCACCGAAGGGGTTGAAGAATGAAAAAGAAATGAATGTGAAAAGGGTGAAAAGAAATAGCCCTCCAATAATTCAACCTTAGAGGCGAAACCGGGTTCAATACATATGCTCTTGGTGTCTAATAAGGTAACACCGGTATTGAAGACAAGGCGTCATGGACCCAGTGACCCACTGCACCTAACTTCCCAAGCTACTCAAGTTCCTCTTAAAAGGGCTTGTTTCATTCTCACGGGGAACCCACATAATCTATCAACTTTCTCTTAGAGATTGTTGATATTGAAGAAGGAGACCCTATCCCTAGTCTCCGGCATAGGAACCAAAAATGCACAATTGAGTCTAGAGCAAAGAGATCATCCACAATATCTCATTAGGACACAAAATTAATGAAGACTTGCTGTTTCACACAATGTGGAAAGTAAGTATATATTTTAAGATTCCTACGCATTATCCTTGTGGTATTGCCAGAACATCCGAGTGATGTGTAAAAATATTCATGATGAAGATGGAAAGCCTTCTAGAGCCAACATCAAACAAGCTCTTGGTGGGTGACATGTGAGATCTTTTCAAAAGATCAAGCTTGTGACAACTGGATAGAAACAATGGGGAGATTCATTCTTGAATCAACCTTGGTCCAGGAAATGAATTGATGAATACTTTTGGAAAAACCGTTCGATGTGCAAATCTCCTCTCTCGCACATCGAATGTGTATTCATATTTCAAATTCAAAAGTATCTCGATTGAAAAATACTTTTGGAAAAACCGTTCGATGTGCAAATATCTTCTTTTCTCTAGCACATCGAATGTACTCTTTTCAAATAGAAAAGTATTTATGATTGAAAATTGATCTTTCTCATAAAACCTTCGTCGTATTGCAAAACTCTTTCTTCTAAGTAATCTGCGATTGTTTTCAAATCAATTTTCATCAATCGATGAATCTCAATTCATTGGTTCACTCACTCCGTGTTGTCTTCTTTGAGACGTTCGGGTTTGAGAACGACTAGAGCAATTGCGAAACCACTGTCAAGGAGATTCTTAGGAATCCTACCTAATCACGAGCGATGCTTGTCTTGATCAGCGGGAACCGTGGGTCGTGTACCTCAATTCGGAAAGTGATCAAAGACACTTTCGTGTGTTTTATTACTAATCGTTGTTTGCGGTACATTTGAATGGTTGCGGTGATCGGAATTGAGAGTCAATCCAAAGCCGCATGCTCACAAAGATCCACACTTAATTGAAGAAATCATGACTTGTGCATATCTATAGAACACGGCTCGATATTTATATACTATGCTTACGCTTCTGTTCTTTGCAAATATCATGAACCAGTAAGGCTTCCGCTACTCTGATGAAAAGATGTCATGATCCAAAAAGTGTGAGCATGTCGGTCCAAAAGTCACAACATCACATGAAGGCATACAAAGGGTGATCCAGATATTTACTATGGCTGATGATCTCAATGAAAGCTTGAAGATCATCAAAGATGTGGATCAGTTCAAAGACCTCCACTTAAAGTACAAAGCATTCGGACTTTGAAGTTGCACTACTTAAGCACAAAGATTGCTGAAGTGAAGAATTAAAGTCTACGAGCTCAAGACTGAAGATAAAATAGAATGCTAGGATTCGAAATGTAAAACATGGGGTGACCTCCCTTAGGGGGAGATAGTTAGGAATTAGAAATTCCATAAGTGAAGTGTCTGTCACCCCAAATATTATCTAGCATAAGTTAGCTCGTAGACATATCGTTTGTTATGTTATTAGTTAGTTTATTAGTTAGTTATTACCATAGTTTAGTTTAGTGCAACACCGTGGAGGAAGGACGGGTCTTTACCCACTGTATACCTGATCCACAAGCCGTCAGGAGGTCGTATTGTCTGTAACTATAAATACCCCTTCCATCCTTGGAAGGGGTGGTGCTTCTCATAATCTAACCTTTCATTTTTGTAAAGCAAGTCTCTACCAAGAACACCCTCTCTTATCTTTCTCTCTCTAAATGGCTAACATGTATTTCTATCATCCAAGACCACCCGAATCATCATTAACAATAATATTTATGATCCTACAGTATGGTTAAAGATAAACGACGATAAGACTATCTTCAAAATGCCGAGAACCATTATGAATTTTAAAAATTGGACCAAGAGGCAGTTAAGCCAAGCCCAATCATTGCTCGATATTAGTGGGGAAGACAAGGCAAAAGGTATTGACCAGCCTTACAAGAAAATCAAGAGATTCTACTCGGGTTGTTTAGAGTTAGGGGATGACTACAAACGGGATGAGAATCTGATAAGTTGGATCCAACGTAGAGATTGCCATATCCACGAAATGACCAACAAGCACTGGTAGCCCCTCGGCTCTGAGTCTAACTTAAATACTCGTTAATAAAGAAAAGTGCTCTTTCGGGAGACAACCCGAATTATCCCTTTCTTTTGTTTTATTTCTATTTCTGTAGGGTTTTGTGTTTTCAACCATTTTTGCAGGAAACTTGGAGTGATTGCATGCGACTTCGATCGACCATAGTTATGGCGTAACTCATCTCGATGGTTACGCCGTAACCTACCATTGCGACGAATTTTAGATGCATTACCGATTCGGCGTAATACCATCTCCGTGGTTACGCCCGTAGCTACACTCTTCGGCATATGCGGGTTTTGCCGATTCGGCGTAACTCCGCAAGGAGTTACGACGTAACTTTCTCTCTGCTACTTCTTTCATTCTAAAACACAATAACCTTGTATTAGTATTTTAAATGAACTTTGTGGGTGTGTTCCTCAGAAACCCTCACGAGACTTCACTCGTCCACTTGGGACACCAAGTGGTTCAAAACTTGTTGCATATGCTAAATGCAACCGTGATTCCTCTGAAAGTGAGTTAGGTTTGTTTTTATTTTTCATATTTTTCTTTTTAGAATTATGCTTTTCGGTAGTGTGATTTGTGGATTTAAGTTTGTTCATGGATGCTTATATGAAGGCACGTCTCTTTTTCGTAGAGCCTTCATTCTTTTAGAGCAAATTCGGGAAGTTCTCGCTCTAATTCTACTTTTCTCTTCACCTTTATTTAACGCTTAGTACAAAGGGACTTTGTACAATTCAAGTGGGGGACGGAGTAGAATTATCTCTTGAACTTTATTTTGCCCTCGTTTTTCTAGTTTATTTTGAAAAATTATGCCATTTTAAAAATTTTGACATGTTTTCTTAACCTAACTAGATTAGACCTTAGCGAGCACATACAACCCTTGATATTATATGGTGAGATTAGCCTTATCCGTTTCTAATATTTTACCCCAAATCCACCAAATTATGAGTGTGTCGGTAGCTTGTAAACTTTAGAACTTAGCCTTTGCATCATTTCGAGACCATAGACGAGGTATGTTGAGTTAGCTCGATGTATTTGGACTTTTCAGTTTAAGAAGGCAATATTATAGGATTATCACCCAAATAGCCTACCATTGTGTGTCCATCGATTAGTCACCTCGACTTCTCGAACCCCATGTGAAACCCTTTTGTTGCACTCATTTTTAATGCAAGATACACCCATCTGAGCCATCCCTTTCATTTTGTTAACCCAATATATTGTTTCGATACACCTATACACCTTAGCCTACCCTGCAGTCTTTATTTATGATTGGGAAGTCATCATTTGCCTAAGTTCAAGGTTCAAGTGTGTAGAAAACTAGAAGGGGGGTTGAATAGTTTACCAATTAAAACTTTGTTTTGAAACTTATTGAAAGATCAATTGATATTGATCTTAGATATGTTAATGAAATATGCAAGCAATATGTAAAGAGTAAATAAGGAAAGAAATGATCAAACCACAACAAGTTGTTTATAGTGGTTCGGTCTACAAGGACTCTTTTTCCTTGCCCTACTCCACTCCCGAGTCTCACACTCGAGAGTTTAACTTCACTAGTCAACAAGCTCCTTTCACCGTGGAGAAAACCTTTACACTTCGCACACTATTTCCGACACTAAGCTAGATGTCGAGTTCTTTCCAAGGGTACAACCACTCCCACACACAATGTATTTTGAGGACTAAAATACTAACCACTCACACTCACAAGATTATGATGGTTTAATACAACAATGAAGTATGAATCAACACAAGATCATACAACACTAAACAAAAATACTTCCAACTTCTCGTTTGAAGCTTGAATGTGACTTGATCTTCTTTGCTACAAAGAGATCACTAATATGATATGAAACCGAGTTAGAAAGGTTAGAGAGAAGATATGTAAGAGAGTATGATAGAAAGGGATGAAAAACTACTTGGTTTGGCTTTGCTATTTATAGCCAAAACCATCAGCAGCATCCACGGACCGCGGACCCCTTAAAGGGTTCTGCCCGTTGTGGATTTTGGTGCCGCCAGGTCTGACAGCAAGATATCAAGATCTTACAAAGTCAACCATATCTATGTAAGATTGTGTAAGATATGAAGAGTACAAATCCACAAAAAATATCTAATGAAATATTCCAATGATTTCCATGATGCATCACATGATGTCATATGTTGTATTTCTATTTTTAGAAATATGCAAGTACTTAAGTAGTGTTTGGTTTTAAGAACCTAACACATTCTAAAACTACTATCATACATATGATTAGAGTCATATTAAGATATGACTAATCACAAATGTAAATGCTTGAATGATGAAGATATTGTTTGAGAAAGCTTGTTTTAATATCTATTAAACTTGACAAGCTTTAAGCTTTTATACAAATTAAATTTACTTTTGTCGTTAACAAAACTTAGGTAAAGATCAAAAATATAAATAACGTTTAATGACGATATTTGTATTAACAAAGTGGAAAGGTTCGGAAATCACGCTTTCGTCGACGACATATTCTTGAAGATCATTGAAGACCCCCCGAATTTCCGTTGTTCATCTCAAGTGGGGGGATATTATGTTTAGTTATTGATGAGTGTCTAAATACTCATCATTTTTGTACAAATTAGACTGCAAAAACATATGAAAACACTCAGAAATGCATCAAAATGATAAAAATATCACAAATAAGTGTTTTATGTGTTTTAAATGCAAAAATATCAAAATCGGTGAAAAGCGTATCAAGTTTGCATAATTGGCGCTTTAGTCTCCTAGTTTCAAAAGTTGTCAAAAATAGTCCTGGTAAAACCAAATAAAGAAAATATCATTTCAAGTCCCTAGGATTCCTAAGTTGTCAAAATTGGTCCTTGAGATTTAAATTTACAAAATTACAACTTAGGTCCCTTAACTTTCAAAATGACAAGTTAGGTCCAGAACTTTCAAAGATTGTCAAGTTTGGCCCTTGGGTTATAAATTCAGAATGTGCATGATTGGCCCCTGGAAAATCAGAAAATGGCAGAATGGTCCTTCAAGAATTGGATAATTACAAATTGGTCCTTGTTATTTAAATACTAAGCCATGACCCCTTTGTCTCATATGGTCCCCTGCCAAAACACATTTTGACCCCCCTGTCATTATCACATTTTGGACTGCCAGGTCAAATATCCAGTCAAACCACCTTACCCGCCCACCACTGTTTATCCTCTTCCCCACTTGCCTGCAAATCCTGGCCACCCTCCCATCACCTTTTTCTCCTCAAACCACCCCCCTCATCATCACAACCCACTACAATAAATGCCACCCCCCCTAGTAGCTAGTTCGAGCCAGCAGGTCAAAAGCGATTTCCGCCAAATTCAATCAATGGCCAATATGAATTCTAGCCATCCAATGGCTCCAATTATAGCTGGGAATCATTCAGAGGAGTGAGAGAAAGGATTTTGATGTATAAAAAGGGAAGAGAAGCAAGAGAGAAAGGAAGTCTTTAGTTTTTTTATTTTATGTATGTCGTATTTTATTTTATGTTTTTAATTAAGCTTTAAGCTGTAATCTCTGGTTTCATTATATCCAATTAAGTTGTTTAAGTGTATTCAAACTGTTCTCAAGTATCAATTAAAGGTTGAACAACATTTCAAGTTTTAAAGTTTACTGTTGCAAATATTGGTTTCAAACTCTCACCTTCAAGCTTCAAATGGCTTATTTTTAAGTTTACATAGGCTTATTTAAGCTTTGTATAGCTTTTGATAAGCTTATCAGTCATTTTCAAGCAAATTTGTCACAAAGTCAACAAAAGTCAATCAGTGCGAAGAATTTTGGTCAAGCGACTTGGAAATGGTTTATGGTTGATGCGATGCTTGGAATGGGTTGGGAATGGATTAGAATAGTGGATTTGGGTTTGGTTTAAACCGCAATATAAATTTGGACACTTGTAAGCTTTTTATTCTCATTTTCATTTTAAAGCGGTTTTCATATTGTGCTCATATTTAAATCTTTGGTCATTAAATAGTTCAAACCTGTTTGATTAGTTGTATTTAAGTTATCTAAGCTCAGTTTGATTATCTGCATAGGATAGTTTAGCAGTTAGCTTAATTTTAATTGCATAACAGTTATATAAAGTTGTGTTTGGATTTGCTATTTAATTTGTGATTTAGGTTTATTCAGTGGTAGAAACTTGTTGTTCTAGGTTTGGTTAGCCCCATTTGACTCAATGCAGTCATAATATTGCATCTGCTAACAATAAAAGTCAATATCACATTAAACTGTCTTCATTAGCCTATCTGTTGGATTTTTAAAAGATCAAAAGCTTGTTTTGTGTTTCAAAATCATAGAGGTAGCTTGTAGTAGCTTCATTTCATTACTAAACATCATATTCAATCATTAAATCAAGATTCAAGTTCACAAAAGTCAACTTTTCTCAACTGTGTCAAATAGTCAAAACTTGAAAATACCAGTTTTAACCCAACTAGAGGGATTTTTCACAGGTTCATTATTGGTCCAAATCAAGTGAGACTTTTGGTTTTTAAAACTTCAGTTGGTTAAATTACTTATAATGATTTTTATGGAATTTTGGTAATTTTCTAAAAGCTTCAAATAAGCTCATCAAACAGGGCTTATATGCCCTGTTCACAAAACTCAGTCAAAGCTGAGTTTTCTCAGCTTATTGCAGGGCTTGTCCCAAGCTCAGTAGAGCTTGTCTAGGTCCTTTTGGTTTGAAGGTAGCTAGCTGGTCTAGTTTAGGTTCCAATAACTAGTTTTGATTTCCGACTTATTGGTGACTTATTTTTAAGTCACCAAGTGGCACTAAGAAGCTGTTTTAGCATCTTAACTCAAATCACTCAAATCTTTGTAGCTTGCAATGCGATAGTTTAGGATAGTTGCAATTTGTTGTTTTAGAGTATTTTTAGCTTATTATATCTTCTGTGAGAGATTGGTACTCATTTGGACCCATTGGCTTATTCAAAGTGCTTATTAATAAGGACTTATAACTGTAGTTTCAATTTCCTCCACATAAGCCACTGTTTTCTATTTTTCTTAGATTCACTTATTAAATTAGACTTTTCCCGAAATTTTCATAATTTTCCAACACTTGTTTGCTATTTTCTTAATTTAAAAGCAGCTTTTAGGATTATTTAATTAGCTTTTAATACAATTAATTCGAAAAAGTTCAAAAAATAATTTTCATTTTTCTTAGGTTAAGATAAATATAAAAAGTAAAAAATTATTTTCCAGATTTTCATAGTTTAATTTGTAATTTTTAGTAATTTAATTAGTTTTAAATAGTTTAAAATTCATAGAAAATAGAAAAATAATCGAGAAAAATACAAAAATAGTTTTGAAAATTCTTTTAGTTATTTTAGATTTTTCCAAGTCAAAATTTTATTTTTCTAGCTTTATTTCATATTTTCTTGTAATTTAGGTTATTATTAAATAGTTAAAATAGTTTTTATTTAATAATAATTAGATAAAAGTTATAAAATAATTTTCTTTTTCTAAAATTTTCTTTTATCATTAGGTTTATAAAATGTCAATTTCATATTTTTAGGATTAATATTGCTTCAGTTTCACATTTTCTTGTATCGTCGCGTAGTTTGTAATTTAAGTTTAATAAAAGAAAAATCAAAACATCATTTTACAAATAGTGATAGCGTTTATTTAATAGAAATTATCTTTTTAATTTTCTTTAATTTGCATTTAAGCCCCTGTAATTTATTCACTTTTTCTGTAGTTATAATCAATCATATCTCCTTTTCCATTCAAATCTTCTCGATCACTAAACGTTTGATTATTCTCGCACAGCTCGTTGGGACATAACGACCTGGGGAAACACTATACTCTCCTGGACTTCATTGCATTTGTTTCCAGACTGTTTTAAGTTTGTTACGGTTAGCCATTCACAAGTGGCTAGCTTGCGTGATAAAACTTGACGGTTTGGGACAGATCAAATTTTACGCCACTTGGGGCGATGCTAATAGTCTTCGTTTAGCAGTTAGTGATTTGAATAATCACTCCTTGTTCATACCATCTATCTATATCTATATATATTCTTATAAAAATCCAAAACCCAAAATTAAATTAAAACGTATAAAACACAAAAATATTTTCCTTTTGTTTCTATATATGTATCAAAGATAAAAATACAAAAGATTTGTCGTTTTCTTTCTTTAATAAATAACAACATAAAAGATTACCACCGCAAACCAAGGCGGTGTACTACCTAGCTGGGGTACGACCATAATAAGTTCCCAACCAAAGATTAAAACTTGCCTTTGTGTCCTTGTGATTGGTGTACCTTTTTCAAAGAAGCCATTCATATTGTGATTATTGGTTTAAGTTCACCGTTGTTTTGCCTCGATCTTGTTTTAATTGGATTTGTGTTATATCTACTTGTCGAACGAGAAAACTCAAAAGATTCTTCTTACCCCATTTCACCAATTTCATAATTCCTTTCCTTAACTCGAGATCTCTTAGAGTTAACTCTAGTCATCTTGCTTTCGTTCTTCTAGATCATTGAGTCCTTTTCGTGATCTAGCGAAATTCCTAGAAGACGTTCTCGTAGAGCGTCTTTGCCCAAATAGTCGAACCCGAGATTCGTACTATTTCAAACAACAATATGGCGAACGAGCGAACTATGGCGAAATGCTCCAAGCACCCACCGAGGTTATGGAGATGCCATCATTCTACCGATAATCAATTATGATCACTTTGAATTGAAGACACATTTGATCTAACTTGTGTCTACAAATCAATTCCACAGGTTTGACCGAGAAGACCCGTATGCACATCCGTTGGTTTAACAAGTTGACTTCAACTATCAATTTCAAGGATGTGCCACAAAAAGTCATCAAGTTGATGCTATTTCCATTCTCACTTGAGGGACGGCCGGTTTGGTGGAAAAAGAACCCCTCGATCCATCGAAACTTGGGAGGATCTTGTTCAAAAGTTTGTCAATTATTTCTTTCCTCCATCAAAGGCGACTAATCTTAAAATGAAATTTACGGATTTCGTCAAAATTTTGATGAAAACTTTGGAGAGGCATGGGAGAGATTCAAAGATCTCTCGAAATGCCCCATCATGAATTCACGAGCTTCAACAAGTTAATATCTTTTATAATGGGTTGAGCAGTAGCGATCAAGATTCTTTGAACGCAGTCGCGGTGGCAATATCTTGAATCGTAATCCTAAAGATGTGATTGAGATTTGCGAGCAAAATCAAAAGTTCCTATTTCTGCAACAAAGTAAACACTCCGAACACTCCACTTCTTCATCCGGTAACTCTTACGAGTTAGCGCTCCGATAGCGCTCTAACGGACGCCATCCGTTGTATGATTAAGGATGTAAAGGAAATCAAAGCGAAATTCATAAGCGGAACCGATCAAAGCCGTAAACAACGTGTGAAACTTGTAGTGGTCCACACGCGTATTATGATTGTCAACAACCGATGCTTCTTTTACCAAGCTCCGTAGCTTGGTGAAACCACAATCAATACCGAACACAAGTGATCCTCACTACCGTGCACCTAGCGGTATGACACCACAGGTTTTCCTCCTGTGCAAAACCATGGCAATCAAAATCGCTTTGTTCGAATCAAGGACAAAATTTCAATAACTCTCAAAATTTCAATCAAAGCCGAACAATTTCAACCAACCTTATCAAGCTCAAATCATCAAAGTTATCAACAACCTTCTCAAGCTCCCATGCCAAATGACTTCATGAAAATTCGAGTCAAGCATCGTTCAATGCAAACTCGGATCAATAACATGAGGTTAAGCTAAAAAGGAAATTGATACCACAATGTCTCGGCGAGACAAATGAGTTGAAGAATATGATGAGCGGTTTCATGAACATGAATATGAACCAAGCTTCATCATCTTCGGAGGACTCCCAAACAATACAATTCCTAATCCCAATGCCGAGTTGAAAGCCGTCACCACTCGTAGTGGTAAGGCGCGCAATGGACCTTCGACTCTATGCCCCTCCTCCAGTAGCATTGAGTCAAGTTACCAAGGATACAACGGACAAGTTGCAATTCTCAAGCCCACGGTACTCAAGACACGTCCCACCTTCGGTGGTCAAGCTTTAAGTCCGGAACCCGAAGTTCGAAGAAAATCTGAGCCGAAATGACTTCCATCCCGGCTCAAAGTCTAGTCGACTTCCTTACCCATCAAGAATGAATGATGAGAAGCTCAAAGACAAAAACAAAGAGCAAATGGAAAAATTATTCCAAATCCTCAATGAACTACACTTTGACATCGACCGTTGATGCTCTCGTTCTAATGCCTAAATTTGCATCCACGCAAAGGCTTCTTGAACAACAAAGATAAGCTATCTGAGATGGCTAAAACCCTCTCAATGAGCAATGCTCGTGGTCCTTCTCAAGAAGCTTCCCAAAAGCTTGAAGACCCCTGATTTTTAATCCGTGTGATTTCTTGGGGATGGTTCAATGCTCCGCCTTGGCCGATCTTGGCGCTAGCATTAACCTCATGCCACTCTCGGTATGGAAGAAACTCTCTTCCTAAACTTTCATCCACTTGTATGACACTCGAGCTAGCGGACCGTACCATAACTCGTCCACTTGGGATGGCCGAGGGGATGTCGTGATGAAAGTAGGAAAGTTTCACTTTCCTCTTGACTTTGTTGTAGTAGACTTTGATGCAGATCCTAGAGTTCCCCTCATCTTGGGAGAGCTTTCTTGAGAACGAGTCGTGCTCGATTGATGTGTTTGTTTGAAGAGTTGACAACGAAGAACTCACGTTGAATATCAACCAAACTCCACTTTGTATCCAAGCAGTGTTGCCACAATTGATCAAAAATCGAAAGATTCAATGCAACACTCTCAAATTTCACTGTTAAGAGGAGTATCCAAAAGCGTCTTTGAGTTAAAAGCTTTGAAAATCAACCCGGTTCAAACAAATGGTTTGAGAGTTGTACCAGAAATTCAAGAGTGTTCTTGATGATGATGATCTAGAATCGGAGACTTTATCGGAAGTGGTGGAAATTGCTAGCTCTAAGAGCACACCACTTGTCCCACCTCCGAATCGGTTTATCGTATCGAGTTTGTTAACTCTGTGGATGAAACCAAACTCTCTTGGTTTCATCTGAATTGGATGATGATGTTTGTGATCCAATGGAGACATTCTTCCATTGAAGAATTGCTCAAAATGATCCATCATCTCCTAGTCTTATTATTCCGACTCTTCCATCCATTCTCTCACCTCGATGAGGAAGATGACAACTTTTGGAATGAAGTCGATGCCTTTCTTAGTGATGAGTCAATTCCAACAGAATTGAAAATACTTACTTTGATTCGGAGGGGACATCCTTTTCTAGAAAATCTTGATTGAAGAACCGTTTCCACCCTCCCTCCGGACATCTTATTGACAATCACCATATAAGCTTCAAGTTTAAGCTTAAAATGTCAAAATGGTGATTTGCTTTCTTGATGAGGAATGGACATGCATTCTCATGCACATCTTTATTCCATTCTTCACGAGATGGTGTGGTTGCTCTTTCCCTTTTCTCTTTCGGAATGAGGACACCATCTTTGACCCCGTATCATTCTTTATAGTTTTTACTATTAACAATACCGCGGTTGTATCTCGTCGGGTGGAACTTTCGATGTTCATATGTTTGTTAACACTGTGAGCGAAAGTCCGATTGAGATTGGTTTTCACGTTACTTTCCCATGAACAAATGAATTGGGGTCGTGTCAAGCTAGCGACTCGGTAATCAAAAGCATTAGCTAAACATGGGTTTTCACCGTGTGTACCACCCTAGTGTGGGGGTGCCCACATGTTGTGTATATATAAAGTTTCACAAAAAAAAAAAAAAAAAAAAAAAAAAATGGTCGTAGTATTTCCCTTTACGTTCTATGTTTCGGCATCACCGCTGGTACTTTGAATATTGAGGGCAATATTCATTTCTAGTGTGGGGAATTCTCACGAATTTTATCACGTAATTATACCGCCTAATTCCCCATTTTTGGCCAAAATATTTTTGGAGTAAGTGTTTTCACTTACTCGATTACTATTATCGATCCACCATGTCTAATAAACAAAAGGATTGGCTAATCCAGAGCAAACGGCTCTTGGTAAAGATATCTCAAATCCGTTGACGGCTTGCAATTTGCCCAAAATTGTATGGTATTCACTCACCATATCCTTAAAAGTGAAGAGTTGGCTAGCCCATAAGTTTATGGCTTGTGGTAAAGGCGGTTGAAAAACCATAATTGGTAATCGACTCACCAAAGATAATATTGATAATTTATCTAAGAGTTGGCTAGTCCGAGCAAAAGCGGCTTCGTAAAGACAAATCAAATCCGTTGGAAGGCGGTGATTTGCTCAAAATCACTTGGTTATCGATGTACCAAGGTTCTTACTTGAACTGAAACATTTGGCTACTCGAGTAATGGCTTTTGGTAAAGAGATGAAATCCATTAATTTTTCTCAAAACATTGCTAGGGACTAGCAATATCTTAGTGTGGGGATTGATGAGTGTCTAAATACTCATCATTTTGTACAAATTAGATCGCAAAAACATCCGAAAACACTCGAAATGCATCAAAATGATAAAAATATCACAAATAAGTGTTTTATGTGTTTTAAATGCAAAATATCAAAATCGGTGAAAAAGCGATCAAGTTTGCATAATTGGCGCTTTAGTCTCCTAGTTTCAAAAGTTGTCAAAAATAGGTCCTGGTAAAACCAAATAAAGAAAATATCATTTCAAGTCCCAAGGGATTCCTAAGTTGTCAAAATTGGTCCTTGAGATTTAAATTTACAAAATTACAACTTAGGTCCCTTAACTTTCAAAAATGACAAGTTAGGTCCCTAAACTTTCAAAGATTGTCAAGTTTGGCCCTTGGGTTATAAATTCAGAATGTGCATGATTGGCCCCTGGAAAATCAGAAAATGGCAGAATGGTCCTTCAAGAATTGGATAATTACAAATTGGTCCTTGTTATTTAAATACTAAGCCATGACCCCTTTGTCTCATATGGTCCCCTGCCAAAACACATTTTGACCCCCGTGTCATTATCACATTTTGGACTGCCAGGTCAAATATCCAGTCAAACCACCTTACCCGCCCACCACTGTTTATCCTCTTCCCCACTTGCCTGCAAATCCAGGCCACCCTCCCATCACCTTTTTCTCCTCGTCATCACCCCCTCGTCATCACAACCCACTACAATAAATGCCACCCCCAGTAGCTAGTTCGAGCCAACAGGGTCAAGCGATTTCCATAAATTCAATCGAATGGCCAATATGTATTCTAGCCATCCAATGGCTCCAATTATAGTAGGAATCATTCGAGGAGCCGAGAGAAAGGATTTTGATGTATAAAAGGGAAGAGAAGCAAGAGAAAATGAAGTCTTTAGTTTTTTTATTTTATGTATGTCGTATTTTATTTTTATGTTTTTAATTAAGCTTTAAGCTGTAATCTCTGGTTTCATTATATCCAATTAAGTTGTTTAAGTGTATTCAAACTGTTCTCAAGTATCAATTAAAGGTTGAACAACATTTCAAGTTTTAAAGTTTACTGTTGCAAATATTGGTTTCAAACTCTCACCTTCAAGCTTCAAATGGCTTATTTTTAAGTTTACATAGGCTTATCTAAGCTTTGTATAGCTTTTTATAAGCTTATCAGTCATTTTCAAGCAAATTTGTCACAAAGTCAACAAAAGTCAACTGTGCAGCAATTTTGGTCAAGCAGACTTGGAAATGGTTTATGGTTGATGCAGTGCTTGGAATGGGTTGGGAATGGATTAGAATAGTGGATTTGGGTTTGGTTTAAACTGCAATATAGGCTGGACACTTGTAAGCTTTTTATTCTCATTTTCATTTTTAAGGCAGTTTTCATATTGTGCTCATATTTAAATCTTTGGTCATTAAATAGTTCAAACCTGTTTGATTAGTTGTATTTAAGTTATCTAAGCTCGGTGATTGATTATGCATAGGCTAGTTTAGCGGTTAGCTTAATTTTACTTGCATAACAGTTATATAAAGTTGTGTTTGGATTTGCTATTTAATCTGTGATTTAGGTTTATTCAGTGATAGAAACTTGTTGTTCTAGGTTTGGTTAGCCCTATTTGACTCAATGCAGTCATAATATTGCATCTGCTAACAATAAAAGTCAATATCACATTAAACTGTCTTCATTAGCCTATCTGTTGGATTTTTAAAAGATCAAAAGCTTGTTTTGTGTTTCAAAATCATAGAGGTAGCTTGTAGTAGCTTCATTTCATTACTAAACATCATATTCAGTCATTAAATCAAGATTCAATTTCACAAAAGTCAACTTTTCTCAAGCGTGTCAAATAGTCAAAACTTGAAAATACCGGTTTAACCCAACTAGAGGATTTTTCATGTTCATTATTGGTCCAAATCAAGTGAGACTTTTGGTTTTAAAACTTCAGTTGGTTAAATTACTTATAATGATTTTATGGAATTTTGGTAATTTTCTAAAAGCTTCAAATAAGCTCATCAAACAGGCTTATATGCCCTGCTCACAAATTCGATCAAAGTCGAGTTTTCTCGACTATTGGGGCTTGTCCCAAGCTCGATGAGAGCTTGTCTAGGTCTGCTTTTTGGTTTGAAGGTAGCTAGCTGTGTCTAGTTTAGGTTCCAATAACTAGTTTTGATTTCCACTATTGGTCGACCTTATTTTTAAGTCACCAAGTGGCACTAAGAAAGCTGTTTTAGCATCTTAACTCAAATCACTCAAATCTTTGTATCTTGCAATGCAGTAGTTTAGGATAGTTGCAATTTGTTGTTTTAGAGTATTTTAGCTTATTATATCTTCGTGAGAGATTGGTACTCATTTGGACCCATTGGCTTATTCAAAGTGCTTATTAATAAGGACTTATAACTGAGCTTTCAATTTCCTCCACATAAGCCACTGTTTTCCTTTTTTTCTTAGATTCAGCTTATTAAATTAGACTTTTCCTGAAATTTTCATAATTTTCCAACACTGTTTGCTATTTTTCTTAATTTAAAACAGTTTTTAGGATTATTTAATTAGCTTTTAATACAATTAATTCATAAAAAGTTCAAAAAATAATTTTCATTTTCTTAGGTTAAGATAAATATAAAAGTAAAAAATTATTTTTCCGCATTTTCATAGTTTAATTTGTAATTTTAGTAATTTAATTAGTTTTAAATAGTTTAAAATTCATAGAAAATAGAAAATAATCGTAAAAATACAAAAATAGTTTTGAAAATTCTTTTAGTTATTTTAGATTTTCCAAGTCAAAATTTTATTTTTCTAGCTTTATTTCATATTTTCTTGTAATTTAGGTTATTATTAAATAGTTAAAAATAGTTTTAATTAATAATAATTAGATAAAGAGTTATAAAATAATTTTCTTTTTCTAAAATTTTCTTTTATCATTAGGTTTATAAAAATGTCAATTTCATATTTTTAGGATTAATATTGCTTCAGTTTCACATTTTCTTGTATACGTCACGTAGTTTGTAATTTAAGTTTAATAAAAGAAAAATCAAAAACATCATTTTACAAATAGTGATAGCGTTTATTTAATAGAAATTATCTTTTTAATTTTCTTTAATTTGCATTTAAGCCCCTGTAATTTATTCACTTTTTCTGTAGTTATAATCAATCATATCTCCTTATCCGTTCAAATCTTCCGATCACTAAACGCGTTTGATTATTCTCTTACATTTCGTTGGGACATAACGACACGGAAACACTATACTCCTCTAGATCTTCATTGCATTTGTGTCCGAACTGTTTTAAGTTTCTTACGGTTAGCCATTCACAAGTGGCTAGCTTGTGTGAGATAACTTATTTGCTTTGGCACGAACCGATTATTGATGCGAGTTTTCTTGACTGTGTTTACATTTACAAGAACTTGTCTACCTATAGCCTACCTAATGCACTAACGGGCTGTACCCGATCGCATGTAGTGAGGAATGGTAAGACCGAGGTCGTCCCAAGAACGGTTGATTCCTAACTGCTAATTAATTAAATTGGTCAAATAAATAAGTTTTAATGTAAGGATTGATAATATTTAAGGTTTCACGTGATCAATTGGGCTGGTTCTCTGGTAAACAAGCTAATGGGAACGATAGTGATGCAATTCTTAAACCGAGTTGTTCTACAAGTGGCAACAGTCGATAGAATCCTTTGGTCAATTCGCCTACCCTATGGTTCTTAGAATCCTCACCAAGATGAACAGGTCACCCGGGATCATTCAGCAATCTAATAATAGTCATTAAGAGCCGGTCGCTTACTATCACCTTACATGGGTTCTAAATGTCACTAGATTCCTGTTTCAAGTGGGGTCAAAGTCGAGAGGACAACATTTGGTCAATTTTCCCTAACCTATCAGCAAAGATGCCACCACAAGAGAAGTCAGGCGCACCGTCATAAGTCCTGTTGTTCCTGGTCCCCTAAGTCAAGTCATTAAGTACCGCTACATGCTAGATTTATAATAGTGAGTGCCCGGCCGTAAGGAACTTAGACACTCACCCCCTAATTTTTAAGTTCATCCAAATGGTAGGTGATCAGTTGGTCAAATCGGACAAGTAGAAAGGGTCGTCAGTTGGTCATATCTTACCTTTCCCGTCTCAATCTACTCACTTAGGGTCAGTTGGTCATATCTCCTAAGCAACTAGCCTCTACCGCCATTCAAAACTACCGAAACAAGGGTAGCTACCAATAAACTATGCATGCATACACTAGAAACAATTAATAACGCAAAAGCATTAATAATAAAATAATCAAAACTAGGCCAAGACCTAATTTCCACATTTCCAGAATATCCTAGTGGAATGACAAATATAATTACCATATAAAACGATAAATAAAAAAAGACATAACATCAATCAATTAATTGACTAATAATAAATTAATAATCAATCAAATAGAACACAATAAGAATTAATTCGCTATCAATTATATTGATAATCAAGATTATAATAAATAATAATGAAACCAAAATAATATTGTGAGTCAGAAAATAATTACATATCGTGCCAAGGATAAAGCTATCGATCCCCTTGTTGAGTATCGGGGCAAAACCCCGGAGGGTGCTGTGACAACCGGCAATTTAGGGAGTCTATTTTAGGTAACCGCATTACGTTAAATTAAACTGAGATTTGCCTTTATCACTATTTTATAAACCGTGACTTGATTTTATATCGTCAATTGGTTTTTACGGTTTATTTCATTATTGAATGAGTTATCGTATGCGTTTTAACTCTATTTGGTAGGCACTATTCGATTCGGCACTTGAAAAGCCTAAAACAAGAGTTACTGTAACTTTTAGACCGTAACTCGAAAATTGATAAATAAGTAGTCAAAACTCGTGGAAAAACGTAAGTAACGATGTGGGAAAGTTAAATAAATGTAGTGGGACACTCGGGGGACGATATGTGAGCTCGAGAATGGGTAAACGAGATAGATACGAAAAATTACAACCCGAACCCTCCTCTTTTTGCTTGACCGGCCGCCCCCCCCTCCAAATTAATTATTTTTGAGGTCCCTAGCTCCTAGTATATAATCCCCACTCAAGCCTCATTTCACCTCATTGTTTCTCTCACTAGAAAACACACATAACACCATTTCTCTCTCTAGTTTTCTCTCACTAAAAACCCTAATAACACCACCACCACTGCCGACCGTATTCCGGCCAATTTTCGGTCACCGGCGGCGCGTCGACCACCACATCCACCACCAAAAGAAAGATCTATTTCTCCTCTTTCCAACCATATATTATACACTCAATTTGGACTTCATTAACACCTACAAATTCAAGAATTAAGATTCGTACTTTTAGGGTTTCAAAGGGCTTTTCCAATTGGTGATTAGATAAGGTAAAGGGAACATGTTTTGAGCTTGATTGGGCAATAATAACCTACGAATTGGGAATTAGGGTTTCGACCCTATGAACTAATTTGGGGCTTTTGGGTGGAACATGAAATTAAAGCTAATTAGTGACTAAGTAAACAAGTAATTATTGTTTGGTACATGTGTGGTGTAATAATTTGATGGGTTTTGCATTTTAGGGTTTAGTTGCATGTTCTTGATTAAGAATAGTTGATGGGTTTTGTGTTTAGTTAATGTTTGGAGCTTGAATGATTGGATTGGAGTGTTGTAGAACTGATTTGGTTGAGTTTGGTTGTGTGATATGGGACGTACGAACCGATGAACCCACGTAGGGTCTTGGTTGGTTTCGTACAAAACCCACTTAGGTCATGGGTCCGAGTCAAGTCGATTTGGTAGCTTATTGATTGGTTTTGTTGAGGTTTGGATGAGACGCGTGGAGCCGAAAAGCTTTTAGAAGCTTGTTTGGTTCACGTGGTCTTGACATGACAATATCATGACCATAGGGTCATAACATTGGTTTCGAGTATAATTGGTTGATTGATTGGTTGGCGAGATTGTTTTGAGTTGGTTTGGGATTGAATTGCGGCGTTATGACTATTAATTATGGACTTGATATATATATTGTGACTTTGAGCTACGTCGGCGTCACTTTGACTTTTAGTCAATAGTTGACTCCAACAAAGCCGTAACATGGACTTTAGTATAATTTGGACAATTGATTGATTAAAAGCCAAGAAGTTATGACTCGTGCTTGTGGACTCGAAACGAATAACGTTATGAAACTAATAATGGGATTTGACAAAATATATATTATACATGAAAATGATAATAAAACTATGAAATGTAAATAATAATGGGCTTTTGTTCCAAAAATATCAATAACAAGATTTATCTTGTTATTTACTAATTTTAAACGGAAACTAACGACTAAATTGGAAAGGTTTTGTAATAAATAAGTAATTATGGTTTCGAGTAAACGTTTATCAATAAATGTCAAATGTTGACATTTAATATTGGATAAGTAATTATTTATTTGCGTTATGTGTGCATGGGTTACGGATAACCTAACGTTAATAGTGTTGATCCACGTAGGTAGCGGACTTATTAGGTTGACGAATCTAATAAGAGCCCGCTAGGTACGTTGGGTAACCTTATTAATGGGTGAATTATCCTTATGACTCTTTAGGATACGATTTATTTATGGGATAATAAGTGACACGAACAAATGAATGAGTTTATCGAGTTGACGAATTCGATAAGGTCTACTATTTATTCCGAAACTTATTGAACTATGGAGTTTATCTTTTAGAGATCTCATTGTGTCGCATTGAGTTATATATTGGTTGTTTGAGTGCATTCATGGCATCATATTGAGTCGATACACCCACATGAGGATACCAAACACTAGGATTAATGGTGAAACGAGACGTTTTTGGAAATAAAGAAATGGAATATATTGGGGTAGATAACGTTGATTTTGAGGAATATGTGTATTAAAGTTGGTCTACATTAATAGGTTGTGCCGAGTCGATAGTTGCTGTGCTATGATTTCTGTTATCTTCTGCTAGTGATATTTGTGAGTTGATTGCTTGAGGTGAGTTTCATAGCCCCACTTTTATCTACGTTTTGAACTACTTTGGGGTGAGAATCATGCTACTGTTTCTGGACCTTGAAAACTATTTTGGATTTGCTTATATGCTTGACTGTTTAGATAGATGTGTGGTAGTTGTTGCCTTAGTTTAGGTTAGTCGTGCCTAACAAAGAATAGACTTCTACATCGACCTAGTCCGGGGTTGACAATTGTTCTAGATTTTGCCACGACAGTGCTGGACTAGAGTCGTGAGCTCGAGCTGTCCCTGGATGCGGGACGTGTGTTATGATTGGTGATCCGGCATGGATCGGTGTGAAAACGGTGTTTATCTATCTTAGGTCTTGCATAGCAAATCAACTCTTATTGGTCCACTATGATTTTGTTGAACTTAAACCTATGAACTCACCAGCGTTAGCTGACCTTTTAGCATGATTTCTCAGGTAATTGAAAGATGTTTGGATTATGTGGATTATGGAAGCTTGGCAAGAAGGCGGGGTTCAAGGATCATTTCTGACTCTGATAAACTATGGGGACCTATTTTATTAAACTATGTTTTGGGCCTAATATTTATATTTTGGATTAAATGTTTTGAATATCTAAATTTGGGATTGGTTTTGAATGGTTAAATGGTTATGTTTTATTATACTTGTGTGCGATACCAATCCAATAGTAACGCCCCGAAAACTTGATTAAGTCTTCCGCTTGTACCGAGATTTGGGGGTGTTACAGATTGGTATCAGAGCTCAAGGTTATAGAGAATTAGGTATTTTATAAACCCTAAACTATAACCGCTTTTAAGAAAATTGATCCTCGATCGACGCACGCCCGCTTGCCAAGCCGAAGCTTCTTATTTGATTATGGTATGAACTGCGATTTGAATTATGAGATGATATGTTAAGGGATATTGTGAACTGATTATGGGAACGTTATTGTTTTGAGATATGATTATTGATCTCGGAAATGAGATAAGATTATTGGTTTTGGGAAAATGAGATGTGATTATCGAGATATTGCGGAATTTGATTTAAGTAAACGATATATTATGATTTTGGGAGTTTTGAACTCGATTGATTTGATATGGGATTATGTGATGAAACTGAACTTATGTGTTTTATTAAAGGCATGTTTTGAGTAATGCGGTACCTGTACTTTTAAAGCTTTCATTATGTGATATGTGTTTTGGTTAAGTTGTTGCGCTTATTAAAAATAGTTTTTCGAACACTTATACCTACCATATGCCGTTGTCACGCACTATGCCTTCACTAGCTTATGATGTGTCTGAGGAGGTCCTTCTTTGTTGCTAGTTCATGACATTGACTCTCGTGACGGTTCTTGTGAGGTGATCCTTGTGAGATTGCCCGTTACTCTAGTTCATCATCGGATCCCCTAGCTCGTCAGGCGACTTACTTTACATCGGGTTTTAGCGAGAACCTGAGACTCCTAGGCTTGCTTATAGCACTTCCGTATGTCCGTGAGACCACCATCATCACCTATCCATTTAGCAACATCACCATGTCTTAGGAGGCCTAGATCTCCTAGTGTACCACCTCGGGATGTACACAGACAGAGACTCGACTCATGGACTCTCCCCATGGATGAGGGTGAGGAGGAGCATGGTCGAGGAGGAGGATGAGATTGAGGAGTAGTATGTTGATGAGGATGAGGATCCTCAGGAGGAGGATGATGATGAGGATGTCCCAGAAGGGGGTATTCCTCCATTACAGAGTCCTGCACATTCTCCAGGACCAGGTTCTCCTTTGCATGAGCTTGAGTCCCCTGGCCAGCCTTTAGATATCGACTCACCACCTTACTCACCTTATATAGGTAGCCCGTTAGGATCTGAGATACCATCGGAGATTGTTTCTGAGCCCGAGGAGTATGGTGAGACGGGTCTGATGTGGGAGAGGATTACCTCTCAGGGTACTAGACTTAGTCAGTTGATAGAGCGATTGGTTGGAGTATCTAGGGCTAGTATTGTGGATCTGAGTGTTGATATGGGTACTGTGGTCAGGAGGACTAGGGTTTTGCACGATGGTATGTCGGAACTCTAGGAGCAGGTTGGGGACCTGCGTAGAGGGTTCGCGACAGCTCGTGATGCTGATAGAGCGATTTGGCGTAGGATTGGTGAGTTGGAGAGAGAGGTCGCAGAACTTAAGAGTGATCGCGACGCTTGACGGGTAGAGTTAGCATTGTTATGGAGAGAGGTTGATGATGTTAGGAGATCAGTGAGTGATATTCGTAGACGTGGCTGGATAGTATTAGATCTATGGTTTTGTACCATCTTGAAACTGAGTAGTACTTGGTTCGAGATGTAGGTTTATCCTGGTTATCTTACTAGTATCGTCGTTAGGATCGTTTTTGATTTCTTCGAATCCTTCCATTCATTTCCACTGTCGAAACCTATGAGTTATGGTTATTGGAACATGCATCCTTAGTTATGATGCGGTATCTGATTGTTTCGCTCTAGTATAGCATTGTCCTTGTTGACTTTGATTATGATATTGAGCGTTATTTAGTGATCATTGGTACCCAACTCTATTTTAGAGCGTAGATTGTGAACTTATGAAACTGTTCATCTTGCCTCCAGAATGGTGGCAACAAGACGAAACTTCGCTTAGGAACAACCGAGCGACTCCTGCTTCTTTGTTGTTGCCCCGGTCGTCGACCACATGTTGAGAACCTAAAGCGATAACCGGTTGTAGGAAACCCGAATGCGAATGACCGTCTTGAGAATGGTCTGTTCCACAAAACCCTCCACTCGTGAACCCAACCCACATTGACCGACTAGTGTCGCGATGTCATTTGAGCTAAGCGAGGCTAATCTTTCTAACACTTCTAGTGGAACCCCAGTGCTGAGTCGAACTCGAGGTTGTACCTATAAGGAGTTCCGATTATGTGGTCCCATTGATTTTGGAGGAACTAAGGGAGTAGTTTACCTGACTAGGTGGTTAGAGAAAACTGAATCTGTGTTTGCTGTGAGTAAATGTGATGAGAATTGTAAGGTCAAGTATGCAACCTTCACCTTGAAGGACGAGGAGTCGACCTGGTGGAACAATTACCACAGATTAGTAGGAATTGATGTAGCTTATAGTATGACTTGGACTCAGTGTAAAGCTCTCCGATTAAGACTTCTTGTCCTAGGAATGAAGTTAAGAAGTTAGAAAGTGAGTTCGGAACCACAAAGTTAAGGTACTTGACATGGTGACTTATACTCGCTGTTCCAAGAGTTATCCTTGCTTTGCCTCAAATGGTTCATACCGAAGAACTTAATATTGAAAGGTATACTGATGGATTACCTTTGGCTACTCGAAATTATGTCATCGCTGCCAAACCAGTCAATTTGCAAGAGGCAATTGTTGTGGCTCAGAGTTTGATGGACTCATATGTGCTAGATGTAGGAAGCAAGAGTAAGAATGATAGGAGTGATAAGAGGAAGAGGAACGAAGTTGATAAAGGAAATGGCAACAAACGGCAAGAGACAGCCAGAGTGTTCGCCATAGGAAATGGAGGTAGGAATGATTATGAGGGTAGTAAGCCGGTGTGTGGTCGTTGTAACCGACACCACCATGGACCATGTCCGAGTGCGTGTTGGAAGTGCTCTAAGGTAGGACATATGGCCAAGGCTCGAGGTCCCGACCACTGCTGCAGCTCAAACGCACAGGATCGGGCCGGAAGGCCACCGTCACATGTTTTGGATGCGGAAAGAAGGGACACTTAAGGAATGAGTGCCGAGAGCCGTGGATGAGAGGAAATCCCGAGAATGTAGGAGGATTTTCTAACCAAGGTGTAGGAGGTAATGTCTTAAACCACAGCAGGCGTGAGGTTGTGGGAAACCGGAAACCGGTGCTAGGAATCGTGAGAGAGACATGGGAGCAGTAGCGTGTTTACGCTATTGGGAAGGAAGGCGGTGAGGACCCTAACGTGGTTACGTGTGCGTTCCTTCTCAATAATCGCTATGCTTCCATCTTGTTTGATCTTGGTGCGGATATGAGTTTTGTATCCACCAATTTTATGCCGTTACTAGGAATCTCCTAACACCTCTAGGGTTTGAGTTCTGACGATGGAATTAGCGAATGGGAATAGAGAGAAGATAGACACCGTGGTACGAGGTTGTACCTTAAGTTTCCTAGACCGCCCGTTTAGTATAGACCTATTGCCAGTTACCATAAGAAGTTTTGACGTCATTATCGGAATGGATTGTTGTCGAAGAACGATGCACACATCATTTGTGATGAGAAGATTGTGCGTTTACCATATGGCGGAAAAGTTCTGAGCATACAAGGAGATCGGAGCGACTGTGCAAGTCCTTCCCGGTTGAGCATCATCTCTTGTATTAAGGCCCAGAAGTACATCGATAGAGGAGGTTGTCTTTTCTTGGCTCGAATTTCTGAAAGGAAAAGTGAGGAGGAGAGTGAAAGAAACCTCAACGATGTACCCGTCGTTAGAGAATTTTTGGATGTGTTTCCGACGATGCGCTGTGTTCCACACATTCGACAAGTGGAATTCCAAATAGAGTTGATACCGGTCAAGGCACCGTGGCCCTGCACCTTATCGACTTGCTCCAAGAGAATTGGAGGAACTGTCTAAGCAGCTTGGCGTAATTCTCGAGAGAAGGGATTCATTCGACCAAGTTCATCACCGTGGGAGCACCGGTGTTGTTTGTGAAGAAGAAGGATGGATCGTTTCGGATGTGTATCGATTATAGGGAGTTGAATAAGTTAACAGTGAAGAACCGATATCCGTTACCTAGAATGGATGATTTATTCGACCAACTCCAAGGAGCTCGTGTCTTTTCTAAGATCGATTTACGATCTGGTTACCACCAGCTTAGAGTTCGAGAAGAGGATATCCCTAAGACTGCGTTTAGGACTCGTTATGGACACTATGAATTCCAAGTGATGTCGTTTGGTTTGACCAACGCTCCAGCGGTTTTCATGGATCTCATGAACCGAGTGTGTAAGCCATACCTAGATAAGTTTGTGATAGTATTCATAGACGATATCTTGATATACTCTAAGAGTAGTGAGGAGCACGAAGAGCATTTGAGGCTCATTTTAGGATTGTTGAGAGGGGAGAAGCTTATGCCAAATTCTCTAAGTGTGAATTTTGGATTCCGTCCGTGCAATTCTTAGGCCACGTGATAGATAGTCGAGGTGTTCATGTTGACCCAGCTAAGATTAAGGCCATTAAGGAATGGGCAGCTCCTAAGAACCCATCAGTAATCGACGGTTTCTAGGTTTAGTAGGCTATTATAGGAGATTCATTGTGGGATTTTCTAAGATAGCTAAGTCGTGACCAAACTAACCTGGAAGGATGTTAAGTATGAATAGGAGAAAAGGAAGAAAAAGCATTCCAATTTACGAAGGAGAAGTTGTGTAGTCGCCCATCCTAGCTTGCTCAAGGAAGTGAAGATTTTGTCGTGTCTTCGCGACGCTTCGCATAAAGGCTTAGGTGTTGTTTTGATGCAACGTGAGAAGGTGATTGCTTAGGCATCCCGACAACTTAAGAAGCATGAGAAAAACTACACCACCCATGACCTTGAGTTAGGTGTTGTAGTGTTTGCTCTTAGGATTTGGAGACATTACTTGTATGGAACCAAGTGTGTAGTATTTACCGACCATAAGAGTTTGAAGCATATCTTAGATCAGAAGGAACTGAACATGAGACAACGTCGTTGGTTGGAATTGCTTAGTGATTATGACTGTGAGATTCGTTATCATCCTAGTAAGGCTAATGTTGTGGCTGATGCACTTAGTCGTAAGGAGGGCATTCCACTCTACTCGTTAGATCTTTAGGAATGACCATTGTTTCGCCCTTACCGTCCCAGATTTTAGCCGCCCAAGCAGAGGCATTGACGGAAGAGAACCGTCCTTATGAGAATCTTCATGGAATGGTAGAAATTGAAAACAGCTTCTTGAAGCGTTCGACGAACATTATGCTTCGGAGATGGTCGGATACCATTTCATGGTGGAATCATGAGTTGATTATGCACGAGTCGCATAAATCAAAATACTCTATTCATCCGGGCCGATAAGATGTATTAGGATCTTAAGAAACTTTATTGGTGGCCCAATATGAAAGCGATATAGCTCAAGATGTTAGTAGGTGCTGACTTGTTCTAAAGTTAAGGTTGAACATCGAAACCATCGGGACTTTTAGTTCAACACGAACTCCGGAATAGAAATGAGGCGAATAACCATGGACTTTATCACTAAATTACGAGAACAAGTTAGCGGCAATGACGCTTATCCGGGTAATAGTTGATTGTTTAACTAAGTCTGCTCACTTCTTAGCTATTAGTGAAACCGATAGTCTTGATAAGCTTGCTCGATTGTATCTTAAGGAGATAGTATCACGTCATGGAGTACCGATATCTATCATTTCGATAGGGATAGTCGTTTACATCCCACTTTTGGAAGTCGTTCTGAACTGACATTAGGGCAATTTGGATATGAGTACGCTAACCATCCACGCACCAATGGTCAAAGCAAGAGAACCATTCGGACTTTAGATGACATGCTTAGAGCATGCGTTGTTGATTTCGGCAAAGGCCGAGAGACACCTCCTTTGGCCGAATTCTCTTACAACAATAGTTATCACTCTAGCATTAAGGCCGCCCATTTGAGGCAATCGTATGGTCGAAAATGTCGTTCTCTGTTTGTTGGGCTGAAGTTGGCGAGAGTCAACTTACAGGTCCCGAACTTGTCTTAGAAACCACTGAGAAGATAGTTCAGATTCGTAATCGGTTGCAAACCGCTCGTGATAGACAAACGAGTTATGCCGATAAGAGACGTAAACCTTTAGAATTTCAGGTTGGAGATAGTGTTATGTTGAAAGTTTCTCCTTGGAAAGGAGTGATTCATTTTGGAAAGCGTGGAAAACTCAATCCCCGATGTATTGGTCCCTTTTCAATCCTGGAAAGAATCGGACCGGTAGCATACCGCTTGGAGCTACCATCGGAACTGAGTAGTGTATACAATGTTTTTCATGTTAGTAATCTTAAGAAATGTCTTTCGGAAGAAAACATAGTTGTGCCCTTAAGAGATATTCGTATTGATGAGAAATTGAATTTTGTTGAGGAACCGATTGAGATTATGGATCGTGAGACTAAGAGGTCAAGAATAGCCGTATTCGATTATTAAGGTTCGGTGGAACTCCGGCATGGACGGAGTTCACTTGGGAACGTGAGGACGTTTTCCGTGGGAAGTATCCTAAACTGCTTATGACACCAAGCAACTCGGAGTGAAACCCGGACGGGTTTCTTCCGAGGTGGGAGGCTGTGACAACCGCAATTTAGGGAGTCTATTTTAGGTAACCGCATTACGTTAAATTAAACTGAGATTTGCCTTTATCACTATTTTATAAACCGTGACTTGATTTTATATCGTCAATTGGTTTTTATGGTTTATTTCATTATTAAATGAGTTATCGTATGCGTTTTAACTCTATTTGGTAGGCACTATTCGATTCGGCACTAGAAAAGCCTAAAACAAGAGTTATTGTAACTTTTAGACCGTAACTCGAAAATTGACAAATAAATAGTCAAAACTCGTGGAAAAACATAAGTAACGACATGGGAAAGTTAAATAAATGTAGTGGGACACTCGGGGGACGATATGTGAGCTCAGGAATGGGTAAACGAGATAGATATGAAAAATTACAACCCAAACCCTCCTCTTTTTGCTTGACCGCCCCCCTCCCTCCAAATTAATTATTTTTGAGGTCCCTAGCTCCTAGTATATAATCCCCACTCAAGCCTCATTTCACCTCATTGTTTCTCTTACAAGAAAACACACACAACACCATTTCTCTCTCTAGTTTTCTCTCACTAAAAACCCTAATAACACCACCACCACCGCCGGCCGTATTCCGGCCAATTTCCGGTCACCGGCGGCGCGTCCACCACCACCTCCACCACCAAAAGTAAGATCTCTTTCTCCTCTTTCCAACCATATATCATACACTCAATTTGGAATTCATTAACACCTTCAAATTCAAGAATTAAGATTCGTACTTTTAGGGTTTCAAAGGGCTTTTGCAATTGGTGATTAGATAAGGTAAAGGGAACATGTTTTGAGCTTGATTGGGCAATAATAACCCACGAATTGGGAATTAGGGTTTCGACCCTATGAACTAATTTGGGGATTTTGGGTGGAACATGAAATTAAAGCTAATTAGTGACTAAGTAAACAAGTAATTAGTGTTTGGTACATGTGTGGTGTAATAATTTGATGGGTTTTGCATTTTAGGGTTTAGTTGCATGTTCTTGATTAAGAATAGTTGATGGGTTTTGTGTTTAGTTAGTGTTTGGAGCTTGAATGATTGGATTGGAGTGTTGTAAAATTGATTTGTTGAGTTTGGTTGTGTGATATGGGACATACGAACCGAGGAACCCACGTAGGGTCTTGGTTGGTGTCGTACGAGACCCACTTGGGTCATGGGTCCGAGTCGGGTCGATTTGGTAGCTTATTGATTGGTTTTGTTGAGGTTTGGATGAGACGCGTGGAGCCGAAAAGCTTTTAGAAGCTTGTTTGATTCATGTGGTCTTGACCGCGACCGTGTCATGACCATTAGGGTCATAACATTGGTTTCGAGTATAATTGGTTGATTGATTGGTTGGCGAGATTGTTTTGAGTTGGTTTGGGATTGAATTGCGACGTTATGACTATTAATTATGGACTTGATATATATATTGTGACTTTGAGCTACGTCGGCGTCACTTTGACTTTTAGTCAATAGTTGACTCGACAAAGCCGTAATATGGACTTTAGTATAATTTGGACAATTGATTGATTAAAAGCCGAGAAGTTATGACTCGTGCTTGTGGACTCGAAACTAATAACGTTATGAAACTAATAATGGATTTGACAAAATATATATTATACATGAAATGATAATAAAACTATGAAATGTAAATAATAATGAGCTTTTGTACCAAAATATCAATAACAAGATTTATCTTGTTATTTACTAGTTTTAAATGGAAACTAACGACTAAATTGGAAAGGTTTTGTAATAAATAAGTAATTATGGTTTCAGTACGTTTATCAATAAATGTCAAATGTGGACATTTAATATTGGATAAGTAATTATTTATTTGCGTTATGTGTGCATGGGTTACGGATAACCTAACGTTAATAGTGTTGATCCACGTAGGTAGCGGACTTATTAGGTTGACGAATCTAATAAGAGTCTGCTAGGTACGTTGGGTAACCTTATTAATGGGTGAATTATCCTTATGACTCTTTAGGATACGATTTATTTATGGGATAATAAGCGACACGAATAAATGAATGAGTTTATCGAGTTGACGAATTCGATAAGGTCTACTATTTATTCCGAAACTTATTGAACTATGGAGTTTGTCGTTTAGAGGTCTCATTGTGTCGCATTGAGTTATATATTGGTTGTTTGAGTGCATTCATGGGATCATATTGAGTCAATACACCCACATGAGGATACCAAACACTAGGATTAATGGTGAAACGAGACGTTTTTGGAAATAAAGAAATGGAATATATTGGGGTAGATAACGTTGATTTTGAGGAATATGTGTATTAAAGTTAGTCTACATTAATAGGTTGTGCCGAGTCGATAGTTGTTGTGATGTGATTTCTGTTATCTTCTGCTAGTGATATTTGTGCGTTGATTGTGCGTTGATTGCTTCAAGTGAGTTTCATAGCCCCACTTTTATCTATGTTTTAACTACGTTTTGAACTACTTTGGGGTGAGAATCATGCTGCTGTTTTTGGACCGTGAAAACTATTTTGGATTTGCTTATATGCTTGACTGTTTAGATAGATGTGTGGTAGTTGTTGCCTTAGTTTAGGTTAGCCGTGCCTAACTAACAATAGACTTCTACATAGACCTAGTCCGGGGTTGGCAATTGTTCTTGATTTTGCCACGACAGTGCCGGACTAGAGTCGCGAGCTCGAGTTGTCCCTGGATGCGGGACGTGTGTTATGATTGGTGATCCGGCATGGATCGGTGTGAAAACGGTGTTTATCTATCTTAGGTCTTGCATAGCAAATCAACTCTTATTGGTCTACTATGATTTTGTTGAACTTAAACCTATGAACTCACCAAGTTAATGACCTTTAGCATGATTTCTCGTAATTGAAAGATGTTTGGATTATGTGGATTGTGGAAGCTTGGCAAGAAGGCGGGGTTCAAGGATCATTTCGACTCTAATAAACTATGAGGACCTATTTTATTAAACTATGTTTTGGGCATAATATTTATATTTTGGATTAAATGTTTTGAATATGTAAATTTGGAATTGGTTTTGAATGGTTAAATGGTTATGTTTTATTATACTTGTGTGCGATACCAATCCAATAGTAACGCCCCGAAAACTTGATTAAGTCTTCCGTTGTACCGAAATTTGGGAGTGTTACAGGTTTGCCCCTAAAGATGACTCGTACGTCTGCTCCTTTTCTTTCATTTGTTTGGCTTGTCGTACAAAACCTCCAAAAAAATCCATAAAATATGACAATTATGTCATATATTTATACTAGTAAAGTTAGGGCTTCACGTAACTTGGGCCCGGGCTTTTAATAATTACGGCGTAACTAAATTAATAAGTTACGCCGTAACTCTTTGTAGCTTCATAAAAAAATAGCCGCATTAAATTAATTGCGGCGTAATTAAATTATAATTACGCCGTAGCCTTCGAAACTTTGCGCCCAAGTAATAAAGTTCGGCGTAACTAAACATCGGGTTACGCCGTAAGTCTTCGTCATCTCATACTTATCTGATCCGAAATAATCTCTACGGCGTAACAAAATTTAATGTTACGCCGTAACCTTCACAAAATAATTACGACGTAACCATAAGAAATGGTTACGCCGTATCCTTCAAAGCTCATATTTACGCCGTAACATTATTAGCTAGTTACGGCGTAACCTTCGCAAAAAATTGTCAGGCCCTCGTTGTATTAGTTACGACGTAGTCAAAAGTACCATTTACGCCGTAACTTGTATTCAGAATATATTTCTTGGCCTTTTCCACATCTTTTCCGCTCCAACGCCTCATTTATCCCGAAATGCAATTATGAGCGAATATGAGCAATTAAGTATCATATTAATACAAATGAGGCCATAAACACGGAATTTGATATATAAAAGATCGTGCTAATTTGATGTTATCAAATATCCCCAACTTGAATCCTACTTGTCCTCAAGTAGACCCTTTAAATAATTCTTAAAAAGATATCTTCCAAGATTAATTGGAAAATATAAGTCTAAAAATCACCTAAGCTAGAAAATTCCAAACCGAGCACCTCACGAAAATTGAATTGAAATCACACTCTCTCTCGTAATTCATGTGTTTAATATTTTTGGGTGAATACTCAACTGCTCAGTCATGGCAAGTATTCTATCATAGGCTTGGCAAAGATACTAATCTCAACCACTAGATTCTATAGATGCAGCTATTCTAAAAGGCAATGGGTTGACACAACATAGGCTTAGGGGGTTATTTTGTCATTACTAACGAGCTACGGCGAAGGGGACAAAACCAATGATACATGACCAAATCCATGGCCAAGACACCAATGATTGCTCGCTTCCTCACCTAAACTCGATTCATGACTAAGGGTTGGATAAGACATGGGAAAACATTTAATGGGTGTAAACAAAAAGACACGAAACAAATAGATTCCTAAGTCCACAGTCGCCCCACCACTAGTCGCATTCAATCCCATAGCAAAAATCGAGGGTCAAGAGTCAAGGGGTCATCAATACACGAGTCAATGCATATAAAATAAAACGTAGTGCCTCATAATCACCATAAACTAGGCAAATAAAGTGCATTAACTCGACCTTCATCATCAATAAAAAAAAGTATGTGCTATAAAAAATTTAAAATTTGGGTACTTTTAGAACATATTTCGACCAAAATCAACCATTTCTATCTCCCATCCCCCTACTTGAAATGTACAATGCCCCCATTGTACGAATATTGATTAAAATTTGAAAGGCGAGATAGATATGTACGGGTTTCTAATTTTATCCGTAAGAACCAAAACGGAGTTGTAAAAATTTGCGCCTAATTGAACAAGGCGAGAATACTTAACACAATACGACACATAAGCTGATTATTATTAGATCAGCTATAAACAAACTAATAAACACTTGCTTGCATTCTTTTCTTTTTTTATGCAAGACAAGGTATACATGAATAAAAAATAAAAACAATACGAACATATAAAGCATCCCCCCACTTGAGATCAACTATCATCTAAACCCGACTTTCGTCCAAAACCCTTTATTCAAAACCCGCGACTTTCACTAGTGGAACCAAAATTAACCAACAGCGCCCGGACCATGGACATAAGAAACTACAGGGTAGGCTAGGCGATGGGTGTAACGAAACAACATATATTGGGTGAACAAAAAGGGTTTAACAGGGGGATTGACTAATCGAGGTGAAAACTCAATAAACACAATACATATATGGGCTATTTGGGTTTAATCCTAAAATTGCCTTATATCCTAGCTGCACCGATCACACCAAGTTACCTCAATGTAATGCTCATTATAATGGTCTCGAAAAGATATACAAGGCCAAGTTCTAAAGTCTACTACAGCCACCGGCACACTCATTTTTATGGTATTATGAATTAGGGGAAAACGGAAAGGCTTATCCTCACACAATGGAAATATAGGGTAGGTGTGCTCAGTCTAGATCAATCCAGTTAAGTAATGAAAAATATGTCAAAATTTTATTAATGAAACACTTTTCAACAAATACTAGAAAAATAAAGGCAAATAAAATCAAGTGGGTGTCTATGTCTAATCCCTTCCCTCCACTTGGGTCATACTTAAGCATATAAATGAAAAATAGGAAGGGTTAGAGATGGAATGAAAGACTCCCCTGGATTCTCTCAGTATGAATAATAATGCATGTTCAAAAACATGCTCCAATTGTGCCTCAACGAGCAAAATCCAAATTCTCATCAACTCTCCTAGCAAACACCAAGTCACTCAACTAGGACGGATAAAAAGTGTTCTCTTGCAACCAAATATCTTTCCATAATCATCAACCTATTGCTGCAAGAAAAACTAATACCAAAAAGCATAATTTCGGATAAAAAGCAAAAATAGCATGAAATGTAAAAATAAAAATAAAATAAAACCTAACTCACTTTCGTAGGAATCACGGTTGCATTTAGCGCATGCAACAAGCCTTTTAAACCCCTCGGTGTCCCGAGTGGACGAGTGAAGTCTCGTGAGGATTTACAGGGAACATACCCACAAAGTTCATTTAATTACTAATACAAGGTTATGACAATGTTTCGAAACTTGTTTTTTATTAAAAATTTTCATATCAGAGGATATTTACGGTGTAACCGGATCGGCCGCCATTCTGGCGAGAGTGAGATGACTTAAGAAAAATGTTTACCGGGAAGGGGTTACTGGCGTAATCGGATCGGCCCGATTATGGCGTAATAAGAAAGCCCGAGAAAGAAGATACGGAACATGGATGTTACAAAGTAACTAGATCGGCCTAGTTACGGCGTAGTTAGAATGAAGTGGGCGGATGGCCTTCGATAGCCGATTCTGGCGTAAATGGATCGCCCATTACGCCGTAATTACTTTCTGATGTTGTTGTGCCCACAGTGTCAACTTCTTCCTACGTGATCAAGAGGAGTTATTGGAACTCCTATCATCTATCCTTGGTCTTTATACCTGCAAACAAGATAACAAAACATACCAAACCTAAAACTAAACCAGCAAAATACAAAAATATCCAAAAAGGTCTTTAAAATCAAAAACTAAATCTAGGATAGGGACGGGTAATCTCCCGACGAGCACTTTTCTTTATCCTCCCGAGTCTTTAAGTTAGACTTCTGCTACCATCATCAACGGGCATCCATTGGACGTCTCCAATCATGTCCATTACTCCACTAATCTCGGCTTATGATCTAGTCGAGATTTCCTCTACTTGTTCTTTCTGTACCTGCACAAAAACACTACCAGTGCATTAAATGTGTAAAATAATTTCATAAGCAACAAGTGAGGATAATTACAGATGTTTCAGACTTGCTTACGTCGTAATACTATTAACAATTACGCCGTAACTTCAGTCAGAAAGAAACCTGATATAATATAAGAATAGATTACGCCGTAACCATGGCCAAGGTTACGCCGTAATCTCAAGACAGAAGACATTGTTGCAGAATAATATTAATCAAACACCAAAAATACGAAGACTGTTCCCGCGTGGCGCCAAAAACTTGATGCGAGTTTTAATGACCGGGTTTTACATTTATAGTAACTTCGTCTACCTATGGCCTACCTAATGCACTAACAGGCGGTGTGCCCGGTCGCATGTAGTGAGGAATGGTAAGACCGAGGTCGTCCCAAGAACGGTTGATTCCTAATCGCCTAATTAATTAAATTGGTCAAATAAATAAGTTTTAATGTAAGGATTGATAATATTTAAGGTTTCACGTGATCAATTGGGTTGGTTCTCTGGTAAACAAGCTAATGGGAACGATAGTGATGAAATTCTTAAACCGAGTTGTTCTAGAAGTGGCAACAGTCGATAGACTCCTTTGGTCAATTCGCCTACCCTATGGTTCTTAGAATCCTCACCAAGATGAACAGGTCACCCGGGATTATTCGGCAATCTAATAGCAGTCATTAAGAGCCGGTCGCTTACTATCGCCTTACATGGGCTCTAAATGTCACTAGATTCCTGTTTTAAGTGGGGTCAAAATCGAGAGGACAACATTTGGTCAATTCGCCCTAACCTATCAGCAAAGATGCCACCACGGAGAAGTCAGCGCATCGTCATAAGTCATGTTGTTCTGGTCCCTAAGCCAAGTCATTAAGTACCGCTACATGCTAGATTTATAATAGTGAGTGCCCGGCCGTTAGGAACTTAGACACTCACCCCTAATTCTTCGCTTCATCCAAGCGGTAGGTGATCGGTTGGTCAAATCGAACAACTAGAAAGGGTCGTCGATTGGTCATATCTTACCCTTCCCGTCTCGATCTACTCACTTAGGGTCACATCATATCTCCTAAGCAACTAGCCTCTACCGCCATTCAAAACTACGAAACAAGGGTAGCTACCAATAAACTATGCTTGCATACACTAGAAACAATTAATAACGCAAAAGCATTAATAATAAAAGAATCAAAACTATGCCAAGACCTAATTTCCACATTTCCAGAATATCCTAGTGGAATGACAAATATAATTACCATATAAAACGATAAATAAAAAAAGACATAACATCAATCAATTAATTGACTAATAATAAATTAATTTCCAATCAAATAGAACACAATAAGAATTAATTCACTAAAAATTATATTGATAATCAAGATTATAATAAATAATAATGAAACCAAAATAATATTATGAGTCAGAAAATAATTACATATCATGCCAAGGATAAAGCTATCGATCCCCTAGTTGATTACCGGGGCAAAACCCCGAAGGGTTTGCCCCTAAAGATGAACCGTACGTATGCTCCTTTTCTTTCTTTTGTTTGGCTTCTCGTACAAAACCTCCAAAAAATCCATAAAATATGACAATTATGTCATATATTTATACTAGTAAAGTTAGGGTTTCATGTAACTTGGGCCCGGGCTTTTAATAATTACGGCGTAACTAAATTAATAAGTTACGCCATAACTCTTTGTAGCTTCATAAAAAAAATAGCCGCATTAAATTAATTACGGCGTAATTAAATTATAATTACGCCGTATCCTTCGAAACTTTGCGCCCAAGTAATAAATTACGGCGTAACTAAACATCGGGTTACGTCGTAAGTCTTCGTCATCTCATACTTATCTGATCCGAAATAATCTCTACGGCGTAACAAAATTTAATGTTACGCCGTAACCTTCACAAAATAATTACGACGTAACCATAAGAAATGGTTATGCCGATCCTTCAAAGCTCATATTTACGCCGTAACATTATTAGCTAGTTACGGCGTAACCTTCGTAAAAAATTGTCAGGCCCTCGTTGTATTAGTTACGACGTAGTCAAAAGTACCATTTACGCCGTAACTTGTCTTCAGAATATATTTCTTGGCCTTTTCCACATCTTTTCTGCTCCAACGCCTCATTCATCCTGAAATGCAATTGTGAACGAATATGAACGAATTAAGTATCATATTAATACAAATGAGGCCATAAACACGGGAATTTGATATATAAAAGATCAGGCTAATTTGATGTTATCAATTATTAGAGTTATGTAAAAAAAATGATGATTCGAAAAGAAAAAAAAAAGTTGTTATGTTATTCAGTTATTGTAAAGTGCATTGTTATAAGCACTATGTTATGAGCTCTATATAGATTTAGTATCAAGGAGGCCACCTCGGTCACATTCGAAGATTGGAGTTGGTAATTATGCCAACAGTTGGAGAAAATGTAGTGTGCCCAGCATGACGTGCTTTAATGACACATCTACCTAGTATTTCATGATCCGGTTTCTTGACTTCAAGGCTTGAACTTTGGGCGGACGGTAAGTGGCGATGACTTGGTTATAGATTTAGACTACCTGCTTGATTTTTATTTTACACCATTTATATTTCCCATGTCTTATCCTACCCTATAGTCCTGAGGCATGTCTAGGTGATGCAGCGAGCAATCGTTGGTGTCTTGGCCATGGATTTGGTCATGTATCATTGATTTTGTCCACTTCGCCGTGACATGTGAGTAACGACGAGTCACCCCCTTAACCTTTGTCGTGTCTACCCATGTTGCCTTCGAAAATTATTTAGCCCTTAACTCTAGTGGTGGAGATTTGTGTAACCGCCAAGCTTATGATAGAATACATGGTATGACTGTGTGATTGAGTGATCACCCCGAAATTGGCACTTAGAATAGTTGAGAGATTTGAGTGTTTCATTCCCATTTCGAGAGATGTTCGGCTTTGTTTTATTCTAGCATGAGGGATTTGTAAACTTATATTTTTCCAGGTTATGGGAGATATCTTTTTAGGAATCCTTCTAATAAGGTCTACTTGAGGGCAAGTAGAGTTCAAGTGGGGGGATATTTGATAACATCAAATAGTCCTGAATATTAAGTGTAACACCCCCAAAATATCGCAGTGGAAGATTGTGTCATTGGGGTGCTACTTCATAATACAAAGTACAAGGTATAGAAAACGACCTCTAAATGAGACGTTTTGAAATGTTACCATTCAATTAATGAAATAAGAGTTACAATATGAGTTCCAAGGTACAATACATAAGTGTTTTTAAAACATATCGAATGGTAATAATAAAAGCATAAGTCTTCAAAACATGCTGAGCGACTCTATGCTCCATGCAACGGCTATCACTTTTCAGACCTGAGATAAACATGCTAAAGTGTCAACACAATGGTTGGTGAGTTCATAGAGTTTGTTTAACATGTAAAGCTTTTAAAGAATGTTTACACAGCAAAGGCATTGTAAATCCAATCAGTTCCAAGTTCCGCCCATAAAAAACTTGCAACCTGTGTGTTCACAACCCACTTCCAAAATATAGTTTGCACAATACTCTGGATTATACTCACCTAAGGTCATGAATCTGGTACACAAGGGCGGGGGCATCTTCCCAAATAGTACTATATTACTCCTTAGGTCATGAATCTGGTACACATGGGCGGGGGCATATACCCAACTTATAGTACTATCAATACCTCTCCGACAGTATAGAGTATTGTGTGCGTATGTAAATACAATTCATGTATTTAAATTAAGCGAGTAAAGTATTTCCAAGCATGTATAACGAAATCAAGTATAACGTAATCAAGTATAATGCAATCAAGTATAATGCAATCATGTATAATATAATCAAGTATAATGTTTTGAGTATTTATACAAGTAAAAGCAAGTAGTTGAGCATGTATCTCCCCCAAAGAGTTAAAACAAGTATTAAAAGAGTAGGGGCTATGACTCACCTTAAAAAATGATATCACAACGTATAACGGAATCGATGGATAAGCCTGGAAGTCTCTACATATAACCTAGAATATGATGTCAACTCTTAGGTTCGGAATAACAATGCGAAAGTATAAACATGCCTATATACGTCCTTATATTGATCATGATGTAGTATTTATAAGTTTGTTTATAGAAATGGTTTAGTTTGTATATCTCGTACTACCGTTCGGGCCATCATAATTCAGAGGTCATGCAGTAAACGTTCAAGGAGCTAGGACACTTTAATTCGTAAATCCATCAACTCGTCTATCCGTTTACCCAAATGAACCCTTCACATGAAGTTCCCTAGTGTTGTAGTGCTCAATACGTAAAACATGTATTTTTGATTACTTGATTATATGATATATTAAGAGTTTATAAATATAATAAATAAACTAACCAAGTTTATAAGTATTTAAATAAGTTTGAGTCTTATACATATTTACCTTAATATAGAATGCTTGAGTATTATGGAAAAATAAAATATTAGCGGAGCTTCGACGTAGAATTTGCAATCTTCGAAAACCCGAGGCTATTAGAAGATTATAACAACGCCTTCTTGAGAACCCGAAAAGAAAAGATGATTATAACAACTTCTTTTTAGAGACTTGAAGTTATTTGAAGATTATAATGACTCTTTCTTGAAAACTTTCAAGAACGAAGATCAAACACTAGTTTTTCTTCAAGAACACATGAATGTTTGTTGGGAATTATGCGAGTAGGAATTCTCACGTCAATTCGCCAAGGATTCTGCTGAAGTAGAAGCGAGAATCTGTGACGAATAGATTCTATTGAAGTATAAAAGCGGTGCCGTGTATCTGTTGAAGAGTGGAAGTGACTAGGATCTGCATAAGCTTTATTAATTATATGCTAACCCATCATTATTCTTGAACCGCCTCGAGGTTAGCATGGGTATTATTGTCTTGCTCAATATTGTTTAGTGTTTAGTCATTAAATGCATGCTTGCATGCTTAGTCGATCGAGTAGTAATAGTTTGGGGTTCTTTGTCTATAAAAGAACTTGATAGTATGTAATAGATAAAAATTGAAACATAGAGTTTCAGTTAATAAAAGATCCATAGAGGATCTAAGTGTTCTTAGTTATAACAACTTGTATTTACATTCCGCTATAGAATACGAGTTGTAGAGATTTTCTATTAGTTTGCTTATGATTACATAGGCAACACTAACGATCTACGAGTGCTCAAGATCTGTCAAGGTCTTGTGTCTGTGTGTTCAACAAGTGGTATCAGAGCCTCGGGAGAGTCTCTACGATACTAAGAACCATATTTAACCTCACCCCTATACAACCAAAACACATTCACCATGCTCGAATCGATGATGAATCCGAGTCACAACACCAACAACAACATCAAAACACCACCTCTATGCAAAGAACTTAGTCTTTCCAACAAGAATGGTAAGTTTCCTTATCTAAAAAGGAAGAGTATGATATGTGGACAATGAAGATGCAGAATCGGATCTCCAATATTGATTGGAATCTTTGGGAGATTGTGAAGAAAGGAAGCGATCGAAGAAGACTATCCCGATCTTGATGGTAAGTTTACCATTGCTCCTCCCAAAAGCTCGTGAAGAGATTCTAGTCATGCAAAGAGAGCACAAAGTAAGAACCATCCTTCTTCAAGCTATTCACGAAGATCACTTGGGTGATTTTCACCACATGGATGATGCAAAGGACATATGGATGGCGCTTAAAGCAAGGTTCGGTGGCAATGAAGAGTCCAAGAGAATGAGGAAGTCCATCTTGAGACAACACTTTCAAGAATTCAATATCTCGGAAGAAGAAGGTATCCACAAGGGATCGACGGGTTTCATAACATTTTAGTCACTAAATCACCGAATGCAAAACCGACAATGATGATTGCAATTCAAAGTTCCTTCGATCTTTGCCTCCATCATGGTTACATGTTAGTATAGTCCTAAAGGCTAAAGGTGGGTTGGACATGCTCACTTTTGATGAGTGTACAACAAACTCAAATCTCTTGAACGATGTCGATCTCCCTACATGCATCCTCTTACGGTCATCTGACCTTTGTTGGGACATCTCACTCCAATATGATGATACATGCTCTAGTCCAACTTACTTACCATCATCATCTTACAATCGTCCCACTCCATCATGCCTCAAGCTAAAACGGTAGTATATTGGAGGATGTTCTTCATTCATTTGTTCTTGATTATGATACTCAAGACATCTTGTCTATGAAGATTTTGAGCGGGTGGACCCACTTGAGATGGAGGAGATGAAACGAAATGGCGGTGGCCATGCTTTCGATAGATATCAAAAGGTTTGAGGAGAAGGCGGGAAGAAAGTTTGGCTTCAAGGAAAGGATCCAGCTCGTTTGGACAGAGAAAGGTCAAGTGTTTCTCTTGTCACCGGATGGGTCATTTCTCAAGGAATGCAAAGATAGGAAGAGTGGAGAGGGAGCTAACTACAATTCCTATCGTGAGAATCGGAAAGGAAGCTAGAACTTGACTCTTGTCACCTTGGATGAACAGTCAACTGGGCTGCATGAACACGTGAATGAGGAAGGCACGTCTGAAGCTTGGATTCTTGGCAAGATGTACTTGAAAGATAGGCATGATCAATTTGCCTTGATGGGACTTTCTCGGTACACAACTGTATATTTGGTTGTAGTGAAAGATACAATGAACTTAAAGAAGCTTATGATGCTATGAAACCTAAATACAATGAATGCTATGTTGATAATGAAGCTTATAAACTTTCGTTAAAAACATTAGAAAGACAAAAGGTATGGTTTCAAAAGAATCATATAGCTTATGAAGAAAAGATAAAGGGTTACAATTTGATCTAGATATTGCAAACATTAACTTAAAACGACCGAAAAGGAAAAAGTCGATGCTATTCTTTGAGAACATAGAGCTTAAAAGAAACTTGTCGAGGAAATAGCTAGACATAAACAATGGTTAATATCGGTGACAATCTAGCTAGAGAAATCTATAGTAGTCATCGGTGACCTTTGGAATAGGTTTAGGTTTTCAAAAGTATGTAGGATTGGAAGCTAGGAATGATGGGCGTAAATCTACACTGCAGGCTTAGAACATTTTGTTAAAGAAGGTGATTTGCATCTCGTCCTGGACCTATTAGAGGTGAATTCATGCCCACCGACATCCATTGATGTTGACTTTGATGGATCACACCATCTGTATGGCAAAAGTCAAAAGACTTGCGGACACGATGCTTCATCTTATGACTTTGTCTCTTTCTCGATAGTGACAATTCATCGGATCAAGGTCTACTTCGGTGTGATTCAAGTGATAAGTCGGACCTTCCCAAGCCTCACCGAGCATACACCCAAGCTCGCACTCAAGTCTATCTACAAGCCTTCTAGGGTAGTTGTTGAGGAATCAACTTCCAAGGCTGTTTCCTCTGAAGACTTGTCCTTTAAATCTTTGCATAATAAGTCTTGTTAAAACAATTCCTTTAATATTTCGGTTTAAGTACTTCTACATGTAATAGAACATCTTCTTTGTTGAATAAATCTTCCAAAAGGAAGACATGTTTTGTATGTGGAAGTAAAATTCATTTAATTAAGGATTGTGATTTCTATGAGCAAAGAGTGAATGTATGTGCTACTCAGCAGAAACCTAGACCTGTGTGGACCAATGTTAAGAATATTCCACCTTATGTCCCACAAGCTACATATATTGACTCTCCTTGGAGGAGACCAGCTGATAGACCTTATGTGCAACCTACTAGCCCATTCTTTAAACATGGTTATTGGGCTGCATATGTTGACTCTATGAATAATGGGAAAGGATGTTGGAGTACTGCTGTCAAGTCCTCAGCAGGTTCAAGTCAGCAATGACTTGAGCCTCCTTTGAATACTAACATTCTTTTGTATATAATTTTTGTTCTATAGGATCATCCTCTTAAGCATAAAGATATTGGTATTGTTGATAGTGGTTGTTCAAGCATGTGCGGAAATAGAGATATGATGCACAATTTTGTTCCTATTGAAGAAGGAGGCAATGTGACTTTTGGTGGAAGTGATGGTAAAATTCTGGGAAAGGCACCATCAAGACACCCTCTTGAACTTTGAGAATGTGTACTATGTTAGGGAACTTGACAATTCAACTTGTTCTCCGTCTCACAAATTTGTGACACCAAGAACAAGGTACTCTTCTCTCAAGATGAATGTCGTGTGCTTTCTAAAGAGTTCAAGCTTCCGAAGATACTTCAATTCTCACGAGAGTTCCTCGAACTCACAATTTATACACATTCAACCTCAATGAAGTTCATCCCGGTGACCTCACTTGTTTGGTGGCTAAAGCATCATTGGATGAGTCTACCAAATGGCACGGGAGAATGGCTCATGTGAATTTCAAGACCATAAATAAACTCTCTAAAATGGGTCTTGTTGAAGGTCTTCCCTCAAAAGTTTTCTCCAATGATCATAATTGTGTTGCATGCAACAAAGGGAAGCAACACGAGCCTCCTACAAAGCTATCACCTGTTGTGAGCATTATCTCTCGAGCCTCTTCAACCTTGTTACATATGGATCTATTTGGTCCAACTCAAGTCGAAGCATAGATCACAAGTATTTTGTCGGTGATCACGATGGCTATAGCGATTTTGTTGGGTGTTCTTTCTAAGGACTAAAGATGAAACATCTCCATGTTTAAAGACTTCATCACCTCGTTGAAAATCGATTGAACAAGAAGGTTAAGGGAATTCGTGTGATAATGGGACGAGTTCAAGAATGCAATTATTATAGAACTCGTAGGTCTAAAGGGATAAAGAGGACTATAGCAATCCAAGAACCCCACAACAAAATGGGGTGGTGAAAGAAAGAATAGGACCTTAATAGAGGTCGCAAGATCAATGCTTGCGGACTCTAAATTGCCCACTATGTTACGGGTGAAGTCATGGCACGACTTGCTATGTGCTAAACAGAGTCTCCATTACTAGACCTCACCTCAAAACACCATATGAGCTTCTCTTTGGTAAGGTTCCACCATTCATTACCTCAAACCTTTTGGTTGTCAAGTGACCATTTTAAACACCAGTGATCTGTTGGGAAAGTTTGATGAGAAAGTCGATGAGGTTATATTGTGGGTTATTCGGCTCATAGCAAGGCTTACAGAGTGTACAATTTATCCGCCAAGAAAATAGAGGAGACTTTGAACACGAGATACATGGAAGATAAGCCCAATGTTCAAGACGCGGTCATGTGTGGTCTTTTGACCTTGACTTTAACGATTATTTGGGTTATACTAGACATATGGCTAACCAACGTGCGAGGTTCTCAAGAGTCTCCCACTAACAATGCAGTACCGTGGATGCTTGACTCGAGAGTGAATTTGAAGATGATGAACAACCTATACTTGTGCCTTCTTTCTCCCAACAATGTTGCGGTAACACTTAGATATATTTTACGAGAGTGAAGATGAATCACACTATCTTGAGGACCTTGCTAGACTTGAGACTCAAGAGTTTGCGGCTAAACTTGAAGTGAGAAGGTGAATGGGAGCTTGCAAATGAGGTCATCGATGGAAACCATGTTTCTGGCGACACCGATGCGCCCTCCCATCGTCATCAAATCTCTGAAAGCTCGATTTCTCCTCCTTTTCCTTCTAGAGTGTCCACGGACTTTGGTGAACCCTATACTCACTTTCCAAGACCTTCGGATCTTGGAAATCATCAACCCAATCGCATTTTCACCTCACCTTCCTATGACACAACTTTTGTACCAACTGTGTCTAATCTTGAACCTTCCATTGAAGTCAACCCCATTGCTACTAAAAGAATCAACATCACTCACCCTCAATCCAATATTATTGGTGACATTCTAGCACTGTTAGAACTCGAAGGGCTATCTCTAGTCCTAAATTTGACAGTTGCTTTTCTCTCTTATGTCTCAAATCGGCAAAGAGACAATCACATGACTACAAGCATTGTCTGTTGCGTGTTTTCTTTCTCAAGTAGAACCAACCAAGGTCACTCAAGCTCTTGAAGACTCAAGTTGGATTGAAGCAATGCAAGAAGAAATGCAACAATTTCAAAACCAGCAAGTTTGGATCTTGGTACCATTACCAGATGGCAAATATGCTATTGGAACTAAATGGATTTTGAAGAACAAAAGAGATGCAAGGGGTGTGGTTATTAAAAACAAAGCTAGATTAGTAGCTCAAGGTTACAGGCAAGAGGAAGGGATTGATTATGATGAAGGGATTGATTATGAAGCTCCAAAAACAAAAACCAACAATGAACCAGATCTTCCTGTGAATGTTCATTTATACAGATCAACGATTGGTTCATTAATGTATCTAACAGCTTCAAGGCCTGATATTACCTTTGCTGTGAGTGTTTGCTCTCGACATCAAGTCACTCCACTTACTTCCCATCTCAATGCAGTCAAGAAGATCTTTAAGTACCTCAAAGGCCAACCTCATTTAGGCCTTTGGTACCCAAAAGAGTCTCCTTTTAAGTTGGAAGCATATAGTGATAGTGATTATCTTGGTGCAATCTGGATAGGAGATCCACAACCGAGGTCACAATTCCTTGAACGAGATTGATTTCTTGGCGGTGCAAGAAACAAACCATTGTGGCTACCTCAACTCTTCAAGCGGTATGTTCTCGCCGCAAATTGTTGTGGATAGGTCCTCCGGATTCAAAATCAATTCTTTGGATTATGGGTATAACTTCATGAACACAACACTTTTATTGATAATCAAAGTACCATATGCATTGTCAAAATCCGGTCTTTCACAAGAGAACCAAACATATTGAAATCGGGCACCACTTTATAAGAGATGCATATGAAAACATTTGATAAATGTGGCTAAAATTCATCAGAGATGATAATGTGGCGGATCCGTTAGCAAAAGCCTTTGATGGACCAAGGTTTCAACACCTTGTGGTCAATATTGGAATGTTAACCCTTAACGCAAAGTTTAAGGGAGGCATAAACCTCGGGAGGCATATGCCTCGGGAGGATTTATTTGTTTTTGTTTTGTTAGTTTCGTTAAAAAAAAAAAAAAAAAAAAAAAAGCTAACTTTCTCTTGCAGGTTTGTTGTATTTTGTTGATAGTTTTAACTCACCGATATACGTTGTGTGTATCAAAGAGTTGGCTAGTCCAAAGTGCAGACTTTGGTAAAGACACATCAAATCATTGATAGGCGTAATGATTTGCTCAAAATCATAGGTTCTGCAACCACCCATGCTTAATTCTTTGAGAGTTGTATGGTCATCAATTCACCATGGTATATTCCTTGTTGGAATCCAAGAATTGGCTAGCCCACAAGTATATGGCTTGTGGTAAAGGCAACCAATCCATATTTGGTTATCCATTCACTAATTCTAAGAATTGACTAGTCACGAGCAAGCGGCTATGGTAAAGACACATCAAATCCGTTTATATAGTTGTTGATTTGCTAATAAATCGAGATGGTTATCAATGTACCATAGTTTTAACTTAAACATTTGGCTACTCCAAGAGTGATGGCTATTGGTAAAGAGACCTCAAATCCATTATTTTCAATGATTCACCTCTCACAGAGTTAACTCACATGGATGTGATAAGAATAGTATGCAACTAATGAGTATTGATGTACACTATGTCTTTTGTTGCCGCAAAGACACGGCGTTTCAAAGTTTGGTCATCATAGAGATGACATTATTATTGGTTCTTTACTCGATGTTTGAGAACAATCCTCTAATCTGCAAAGATCTAAGATCTATCAAGGTTAGGAAAGCTGGAACTTAACCAAGTCAAATTCCGGTTTAGGGAGGATTGTTGGGAATTATCACGGTAGAATTCTCATCAATTCTTGAAGGATTCTCTTTGAAGTAGAAGCGTAATCTGCACGAATAGATTCTCTTGAAGTATAAAAGCCGTCTTTGTATGTCTGTTTGAAGAGTGGAAGTGACTAGGATCTGCATAAGCTTTATTAATTATATGCTAACTCATCATTATTCTTGAATTGCCCGAGGTTAGCATGGGTATTATTGTACTGCTCAATATTGTTTAGTGTTTAGTCATTAAATGCATGCTTGCATGCTTAGTCGATTGAGTAGTAATAGTTTAGGGTTCCTTGTCTATAAAAGGAACTTGATAGTATGTAATAGATAACAATTCGAAACATAGAGTTTCAGTTAATAAAAGATCCATAGAGGATCTAAGTTTTCTTAGTTATAACAGCTTGTATTTACATTCCGCTATAGAATACGAGTTGTAGAGATTTTCTATTAGTTTGCTTATGATTACATAGGCAACACTAACGATCTACGAGTGCTCAAGATTTGTCAAGGTCTTGTGTTTGTGTGTTCAACAATGTTCTTACAAGATCTATAAGAATGCCTTAGGTTTAGGACTTTAGATGTTAAGAAGGTGTGGTGCATTTTTTTCTATGTGTTTAAGTTAGTATTTATAGGCTAGGATTTGGAGTTAACTACATATCGGGTTAAAAACTAACTATAGTTAAGTTTACACAAGTTTATATCCTAAGCAAGATGTTATGTCACTAAGACACTTGTCCTTATGACTCATCAAAAATGCTGACTGGGCTAAAATGAGGAGGTTAGTTTGTTTAGATATTATCTTGTGTTTACGAGTGAGTTTTGCTCCGGTAGTCGCTAACGGTAAGTATTTAATTCATGAAACGTAAAACCGGGTGTCGTAAAAATATGAAACTTATAGGAATGATTAAACTCATCAATATACTCATTATTAATTTATAAAAATGAGTGATAAGTTTAATGGGTCGCGTAGTTAAAACTGGAAACGTAGGCTAAATACATGAAAAATGCAATTTATCAGAAAAGAACGAGATTTCAGGGAAATGACCGTGAATTTATTTAAAGTAGCCTAAAATTAGTCTATAAGTGATATGAGATGTCAAAGTGTGGTTTTCGTTATACGTGGGATAACTTAACAGTTATATGTGAAGTCTAAAAGTTACGCTATTTAAGCAAAAATGTAAAACGTACAAGGTTAATTTCTTTATGGTCAAAGGAGGAAGGAAATATGTTTGAATTTTACAAAAAAAGTAAAAGTGTCTAAACATCTTAGGAAATACAGTGCAGGAATGATTAAGTCTGAGTCTAAGTAGAATTGTTTAAAACGTAAATTTAGTCTCGTACGGCTCAGGGTTTATTTGGTAACATTTAAATGAAATCTTAAAATTATCTAATTGATTATGAGTGATCTAAAATTAATCGATGTGGAAAAAATTGTCGAGTTGGTTTTCGATTATCGCGGGATGTTTAAATGGTGCTCAACCAAAACAAAACTTTAAGACGATGTTTTCTTAATAACTTTGCGAATATGATCTAACGATAGTCAAACTCTCAGGTTATTACTAAAATAAATTAACTTACGAGAATGTGAAATAAAAATTTCGGGAGTGAATAGTAAAAAGTGAATAGTAACAGTGAATATTAAAAATGAATAGTGACCAGAAAATGCGAATCGTTACAGTACCTACCCCTTAAAACAAATTTCGTCCCGAAATTTAATGTATCTAGGTTTCTAATCTACAAAGGCATGAATAAAGCTAAATTATGTACTAGAATAGAACAATGCGGTAGGATAAGGCACATACTTGTTACGTATTAGGCTTCCTTAGTAACTAAATAGTATGCTCGACCCAAGGGTGGACTAACATTGACTCCATGGTTTGGGTTATTTCCTTCAAGCATTACGGCTAGAGTCGGGTTATCCAAACTTATCTTTGTGCCCCATTCAACTTAGGACAATTAATTAGGAAGTGGTTTGGGTTGTTACACTCATAACATGTCTTTTGGTTGTTTCTCATATTCACCGTATCCACCGCGCTACACACCTATTTGCAAAATGGCCCGTCTGATTGCAATTTGTACACACACGGCAGGGCTTAGACTTCTGATGATGATAAGCACATTTTACACATTTGGGTGATGTACCCTCATAACGTCTCTGACTAGAAACAGTTGCCGCAAATCCCTCGCCTCTTGTTATCAACCATTGTAGACATTTGCTCGATCGATTCACTGCTCCCTTCCTTTATCATTGTTCTTCAAAGCTCCATTCCTAACCATCTCATCTATTAAGGTCCTGCGCTTAGTATCGCACTTTGAATTGTAGAAGGCTCGGTTGTTTTAACTGTCCCACCTAATCTAGGAACAAGACCATAGATGTACCTTTCAATCCTCTTGGATTCAGGGGTAACTAGATGAGGAACTAGTTTGGCAACCTTCGAAAACCCGAGGCTATTAGAAGATTATAACAACGCCTTCTTGAGAACCCGAAGAAGAAAAGATGATTATAACAACTTCTTTTTAGAGACTTGAAGTTATTTGAAGATTATAACGACTCTTTCTTGAAAACTTTCAAGAACGAAGATCAAACACTAGTTTTTCTTCAAGAACACATGAATGTTCTTACAAGATCTATAAGAAATGCCTTAGGTTTAGGAATTTAGATGTTAAGAAGGTGTGGTGCATTTTTTTCAATGTGTTTAAGTTAGTATTTATAGGCTAGGATTTGGAGTTAACTACATATCGGGTTAAAAACTAACTATAGTTAAGTTTACACAAGTTTATATCCTAAGCAAGATGTTATGTCACTAAGACACTTGTCCTTATGACTCATCAAAAAATGCCACCTTGGGCTAAAATGAGGAGGTTAGTTTGTTTAGATATTATCTTGTGTTTACGGAGTGAGTTTTGCTCCTGGTAGTCGCTAACGGTAAGTATTTAATTCATGAAACGTAAAACCGGGTGTCGTAAAAATATGAAACTTATAGGAATGATTAAACTCATCAATATACTCATTATTAATTTATAAAAATGAGTGATAAGTTTAATGGGTCGCGTAGTTAAAACTGGAAACGTAGGCTAAATACGTGAAAAATGCAATTTATCATAAAAGAACGAGATTTCAGGGAAATGACCGTGAATTTATTTAAAGTAGCCTAAAATTAGTCTATAAGTGATATGAGATGTCAAAGTGTGGTTTTCGTTATACGTGGGATAACTTAACAGTTATACGTGAAGTCTAAAAGTTACGCTATTTAAGCAAAAATGTAGAACGTACAAGGTTAATTTCTTTATGGTCAAAGGAGGAGGAAATATGTTTGACTTTTCCAAAAAAGTAAAAGTGTCTAAACATCTTAGGAAATACAAAGCGGGAATGATTAAGTGCGGGTCTAAGTAGAATTGTTTAAAACGTAAGTTTAGTCTCGTCTGACTCGGGGTTTATTTGGTAACATTTAAATGAAATCTTAAAATTATCTATTTGATTATGAGTGATCTAAAATTAATCGATGTGGGAAAAATTGTCGAGTTGGTTTTCGTTATGCTATTGGATGTTTAAATGGTGCTCCGACCAAAACAAAACTTTAAGACGATGTTTTCTTAATAACTTTTGCGAATATAATCTAACGATAGTCAAACTCTCACGTTATTACTAAAATAAATTAACTTACGAGAATGTGAAATAAAAATTTCAGGAGTGAATAGTAAAAAGTGAATAGTAACAGTGAATAGTAAAATGAATAGTGACCCGAAAATGCGAATCGTTACAGTACCTACCCCTTAAAAGAAAATTTCGTCCCAAAATTTAATGTATCTAGGTTTCTAATCTACAAAGGCATGAATAAAGCTAAATTGTGTACTAGAATAGAACAATGCGGTAGGATAAGGCACATACTTGTTACGTATTGCGGGCTTCCTTAGTACCTAAATTGTATGCTCGACCCCGAGGTGGACTAACATTGACTCCATGGTTTGGGTTATTTCCTTCAAGTATTACGGCTAGAGTCGGGTTATCCAGCGCTTGTCTTTGTGCCCTATTCAACTTAGGACAATTAATTCGGAAGTGGTTTGGTCTGTTACACTCATAGCATGTCTTTTGGTTATTTCTCATATTCACCGTATCCACCGGCGCTACACACCTATTTGCAAAATGGCCCGACTGATTGCAATTTGTACACACACGGCAGGGCTAAGACTTCTAATGGTGATAAGCACATTTTACACATTTGGGTGATGTACCCTCGTAACGTCTCTGACTAGAAACAGTTGCCGCAAATCCCCTTGCCCTCTTGTTATCAACCATTGTAGACATTTGCTCGACTGGTTCACCTGCTCCCTTCCTTTTATCATTGTTCTTCAAAGCTCCATTCCTAACCATCTCATCTATTAAGGTCCCTGCTCTTAGTATCGCACTTTGAATTGTAGAAGGCTCGGTTGTTTTTACTGTCCCACGAATCTCGGGAACAAGACCATAGATGTACCTTTCAATCCTCTTGGATTCAGGGGTAACTAGATGAGGAACTAGTTTGGCTAATTCATGAAACCGATCTGTGTAGGCTGCATGACCAGCCCCCACCATAGAGTGATGATAAAGTTCATCTTCCGTGTTTGCATCTCATTATCCGGCAAGACTCCTCTTTCCAGTGATGCTTTAAAGTCGTCCCATGTCATGCCTACAGTTTCTTCTCTTCCCTAGCTTGAATCTGCGTGTTCCACCATGTCAATGCCTTTCACGACAGCAAGCACGCGGCATATTTCACCCTTTGGTGGATTGCACGATTCTTGATGTCGATCAACGACTCCATCTTCTCGACCCATCGTGTATATGCCAATGCACCTCCTTTACCATCAAATTCAATTGGCTTACATGTCAGAAATTCCTTATATGTACATCCAGGTCCTATTGTTGTTATTACCATTCCTCCTACATTATTGGTGGTGTCATTTATGCTTCCGTGGTTTCCCGAATTATTGATGTGATTGCCAACTTGGGTGACTATAGTGGGAAGTAGGTTTTGTAGTTGTTGGGCAATATAGGCGGAGAAATCAGGTTTTCCACCATCGTTACTATGGTCACTAGTGTCGTGACCATCTCCTCTACCTTCACGTCCACCAGTTCTTCCACCTCTTGGTGTTGCACCACCTCGGCTAGTGCTACGAGTTTTGTGAAATGAAGTTGATAAGTACCTGAAAATCTGAAAAGTGGTCCTCATCTTGCAGAATCACAAACTCAATACCCATCTTTCCCTGCACCAAAAACTATATTTAGTAAAAAGATTTTATATAGATTACATAAGGAATAACAGGTCTTTTGCATAACACCACATCAGAAATATCGTCGTAACCATAATTTGTCAAAAATGCATTTATATATACTCTGATATTATACATCTCTAAACATATCTCTTAACAACAATACATGTAACCTTTGATCAAAGTGTATCTAAAAACCATACTTACTATATGAGATTTGACTTATGCCTATTGTAATATATAATTTGATGTTCATTGATCAAACAACCTTAATACATACAAAGTATATACGTGAAACCAAATTCGATGTCATATGGGAATTACTAACAACAACACATGCAACCTACGATCAAACTGTATCTTAAAACCATACTTAACAACAAAAGTGTGGAAAACTAGAAGGGGGGGTTGAATAGTTTTACCAATTTAAAACTTCCTTTTCAATATTTAGATCGACTTATGTCAATCTATTTGGTTGTTTATGTTGCACGTTGATAGATAGATATATAAACGTGTAATGAAGGATAAGGAGTAAGAAGCACATCACCACGACACAAGTATTTATAGTGGTTCGGCTACAAGGACACCTTCCTTGCCCTACTCCACTCCCCGAGTCACCTACTCGAGAGTTCGTAAACACTACACCAATCTCCTTATGACGGAGAAGCCTTCACAACGTTGCTTACACCTTTTTCCAGTACAAAGCTAAATACCGAATTCTTTCACACCAAGGCGAACCACACCTAACACAACGTCGCCTACCCTTTATATGGTGCTAGGCTAACCACCGAGTTCTTTCACTCCAAGGAGAACTAATCCTATCACAACGTCGCCTACCCTTTATTAGGTACTAGGCTAAGCACCTAGTTCCATTACTATGGAGGAACTACTACCCATCACAACACAACACCTAATCTCAAGGAGATCCACTCCTTGTTACAACACCATCAAGGATATCACCATCCTTGGAAATAAACAAATACTTATATGTATAACGATGCACCTCATCGATTATACGACCTAGGCATTTTTCCCTAATGCCACTTGATTTAATTCTTGGGCATCCTTCACTAATGCCTTTGACACAACGCTTGGCACCTTTCACTAATGTCTTCAACTTGACACCTTTAGCATTCTTCACTAATGCTTTTGACACGGACGTTAAGCACCTTTCACTAATGCTTTCGTCTTGACTCTTTCGGCATCCTTCACTAATGCCTTCAACATCTATGGAGGAAGAAAGAACTATCAACAAGAGAACCTCAGTTGTCTTGATGATGACGAAGCATGGCAACTCATGGACTTGAGCTTGCTCGACTTCAAGAAGTGGTGATCTTGCTTTTAAAAGGAACCTAGAAGATCACACAAAACCAAAAGACAAACTACATAGATCTCTTGGATCCGAGGTTGAGAGGTACAATACTTGGAGAGAGTATGTGTGGAAGTGGTGAGCAAAAGGAAGAAATGGCTCACTATATATAGAGGAAAAATTCTCTTTTCCCCGGATCCCGGATCCCTCCCACAAGGGATCCGGCTAGCGTAAAGCTAGGGATCCGTGGACGCCCTCTTGCCCATGGGTATTTTTGGTTATGGGTCATGGGTCATGGGTTATGGGTTGATCCATGGGTTTCTTTCTAGATACAATGTATCTCTAGAATACATTGAACTTGGTTAAGTGGTTTGGACAAAACCATGGGTTATGGGTCAACACCATTTGTTAGTTTTTACCCATTTAGTATATACTTGTTTTTACCCATTTTAGTATACACTTAGTTTGTACCCATTTTAGTATATACATGTTTTTACCCATTTTGTTATATACATGTTTTTACCCATCTAGTATATGTTAGCCCAATATGTAAACACTATTTGTTGTACATATGTATCTCTAAAACATAAAATCACTTATACTCGTTTTAGTGTTTTATGTGAAAACGTAAGTGTGTTAGGAAACTATTGAATCAAACTATTTACATATTTTATTTGTTTCGTTAAATTGATTTTACGTTTGTTATCGACAAAACATTAGAAGATCGTAAAATATAAATAAACGTTTTTACGGCTTATTTGTATTAACAATCTCCCCCTTTTTGTTGATGAAAAACATAAAATTATTTTAAGGAAAAACTAAATTAAATAGAAAATTTGAATTAGTAGTTTTACTTTCTTACGCTTTTGTCGAAACAAAAGTGTTAAAAAAACTAACACAATTTTTAGAAAGAAAATATGTAAAAGAAAATGTAAAGAGAGCAAGTGACGGGAATGATACTCGTCTTAACTCCCCCTTGACGAGTCCATCCCTTTGTGAGGGCGTCGAGTATATAAAAATAAGTGGGCTAATGTGTTGCAATTATGTTTGCAATTGGTTCGTCCTTGTGACGAAAAAAAATGCCCCCCCTTGAAGATTGCAATTTAGCAATGGGGTGTCATGAAGAGTAATCCAAATAAGGATTAAGTTGCAAGTGAATTTGCAATGTATAGTTTGACACAAAGCTCTCCCTAGCTTTATGGTGTCAAAATCTTCATGTGTATTTTGAAAATCTACAAAATAAAGGTTAGAAAACAAGAGTATAGTGCATAATTTCCTGCAGATAAAACTCAAGTTAGTAGAAATTTGTGATTCTGTACCACGGATCCCACGGTTCCCTTGATGGAGGGATCCGTCTAGGCCATTTCTTGGGATCCGGCTATCTGGTGACAGTTTGTTCACCAATGAAGATATGCCAAACAATGCTAATGAAGATGAGAAATATGTATATGATATAGCAAGCACAAAACACAAACCAATTATGGCACATAGATATTCATTCAATAAAACAAGAGATAATCAAACAAATCTCTAAAACTAAGAGAATGATCTAGCCATACAAGTACTACAAATGCTAATGAGTTACCCAAACTCAAGATTCAACTAAAAGCTTAATGATGATCAAGAATGAGATAGGGTTCCTAAACGTTCTAAGTTTGAGCTTGTAACTAAGATGCTCATTGTTCTTTGGGCTTGTTGACCTCTTGAAGCGTTCGGGAGGTGATAAAACATGAAACGTTGCTCTTCACGTAGTTCATGTATCAACCTTTCAACATGTTGACAATGATAGCAATCCTTGTCATGGTTTTAAACTTCTTGAAGTGGAGGTTCAAGTGAGGTGGGTTGAGGATCTTCAAATGAAGGAGGAATTGGTGGAGGCTCATTAAGTGATGGCTCTACAATGTTTTAGGGTGGAGGTAAAGAAGCATCAACTTCCATGTGGTCGGGTGGTTGACTTTGATGTCTTCTCATAATCTAAAATGGACTATTGGGGGGAATAAGAGAGGTTGATATTGGAGCAAGTGTTGATTCAACACTTTGATTTAGTTGCCCAACCTTTTCAAGTGAATTTGTTGGTAGTGGTGGAAGGTGAGATGGCCAAGGAGGTAAGTCTTCTAAATTGTGAGAATGTGGAGATGATTGTGAGGTGGCTCTAGGCACCAATGATGTTGGTTGAGTTGTGGAGGGTATGTTTGGTTTAGTAGAGTTTGGTGATGATATCCTTGTGGGAACAATCCTCTTTAGTTTGATTGGTTTCTTTGGTGTAGGGGAAATCCTAGCATTTGTGGACTTAGCCGGAGATGATTCGGTTGAGGAAACTTCGTGTATGACCCTAACAAGTTTCTTGGGTGGTTCTTGGGTGGATGAGTTACCACTAGGAGCCTTTCTCATGATGAAATGACTAAGGAAGATGGTTCTAATTGCTGATAATTGTGTTTGTGTTTGATGACTAAAGTGTTCTAGCAATATGGCTTATAAAGGGAAGAATTTGGCAAGTGCATTTAAGACTTAAGCCACTAAGATTCTTAGAGATGTGTTGATTAACATGCACAAGGTTGAAGTTCAGAGTTTCATCGATCTAGGAACTCATTTAAGATGAGACGGAGTGTTTGAGTGAGCAAGATGAGCTTGAAATGATTGTTTTAGCTAGAGTTTGACTTAATCATCAACGGATCCCTGATTCCTCCTTTGAGGATCCGGCTAGGCTAATCCTAGGGATCCGGCTCTCGTGATTATGAGAGTTTTAGAAATGAAGTTTCTAAGAGCTAAAGCCTATATTATCTTGAGTATTTTCGGTTCCCGAGCATCTAAGATGAGGGTGTACTTGAATGAACAAGAGTAATGAATGACATAGCAAATGATTGCTTTTTATGGAAAGAAAATAGGACTAAATGACTACCAATGGTTGTTCAAGGATAACACTAAGATTTTTGGTGGTGTCAAGTCAAAATAAATGATCCTAGAGATCAGATTTTAGCTTGAGATGAGATTTGAAAAATCCTTAAAAATCACAAGAATTGAAAAACTAATTTTTGACCCACTTTGAGATAAAGGTGACTAGAAACAATTTTCTAAAATTGTTCAATATGTCCACCTAAGTGTTTTGAAAGATGAAAAACAATTTGTGAGTATTGAAGCGGAAATATGGTGAGTTTTGATTTGTTGATAAATCAAGAGATATTTTGACTAAGATCTTATGTAAGCTATAAGTGAGTCTAAGCCTTTCTCATCCTTGAAATGTACTTAGTTGAGTTCTAATATCTTATGTTTAGCTAATGTGATGTTATCTAGTAAGCTATCTTGATGCAAGGATCTTTGTATTGCTGATCGATGTCACGGATCCCACGGTTCCCTCGAGGGAGGGATCCGTCTAGGCTAATCCTATGGATCCAAGCATCTCTGCATCGTAATCCCCGAATAATGTGCGATTTTGCACACTAATTAATCTATAAACTAAACAACAAGAACAAGTATGTCATCACAAAGCAACACTCATTAATAATGATAGAAGTAACAATATCCAAATTACCACAAAACAGAGTGCTAAAACATAATCATTCATACATAAGTTAAGTTAAAAATAAGCATATTCCTATTGTCTCTTTCGTCAATTCTTTCTTTTCCTTTTTGACGACTTTGTGAGGTTGTAAGCAAGATTTTGAATCATGCCCCTCAATTGTTTGAATTCAGCGGTTTCGTTTGGAATGGTTGGAAATTATTAAGTAGTAATCGAAGGGTTCCAATTCAATGTTGGCATGGGTCGACATCTTCTTCTTCCTCATTTTCTTCTTCTTCTCCTACGAGGAGTCCGAGAGAGCTTTAGGTTTCTTTCCATTGACCATGAAGCGTTTAGAAGGTATTTTGGTAAGAGGTACCATTACATGATCGGCAAAGAAATGATCATTTTTTATAGGAGATGGTTGCAATGCACTAACATACTTACAAAGTCGTGTTAGGAGCATACCATACGGAAGTACCATGTTGAAATCTTTGAATACCCCGGCCATTCTCCTTGCCATGTAATAGGCGAGGTTAAATGGCTTTTGGTGGATAAGACAATAGATCATTTGCACAAGACATGCATTTGGATGATCTTTGTTACCAACTAGGCTAATGACGTTTTCCCTAAGGATTTCTTCCCATTTTCTAAATATGGGATGGATTTCGAAAAGTTCCATTTGAAAAGGATTACGGTGAATGAGCTTCTTGTTTCGGTTGAAACGGGATTGGTCGGCTCTTATTTTGAAAATGGTGTCTCGGATGGTTTCGGGTTCATCAAGAGGAGTATGGTACATTGGTTTAGAATCAAGTGCAAGGTTTTGAGTGTTAATTGCCCAATCTTGAGTACATACAAATTCCTTCACAAGGAATGCGAAGAATTTGAGCAAAGGTGTTGAGAGGAGAGTGAAGTTTCGTTTATTGATGATGAAAGCGATTGAAATGCTATCATCGGCGTTTCAAAGATGAAGACCGGACAAATTTGTTCATCAATGTCAAGAAGACAATCAAAATTGATTGCCGAGAAGACTTGACGAATGTCGGTATCCTCAAGGAAACATTCCTTGATTACACGACCTTCGTGGATAAGTCGTTTTCCGAGCTTTTTGAAGACCTTGCGGTCGGTTTTGAGAGTTCCTCATTTCGATAGTAATGAGTAAGGTAAAGGACAGTATCACGATGATCTTGTTGAGTGGCTTTAAGCATGGTTGGTCCTAGAAACACAAATTTTCCAATTAGGTAAAATTAGTTGAGATGGGTTTATGGTTTTGATTTGTATTAACAATGTTGTGAACACGATGTGGTCTTAATTATGTTAAAAGCTTCTTTTCATGATTAATTTTGAAAACCCTAATTAAAGTAATTGATTAGAGATTTGTGAAACCATAAACCCTAGGATGAGGATGATGAGAATTAGAACAAGTTAGTGTAATTACTTACAATGATGTTCTAGAGAGGAATACTTGAGAGTATGGAATCCAATGAAGATGAAATCAGTGGTTTAGTCATTTTTGTGTTATGTGAGTAGAGGTAAAAAGATCGGTGGTGTTTTGAAAGCGTATAGCTAAGTTCATTCCACGGTTCCCCGGATCCCTTGTATTTGGGATCCGGCTAGTCAACTAGGGGATCCGCTCATCGTGACGAAAAAGGGTTGTTTGGCATTATTTTTGTAGTAGGCTTATAAACTAGCTTACTAAAAAATAGTTTGGAGGTATCAGATGAAAGATTGTTTTTGGACGACGGGTTTTGATGAATAACATATCGAGGGTTCATATGTGACGACGGCGTTAGTTTGACGAATCAAGAGGAATACTATTCCCGATGATGAATAAGACGGAAAAGTGACGAAAGAGACTTTTAAAGATGCTAGCAATTATTAAACAAAGAGAACTATGAAATAAATAAACTCATGTAACCTATCTAATGAAAAGTAAAACATACCTCTATGCTTCTTGGTTTGTATAATACCAAAAATACTTCATGAGCTTTTAAATTAATCCTTTGTACTTGGTGTAAGTAAGTTGTGATTACTTTTAGATCATTCCTTGAATGTTGACTTCATTATTCTTTGAATAGAAATGAAGGTTATGGAGAGATCCTAGCATGAAGATTTCTTGAAACAAAAATTGTTAGAATGATCTATCAATGTCCAACAAAATGATTTAAAAGAAAACATGACTTTGAAAAATCCTTCTTTGTAGTTTTCAAACATACACGGATCGTATCAAGTTTTTAAAGTACAACATACTTTAAGAAACTTGGTAACGAAGCTCTGATACCAATTGTGGAAAACTAGAAGGGGGGTTGAATAGTTTTACCAATTTAAAACTTCCTTTTCAATATTTATATCGACTTATGTCAATCTATTTGGTTGTTTATGTTAGACGTTGATAGATAGATATATAAATGTGTAATGAAGGATAAGGAGTAAGCACATCACATCACGACACAAGTATTTATAGTGGTTCGGCTCAAGGACACCTTCCTTGCCCTACTCCACTCCCGAGTAACCTACTCGAGAGTTCAGTAAACACTACACCAATCTCCTTATGGCGGAGAAGCCTTCACAACGTCGCTTACACCTTTTTCCGGTACAAAGCTAAATACCGAGTTCTTTCACACCAAGGCGAACCACACCTAACACAACGTCACCTACCCTTTATACGGTTCTAGGAAAACCACCGAGTTCTTTCACTCCAAGGAGAACTAATCCTATCCCAACGTCGCCTACCCTTTATTAGGTACTAGGCTAAGCACCTAGTTCCATTACTATGGAGGAACTACTACCCATCACAACACAACACCTAATCTCAAGGAGATCCTGACACCTTTAGCATTCTTCACTAATGCTTTTGACACGGAAGTTAAGCACCTTTCACTAATGCTTTCGTCTTGACTCTTTCGGCATCCTTCACTAATGCCTACAACATCAATGGAGGAAGAAAGAACTATCAACAAGAAAACCTCAGTTGTCTTGATGATGACGAAGCATGGCAACTCATGGACTTGAACTTGCTCGACTTCAAGAAGTGGTGATCTTGCCTTTAAGAGGAACCTAGAAGATCTCACAAAAACAAAAGACAAACTACATAGATCTCTTGGATCTGAGGTTAGAGAGGTACAATACTTGGAAAGAGTATGTGTGGAAGTGGTGAGCAAAAAGGAAGAAATGACTCACTATTTATAGAGGAAAAATTCTACTGTTCCCCGGATCTCACGGATCCCTCCCACAAGGGATCCGGCTAGCGTAAAGCTAGGGATCCGTGGGACGCTCCTCTTTGCCCATGGGTATTTTTGGTTATGGGTCATGGGTCATGGATTATGGGTTGATCCATGGGTTTCTTTCTAGATACAATGTATCTCTAGAATACATTGAACTTGGTTAAGTGGTTTGGACAAAACCATGGGTTATGGGTCAACACCATTTGTTAGTTTTTACCCATTTAGTATATACTTGTTTTTACCCATTTTAGTATACACTTAGTTTTTACCCATTTTAGCCTATACATGTTTTTACCCATTTTGGTATATACATGTTTTTACCCATCTAGTATATGTTAGCCCAATATGTAAACACTATTTGTTGTACATATGTATCTCTAAAACATAAAATCACTTATACTCGTTTTAGTGTTTTATATGAAAACGTAAGTGTGTTAGGAAACTATTGAATCAAACTATTTACGTATTTTATTTGTTTCGTTAAAATGATTTTACGTTTGTTATCGACAAAACATTAGAGATCGTAAAATATAAATAAACGTTTTTACGGCTTATTTGTATTAACAAAAAGTATATGATATTTGATTTAGGCGTATGAGATTTGATTTATGCTTATTGTAACATATAATCTGATCTTCATTTATGTAGCAACATTAATACATACAAAGTATATAAGTTAAACCTATTTCGATGTAATATCTGACTTCCTAACAACAAAACATACAACCTTTGTTGAAACTCTATCCTAAACCATAGTAACTAAAAAACATATTTCGAAACTCTTATTGGCTTTTTAATTAACAAATGTATATAAATTTTGTTCTACGACTATTAACAAAACATGATATGAAGTTCATTTACATAACAACCTTACTACATACAAAGTACCTAATTTAAATCATATTTTGTGTCATATAATCCTTACAAACACCAACACATGCAACCTTTGATCAAAGTGTATCTTAAAACCATACTTACAAACAAAAGTATATGAGATTTGATTTAGGCGTATTGTAACATAATATCTCATGATCATTAATCTAATTAACCTTAATAGATACAAAGTATATAAGTTAAAGCAATTTTGATGTCATATCAGACTTACTAACAACAACACATGCAACCTTTGATCAAACTCTATCCCAAACCATAATAAGTAGGAAAGATATATCACAAGTGATATAGACCTATTCTAACATATAAGCTGAGCATCATTGATCTAACAACCATATTCTTAGTGTCAATAACCCCTTACTAACAACAACACATGCAACATACGATCAGTTTGTAACTTAATATACCTTTTTTTGATAATTTATCAGATGAAATCAAAGATTTATTCAAAATCATGTTTACCTAAACAGATTTTTACAACCAGCATATTCGATTGATCAAGTTTAAAGCAATGAAATGTTTTTTATTTTTCATAAACAAAAACTAAAACTTACACTTTAAACGGATACCTGCAACTTTTGTTGATGGCGTTAAGATGAATGAGTAGGTAAGAATGATGATTAACTTTGTCTGTGATAGTTAAAGTTCTAATAACCACGCCTCGATGTATGGAACAAGAAAAGAAAAAAAGATTATGTAGGGAGTAGATAGTAGAGTCCAATATATTTTGTATCAAATCCTTTAGAAGATTTTGTAGCCATAATACAATTTAATTCTAGGTATTTGCATTTAAATTCATAATTACTAAAATTATTTTTTCGGGTTGACATATTATCCAAAAATATAACTTTGTTCAATTGAAATTGACTTTGTATGATATTAGGAAACTACTTTGTCATATGTTTTTAAGTTGACATAAATTAATGTTTTAATTTTTACAAACAAAAATAAATGGACTTTTACGTTGACGTTGCATTTTAGAAGTTTAGAATATTCAAATACGACAAAATATGAAGGTTACCTACAATCAACTAAGGTATTTGCTTAGATATAGTAATTAAGTGAATCTTAACGAAAACTTGTGTTGTTATTCAACATCAATAAGATCAATAATAATTACTTGATTGATACCAAGTAAGGGTTTCGAATGATGAAATAAGTTACTGTGAAGAGAAGTAAGGGTTTACGAATGATGAAATAAGTTACCGTGAAGAGCTTGTCGATAAAGAGATGCGCCTTTGGGAGACTCAATACACACGATTTATTTAGACTCAAAGTTTAGCTACGGTAACATGGTTACAATCATCACAATCATTAAAGTGCCAACAAAGTTACAATTGCTCTAACATATTTACAATTGGTTGGCACTTATATTAGCCTTAGAGGAATCCATAAGATAGAACATGCATATAATGAGAACAACACAACTTTAAGATAAAACATATACGACATTCAAGTCCTATAAAGCTTGACCAGTTAGTATGTTGAAGTTTGGCAATGAGTTTAAGTCATTCTTAAACTTTTGATTCCTTATAAACTACTCCAAAACCCCCTCCCTCTCCTAGCTTTTGGTGTTTGAAACGCTACCTAAAGCATAAATCACATAAAATTCTAAATAAAATCGATACCTTCATGAAGCATGATCAATAACTTCCGTGAAAATAACTCTCAAACTGTATCCATGAGAATAAAAAATAAATCAATATACACAAATATATAATTTACATGATTATATAAATGAATCAATGATATTAGGGTTTTGAGAAAAGTATTAGAGTTTTGTATAAAATGTTCTTATTAAAAAAAGATTGTAAAACTATAATTAAGGAATAGATATGGTAGATAATCACATTAAAATGGTCAAAAATTGGTTGGATAGGTTTATAGATTTGAGTTGCAAGATATAATCAAAAAGTGAGTTGGTCTAGTGGTAATGCACGATGTTAATCTTATAAATAACCCAAGTTCAATTCTCACATCATCATTTTTAATTTAATTAAATTTCAATTTTAACCCTTCAGTGCATGCTTAGGGTAGACTAAATGTGATGAATATATAAGAATAATTAAAATTTCAAGTTTTAACCCTTTGAGTGCATGCTTGTAGACTAAATGTCATGAATATATAAGAATAATTAAAAATGCCACATAAATTCAATGATGACATATATTAATTAAAATGCCATGTCATTTAAAAATAAAAAAAAATGCCACATAAATATAATGATGACATGGAAATATGACTGGCATTATGGGATGCCAAGTGGCATTTTACGTAGTATGCCTCCTCTTATATATAATGTATATATATATATATATATATATATATATATATATATATATATATATATATATATATATATATATATATATATATATATATATATATATAGGGAGGGCGTGATATCAAACTTAAAAAAATCAAATCAAATCTAAAAATCACTAAAACATTTATAAAAACAATTTTAGCAATCATACACAAAAAAATATTTTAATACAAATTAACATTTTAGCAACTAATAACCAAATGACATACGAGTTTAGATTATATAACGGACACATTACATTAATAAATATTCCAAAACACGATACACATACAAAACTGATACATTAAACTTAATCAGTGTATCAATTTCATAAATTTTAAAAGAAATCTATCAAAGTCAACAATTTTAGTTGTAGTAAATCAACTAAAGTTGTTAAAATGAATCGAACTAAAATTTGACAAGAGATACCTCCTTACAATAAAAATAATTTTTGATTTACTACAACTAAAATTGTTGACTTTCGATAGATTTCTTTTAAAATTTCTGAAACCCAGTGATACACTTTGATTGAAGTTTAATGTATCACGTTTTGTGCAGACGCGTTTTAATAGTATTAGAATGTATCGACGATCACTAATCCAAACCACGATCATTCATGGTTATTGCTAAACGTTAATATTAAAATATTATTTTTTGTATGATTGCAAAATCATATTTATAAATGTTTAGTGGTTTTGACTGATCTATTTTTACAACTTTAAATGACCATTAACCCTCCCCTATATATATATATAGGGAAGGATCGGGTGCGGATTACATTTTAAGAGGATTGCGGATAATATCACAAGAATATTCAAAAAAAAAATTAATTCAAAATCAAAAATTAAAAAGAAAGAGGACAACAATTTATTAAGAATCACAAAAAATTCAAAAAAATCATTTCTACGGTTAAAAGGTCAATGATATTATGAATTTTGTTAATATCACCGTAATTATCGTCTTCTTAATATCACTACTAACTAGCGCTGAAGAAGTTTCACTCAAGCCAAGAGTTTCCACTAAGGCTAGCACAGAAGCACTAAGGCCACTGTAGTTTTACCAAGGCTATGATAGTTTCTAAACCAAGGTGATATTAAGTTTTTTCTAATAAAGTAACTTTTTAAGAAATTGTTAATCCCACATTTTTACATGTTTTCTTAATATCAAAGTTAATTTTTAATATCACCGTAAGTTTCTTAATATCGATAAAAAGCGGTGATATTAAGAAATCATAATATCATTGATGAGACTCATAATATCGTTAATATCACGATAAAACTCATAATCAAAAAAACAAAATTGCTCGGAAAAATCAAAAATTAAAAAATGAAAGAAGATAACAAGTAACGATCCCTCAAAAGGAAAAAAATTAAAAAATCGCTTATACTTTCATCTTATTATTAGACGGACTTTTTACAAACAAGATCGATCTGAGTGGTCCAGATCCATCCGCACATCCGCACGTAATTAAAAATCCATGACTCGATCCTCACTATATATATATATATATATATATATACCGATTGTAATAAGTTGTGATAGTTTTCGTGGACAAAGTGATTAAAACCATTTTTAAAATTTAATTCGTGTGGTGATAATTGGTTAAGATTGTGTTTGGATTGGACTTAATTCGCAACCTAGTCACAGATTTCAGGAATTATTGGTTAGTTTGAATCTGATGTTGTGTTGGTTTCTCGAGTCAGTCGGATGCATTTGCTTATTAGTGTCGTAGCATGGTATCAACTTGAGATAAAATGGTGTTTGTGGTACTTGTTGCTGTTGGTAGGCGAGACTCACCCAAAGGGGTGTTTGCTTGTGCACGGTAAAACCAAACAACTCAAGTGAGTGTTTGGTCATTTCATTATTGAAGAAACTCCACCCATGTGGTGTTTGTTTCTGGTCCTGATTTAGTCAAAGAACCCACGTAGGGTGATTGTTTGGTTTTATTTAGGTCGAGTATAAAGCCACAAGGAGTGGTGTTGGTTGTTCGGTTCAACGCCAAACCGCAAGGGTGGTGTTTGTCGAATCATGTCATATTCAGTTGGTTCCTATTCAAGTAGGGTGCATCTATTTGAGCTTATTGTTTTCCAAGTTTATTCTCTAGCATAATTAAAGCTTACTGCCGTTTATATTGTAAACTTTGAGGTATTGATGATGTTCTCAGTCACAGTCAGAGTGCTTTTGTATTTGTAAATGGGTATGTTGACTTGTAAATGGGCGTTTTTGTTCACAGCCCATGGGGCGTTTGGTTATAAAACTATGGGCCTTGAACCCAATACTCTATGGGTGAGATGTTTGTTTGGTGTCAGGGCCAAAGCCCACTAATAAGTGGTTAATAAGTATATCCGAGTTATTAAGAAATATTATGATTTTACAAATATGAAACATTGGTCTAACGTATACTTACTTGGGTACTTGGTACGTTTCGGAATTATGCTTTGAACTTGGATAAATGCAAATACTTAACGAAATTGGAAACATTTGGATTGGGATTTTATTGGACTTGAGTACATTTGGACATGTGGATCATTATGGATTTACGATATTTGACGATGGAAATTATTGGACATTTTGGGGCAAGACGGTATTATATATTAGACTCGATAAGAATTTAATATCTTAGATACGGATCGGACACAAAATATTCAATAAATCCAAAGGCTAATAATTACGTGAATGATAACGATAAACAAAGCATATAAAATATTGTAATTAAAATTGATTTATACAAAATTCACGATAACTTGGGAATGTTTTATAAATGGACGCAAGTATGTCAAAATTTATAAAAAATTCTAACTTATATTTTTAAACTCAAATCTCTTTATTGTTCTAAAACCCGAATTTAAACAAGTGTTCTTTTAAGTGGTAAACCTTTATTGTTTGAATTTCAAATTCAAACTTATCATTATTATAAAACATGTTTGATTTATACAAGCTATTTGGGATTATAGGTAAATGCCAAAACTTACCAATTGACTCATTTTCTTAAATTAATTATGTGTCGCCTTTGTCTCGATAACTTTCTTGTCATCGTCTTCTCGACGTGAGTCTTGGTCAATGCTTAACTATTCCTCATAATATATTGGGATATATATTATGTCTTGTGTAAGTTACGTTTGGTGTGATACATTTGGATGCATATTTTACTTTTGGTGTGAGTTGCATTTTGAGTCCTTGACGGAGTTATATGTCGAGTCTATGTTTTCTTGCCACCACACGAAACATTAACAATAAACCTTTTGAGATATGATATATTATACTTTAAAAAACATTGATACGAGTATTCCATAAAACTAAAACACTTATCTTTTGAAATTTACTTTACGATATGTATTCGAGATAAGCCGTACACTACTAGGGTTGAGCCGATGACGAGCCATCGCACTGCACTTTTGTATCGTGCGATGCCATACCGTGATACTACTTTGTTTCATTTCGATGCTAGTCGATAGTATCAATTCTTGCATTGCCTACTAAATCACGGGTGAGTTCATAGCCCCACTTTTACTCTTTTAACTGTTTTATAAACTCCTTGGGGGAGAATACATGCTACTACTACTTTTATGATCACAATTTCTTGAAAATTGTTTGCTGTTCTCCTGATATTATTATTATGCCTAATTTGTTTGCCAAAAGACCCCTACATAATGAACCATTAGTTACGAGAGAGTGAACGCAGATATTGTGGATAGTACTATAGGGATTAACGACCTGTCTTTGTTATCGGAAATAATGGGCGCACTATATTTGAATTGCATTAGGTAATTGGCAATTACCTTTTGGGGCAAAACCACGCACACAAAGAATTAGGTGTATGCAATGAGTCTTGGTGTCATGAGCTTGGAAATAATATCAACTTTCCATTTGGGCGATAACATCTTAGCCCAGTTTACAAGACTTTGTATGTCAGACATTGTCGATTTACAAACCGATATATCTTGTGATCAATCATTTATTATAAACCTATGAATTACTCAACCGTTGTGTTGACCTTTTAGCATGTATTTTCGGGATGAAAAGCGATAGCTAACTCGAGGCGCTGCAAGATTTGGTAGCATTGGTCATGATGACTCAATTACCATGGGACCACATTTTATTAATGGGCCATTTTCCTAAACAATTCAACTTTTAAACTTTGTTTTACTACAATAAATGAAATCTTTGAAAAAATTATATTTTCACCTTGTGTTATGATCCAATGAGTAGCACCCCGTAAATCTTTTCTCTGCAAACCATTTTTGGGTACAATTGATTATTAATGTTGCTTTATTCTTAAAGATTTGGTTTTGGTGATTTGAAGAAGAAATTGAGGTATCCTAACAAAGATACGATATAGTGTTCTACTAATTACATCGTTAGTCGAATTCTACAACTAATCACAACACATAATAATTCATTATATTGTAAAGCTTGAGGCCTTGAGGAGGCGAATATGATGTGAAGTATCACAACACAAGTGAGTGATGAAATTGAGGCCGGAGAGCAGTAATTTATGTTAAGAAATTCATTATATCGTAAAGCTCGTGATATGTAAGGACTTAAAATATAATAAGACTTGGCCATTTTTGATTTTTAGGCTGATAGTTAAGCTCAACACAATGAAGATTGGACTTGTGGACGAGGATCCGTATGTCGATGATGACATGGAATTTAAGAAGGAGGATAAACTAAAATCACTACATGGATCACCATAGGCTCATGATAACCGTGCAGGAAACTTCTTTGATCACTCTTATTATAAGCATGTTTGTGATGAGATAAAATATAAGTACTTTGTATTATGTAGAACTCAAATGAAATTTTGGACTTCAAAAACATTGGTAAAGTAGACATAAAATCATGTGAGATATCAAGCAGGATGAAATTTTGGGTGAAAGAACAAATGATGCCCACCATTGATGGCATGAGCTCAACCTAAGGTAAAACATGAACATGATAATTGGTATGACTTGCTATTTTTGTTAAAAGTCAATTGATAATCTTTAATACTCACCATAGATTTAGGACCGCCCACCTGTTGATTTTTGGTTTATGTAGGATTATAAGCCTCTCCTTTCACAATAAGCAAAGACAACATTAAATTGCACTTTTCATTTTATTGTATTGCTATTTTGTTTTGATAGGTACAATTGTTCAAGCCTCGAGAAACCGAATAAACTACTCAAAAAACTAAAAGTCCCAATCTACTCCCTCCAATTGAAAATATATTACTTTTGAGATATATATCGAATTAAAATATGTTATGAAGCGGAAGAATTAAAGAAGACGAAACATTATCTTCTTATTATCCAAGTGAATCAAAGATACAAATGAGGAAGATGAAAATATATGTGGAAGGAAAGTAAACTTGCCCACAAGGCTAACTAACTAACAAACCGAAAATATAAAATATTTACAAAGGACTCTTCTACTTATAAACATTTGCAGTCAAATTTATTAGTTCCATATATGTTCTCGCGTTATGTTAGTCATCTATAAAGTAATTAGGTAACAAGGTCATTGTATGAAAGGTAACTCTCAATTCTTTGTGCAATTTAGTTTCGTGCCTTTTTCATTTGAGGCCATGTCTCGCAATTATCCAACCAACGCTTTATAGTTTCTTATTTTTTTCTTGAAAGTCAAGTTTAAAATGAAAATTACTCTTTACAAGATGTGAAAGCTTATGATCTACGACAAACGATCTAGCCATGTAGAGAGAGGTGAGAATTAGGATATTCATGGATTATTAAAGCTCTTAATTATCTCAACCGCTTTTGAATTTGCCGCTTTTCCGGTCCGGGTGATTATAGTCAAATTAATAAGATAAATTACATAATGTGCGGACTCTTCACATATGTCTTCATAAGCAAATTGGGCCGATTTTACGAAATATCTATGCGCTTTATTATTCGCGCTCATTGTTTTCATAGTTGTTTACCATGTACAAGCAAAGATTGCAATTGAGACGCTAAAGGTCTAAGGTTTCTCAAAGCTCCTTGAAGGTACCAACTTAAGGTAGAATTATTTTATTATATTAAAGGAGTCTACTTGGTATAACCTCCTATTTGATTATTTGTAGTCCGAGCTTGAGAATTTGTCCTTCATGTACACTAATCCTCAAGATTAGGCTAAAGTGAAGACGAATTGCAACTCTTATGACATGTTCCCTTTAGCTATATGATTTGGGATGTACGATTAAACTTCGTCAAGTAATATATCGATAGCTTGCCCATCCCAAGCAAGCTATGGGTTAGTTAGCATATATGAAGCATAAAAAAGAGATTAGCTCTCACCAGACATGTTCAATTTTAAGAAACCCCAAAATTGATTAATTAACCTATAATGAAAGCTTTTCCGTATTCAAAACTCACACGGCTAAAGCATCGCTCCCGCCGCAAGTAGCAACCTTAACCTCGCATCTTCTTTGTCATTAGGTATGATTTTGTGTTGAGATTCTTCCACAATGTGATAGATATGACTATATGAGACGGTGTTCTTCTAGCTTGTTCTCGTATCTTTATCATAAAATGGACCGACCGCATAAATATAATGGAAAGTGCCAAAGTTAGGCTAGCAATTTGGCGGGAAAAGCCCGAAACGCATCGCTTACGTTGTGAATTAATCATATATATAATTCTCTATTATTTGCTCGTGAAGTTTACTCAACGGTTCGATGCTCTGTGAGCTTAAGAGTCATCAAGACAGTCGGTCACAACTTTCAACGGATACGCCCATGATGGCGCCCGCCTGTCCAGTGATTTTCACTTGTTTGTGTTCTGGTTAATTAAAGCTAGGTCGCAGTGTTGGGTTGTCTAAAATATTTTGAGTTTCAGTTTTCTTTCCTTTTTCCTTTGTTTCTGTTTGTTCTATTAGCCCATTTGTTGATTGCTTTAGGAAATCTTTTGCTCTTCAACAAAATACACAATCCTGCTTATTGTCCACCAATTCAAAGTCAAATTCGTCTATATTTAATGCATGTGCATGATAAGTTGAAAACCAGAATCTGTGGGTTCATATATGTATTTCAGGAAACAATAATGCTACACCATACCAATTGACAAATTAAATATTAAATATAGACGAATTTGAATACTTTTTAAGTAACCAAGTGACAAATAGAAATAGTTTTCAACCATCCTCTATGTTTGACTAAGCATATCAAAATATCAACCATTACTAGTCCATCTATGATATATTTTACTAGTAATAAAATTTAGTTCTAGTTTGAATATTTGTCATTGATGACCAAATCAACCACATATAAATTCAAACGTACCATAGTGTACTCAACATATATTACGACCAAAGAAACACTATATATACACCACAAACTTAACTTTACTTGGTAAGGAACCAGTGAGGAAGAAATTTTAAAACGAAGAATGAAATAACTATAACCACATATTTAAGATGATCGACTTGAATAAGATGCATCTCATTCATTTAGACATCTCACTTAGTTTCAAAAGTGATTTTGAATGAAATGATGCAGAAGATTAATATTTGACCCGCAAAAGATGAAAAATACAGGATTAGCCTAACTTGATGAAATGTATCTAATATATGTATATGCATCTAATGTTTAGATAGAAAATATATTATGGTGCATCTAGATTAGGGATGCATCTAATTCAAGTCGATGATCTCTTATGTGTAGTTATAGTTATTTCATTCTTCTCATTTTGGGTTTTTCTCATTTGATCCTAAGTCTTACTCGGTTTGCCTCAATATAATTAAACACTCTTAAAGCACATATTTGTTTTCCTAAAATGACCACAAAACCTTCTACTTTATACTCAAATAGTAAACCACCTAATCACCAAGGACATGATTATGTTCTCCAACCAATCATCCTGGCTCGTTCCGTTGCCACCATAGGAACCTCCAAAGAGTTCCTAGCCGAAGGGTGGCTAGCCGTGGTTCATGGAGTTAATTGTTGCAAAAGCCAACTCAATGAAGACGCTTTCTTCGGATCATGATAAATCCTCTAGCCGTGATCTTCAAAGAAGGAGGAATTTTCAGCAGATGCCTAGTAGGTTTTGCTTGTTGAATGGTAATCGAAATAGACTCGCAACAGTTTGCTGATCATGAAACTCTGGATGTATTTAGGAACTGGTCGATCATTAAAAAAGTTATTGATTTATTCATTTTGATGGAATATTTTGGATTCGTTAACTGTGTAATTAAACTACAGTAGTGTATATAACTGTAAAATATGGTGGTGTTAAGTTTTATGTAATGTGCATGAGCATGTGTATAGATATTTGAAACAAAAGAACAAATATTGAAATAAATGCTTTTTATGGGTACTGAAAGATTAAGCAAGAAAAAGATTGTTACTAAGTATAAGTATAATGTACTTTTTGCTCGAAGGTGAGTGTTCTCTACACTAGTAGAAAAACTGGGCTTTTCCACTGTGTTTCTATGGAAAATGACCTGTTTTCTTATTGATTGGACAATTTACACACTAGTTTGTTGACCAAACATTGCCCGTGAATTGAATTATACTGTACTAAAAATCATTTGAGCGGGGTCCACAGCAAGGTCATTAAAGAGTGCTTAACAGCCTAATTCGCCTCCTATTGGTTCTTCGGGACAAGAGGCAAAAGCCTATTCTGGACGAGTTAATTACATGTGCACGATGAATAGTACCCCTCACCGCACTGCTTAACATTTTTGGCACCTGTTCACATGCAATCAGAGATAATTACACTCCCCATGTAACACCCCATTTCGTGATACGCCATGAATTCAAACTGTTCATTTACCGGACAATCAAGATAATAATAAAACGATCTCTAGGAGTCGCTTTTAAAAGGATTTATCATTCAAATTATTTAAATATATCGAGTTTACAAAATAGGCCCAGCTTGGTTCTATTGTTTACAAAATACATCAATATAATGTCTTTTATGTTTTGTGAGTGATAAAATAATTATAGCCTTCTTGAACTAGTCCTTGTTCTTCCGTACGCCTCCACATTATGGACCCGAAATACATGTTAAACCGCCAACACAAAGGTTGAGTGAAATTCATAGAGTTTATTTGATGGTTGAACACATTATGTTGGAGTTAAGTTAATTTCACACCAATGGTTTGAAAACAAAACAATAATTATTGTTTGATACACCGCTCAAGTATATGATACTTGAGCCCGCTGTTTGTCACCAAGCTCATGCAACCAGGCGTTAACGTGTTCCAATATTAATTGAGAAATCTGGTACTTGCCCTAATAGGTAAATTTGCCATTTTACCTAATGTTACTCAAATATAGTGCGTTTGTTTGCCTACCGGTCACAAACGGATTCGCCAATCCCGATAGATCTATTCACAATATTCATGCTCAATCTACTAGTGAATAATGGTTCATGATTTAGGGACTTATGTTTGAAAATGATGGTTACTTAGTGACAATATGACAATCGATAAACATAACAAAAGCAATGTGTTCGATTTAAAATAAAGTATATCTCCCAAGGGTTTGTAAAACAATTAATAGAAAGTGGGCTATAAACTCACCTCGTAGTAATGATATCAAATGTATAATGAGAATGATGGATATGTCGTGAGAACTTCTACGAGCAACCTAGAATAGGATGTTACGACTTAGGTTTGAAATAATGATGAAAGAAATAAAAGCCTATATATGCCTTTATATTGATCATGATGTAGTACATGATTTTTGTGTATGTCGTTTATAGAAATGGTCTAGTTGTGAAAACGTGTTTAGTTTATATATATCGTACTACCGCTCGGGCCATCACAATTGAGGTCGTAGTAAACGTTAGAGCTAGGACACTTTAATTCGTAAATCCAAAGAACTCGTCGACATCGCTACCCAAATGAAACCCTCACATGAAGCTCCCTAGTATTGTAGCACTTTAGTAGATAAGACATATGTTTTGTTTATATATCATAAGTGTCATATGGTTTGTAAACACAAGTTACAAGGTTGTTTCGTTATGATTAGAAATCATAATGGTTATCACAAGTATCGTCATAATTTATGTCACAAGTGTTTAAAGAAAAGTTTACAAGTTTCTAGATTGTAAAGTTGGTTATTACAAGTATAGTTTCATGGTTTATCGAGGAGTAGATCCAAATTGTATTCTAAAGGTTTAGGTTTATCAAGGCTAAGGCCTTGGTTTACTGGCCTCGCTAGAAGCCTTGAGGCTTTAGCCATGGTTGCCGTGGCTTGGTCTTGACTACCATGGTCTTGAGACTCCGCTTTGACCTTAGCCGTGGCTGGTCTTGGCTTAAGGCCATTAGGCTCTTGGTTTGCCTTTAGTTGTGACAAAAGTATAGTCGTGAGACTATATAGGTAGTTTCGCTAAGAATAATGGCCAATTTAAGCGCCAGGCCCGAGCTTTGAAACCGAAGAAAAACGTCGTTCGGACAACTTTCTTGCTTTAACTTTTGATGATTCGGACCAGTGCCACTTTCAAAATGGACACCGCTAATTGTTTTAGGCGTTGTGTTTGGTTTCGCTTAACTTTGGCGTATTTTGACTCGTTTGTCCGCTTCGAGTGATTCAAGTTGCTATGTTTACCTTTTATCTTGTCTATAATATTATGTAAGTTAGAAAGTCCATATGTGACTGGTTTTAATGGTCTCAAATGTGTAGAATATGACTAGTTTACTAGTTTGTTGCTTTACGACAATATGTGAATTAAAACATGTGATTGAGTATATGTACATCATGAATCAACATAGTAACCATTTATATAGCATGAAATTGTCAATATTATGAATAAGAAACATGAGATGATGGTGGTGATTAGTTTCTTACAACTTTTGGCTTTCAATCAAGAAAGGAGTAACTAGTAAGGATAGGACTTTGATTGAACACTTAGGACCTTGGATTGAGCTAGCTTTATACACCTTGGCACCCTTGTAATCTTGAAGGATTGGTGATGAAGTACTATGACTTGAGTGGATCTAAACTCAAGAAGATCACTAAAACTTGCTAGAGATTTGATGTAGTAACTGCTACTTGAAAGTTCTTAGCATAAACTTGGAGTTATGGATCAAATTATGGAAGGTATGTTTGTTTTATGATATGAACGACCAAGAGAGGTGTATGAGGGTTTTGGGATGTCTTTCACTTGCTATTTATAGGAGGGTAAGTTTGGTTAACCATATATTGGGTTAAATGTTAACCATGGTTAAGACATGTAACCATCAAATGGAGCATGGTTAGGATCAAGCCAACACAAGGTGACTCATCCCCTTATGGGTGTCACAAGGTGTGACTAGGCTTAGATGATAAGTCTTGGTATTATCTTGAGTTTAGAGCATGATTTGGTTCCGCTTAAATGCCAATCGTAAGTTGTTAAGCCATAAACGAAATCGCATCGAAAATACGAAACTGTATGAATGATGAAACTCATTATACTCTATATAAAATAAAATGGTGATAAGTCTCATTGCAAAACGTCTTAAAGTCGGAAACACGGGTAAAACGCGAATTGCAATTTATCGAGAAAAGAGCGAGATTTCGGAGAAATGACCGTGAATTTATTTAAAGTAGACTAAAATTAGTCTATAAGTGATATGAGATGTCAAAATGTAGAACGACAAGGTTAATTTCTTTATATAAAAAGGAATGAAATATGTTTGACTTTTCCAAAAAATGTAAAGTGTCAAAACATCTTAGAAAACACAATGCATGAATGGTTAAGTCCGTATAAGAATTGTTTTAAATGTAAGTTTAGTCTCGTATCTACTGGGTTTATTTGGTAACATTTAAATAAAATCTTAAAATTCTCAAATTGATTATGAGTGATCTAAAATTAACTGTGACGAAAATTTTCGAGTTGATTTTCGTTATGCGTGATGTTTAAATGGTGTTCCGACCAAAACGAAACTTTAAGACGATGTTTTCTTAATAACTTTTACAAGATAATCTAACGATTGTCAAACTCTCGAGTTATTACTAAAATAAATTAACTTACGAGAATGTGAAATAAAATTTTACGATAAATAGTGAAAGTGAATAGTAACTTTTCAAAAATGAAAAGTAATCAAGACGCGGTTGTTACACCCTATAACTTTCCTCCCCACACCCTTTCTAGAACCTTCTTCCCCATTCACACACACTAACCTTCATCACATATCATCACTTCCAACAAATATACCTTCCCGGATCTTCCGAAGCTAATATCATCACTCTAATTTCTTACTACTTCTTCATCTCCAACATCAAACAAGATGCAACCCCTTTTTCACTACACCCACAATCCGCCCTTTCTCCAAAGATTCTTCTCTCTAAGAAAATCCGTCCAACGAGGTTAATAGAGCTAAAAGAAAAGAATCAATATGAAGCTAAAGAAAAGAACAAGTCCGAAACTAAAACAACAACGACATCAACACAAATTCATCATCGAAGAGGAATTTGTGTTCGTATGTCTGCTTTTTATGTTTTATTTAGTTGATTTAGAGGAACTGTGTTCGAAATTAGTACCTCTAATCACTTATCCGTAAAAGTTTGAAGGTGATTAAAAGAAGACTCCAACCAATCCAATAGAAAACCGATAAAATACTCTTCAGGGTAGAGCTCATCCAACAATTATCGTCTGGATTAAATGATGATAACTATTATGAGGGTGATCAAGAGTTAGAACATATTAGGATTGTTAAAGGCTACACTTACATGGTACTAATAACATTGTATGAGTATTCTTTTGTTAAAAATAGTTATTATCTTAATATGAGTATTGTTGCACTTGTTTGGATTAAAAAGCAATATTATGTCAATTGTATAAATGAAGCCAAGATAGTGGGGCTCGAGTTTTGCGTGACTTTGTAATAATAGTCTAATGTTATTATATGATTAGTGACAAAATATTGGAATAAGTAATTTTTGTGGGACTAATTGGCATGACTAATTTTATGTCTAAAAACATCATCATACACTTGGCAAGATTAATGGTAGTTTTGAAGAGAGAGAAATTATAGAATATGTGTCAATCAATGAATGCATTAGGGCCAAAATTAGGCCTATAAGTTAGTCATCTAAATCATTTCCTTATGTCGCAACTTTAGAAGATATTTAACAATGATTGGGATTGTTGTTCGAGTTGAACCATAGGATGTAGATGCTTAATCGATCGAGGGTGATGTATTTGATTTTAGTCGACATCGACTAATCCATCCAAAAGAGTATGTATGTTGTATTTTAGGCCTCACTCACTAATATAACAAAAAAAAAACAATTGGTAATTAAATGTGTTTAGAATTATGTTTCGACATCGATAGACACGCCCACTTGCATTCCTTCGCTTCTCCACAGATTCCAGTGCAACGCTGGCTCACCACTCGTTAATGTCCAAAAGTCAACGAACCAAACCGCCTCATATAATATCACCTATAATGTACTTTGTATCTAACATGATCGATCATTAATAACAAATCATAAAATTATGGTTTTAATCTTGAAACCATTATATCTTAAGGTTTATGGTTAAATCCTCTACACCATTGAATCGAATTTACTTGGTATACTTGTATAGTGCAAGATTCTATCTTTAGGGGAATTGCATATATATCCTCTAAAACTCATAATTACGTATATATCTTACTAAAACTTATAATTGTTGTATATCCTTCATATACATTAAATATTATATATATATATCCATTAATTATTTTATATATTTAAATCCAAATATACTTAATAATATAATTTAAATATAAAATATCCATTATACCCTTGTTCTTTCTTGACATTCTTAGGCCAGTTTCTTCTTTCTTCTTTATGCGACTCAAGCAAGTTTTGATTTTCCTTGATTTCTGATTTGGTTTGTTTAGTATTACACGGACTCTTTTCTTTTGGTTTTAATTGTGGGGTTATGTCATCTATGTAAATGTGTAAGTTATGTGATACGCTTATGCAGCTGTCGGGGTCAAAGGAACTTCCTTTTCGTCGAGCAAGTTTTTCAACACCCCAGCAAGGAACCTAATCGTAGTGTGTAGTATTGGGTGCCACGGAATTGATATCGCTCTCTAGGAATAGGAATGCTAGTGAGAAGTTACTACGCTAAGGTTGGGGTTGAGGAAGATTATTTTTTATCTTTTATATTTTTTAGAAAAGGAAAGTACTAACTGGGGTTTGATTTGGGGTTGGTATTCTACCGATTACTCTACTATTATCTAATTATCTAAACTAAGGTGGTAGTCTATGTCTAATTATCATGTGCTCAGTATGATAGTTTAAAGATGTGTTTACTTAGGTTTTACTACCTTAATTATCTCTTATTGGTGGTTGAATTGTCACGTCCTTATTCCTAATTGCGCTGTGTGTCTAAAGTTGTAGGTGCGTTTCTCCCAACTCTTTGAAGTTACCAAATGGTCTCGTCTACAAAATCCACTAGGGATGATAAACTCTAACTCTAAGGCCTCTTTGGATAGTTTAGCTTACAACACCAAAGTGCTATAACCTAAGGTTCACAAAGATTAATCAAGCATTAAGTACACAACGAATGACCCGTCGATTACTAGATCATTAATCAACTAAGATAAGAAACAACCAATCAATATTCAATAATTAAGTTTCATATTCCCTAAGCAACACACAAGTAAATTAGCTGAGACATGAACATGCAAGCATATACACAAATAATTGAAGATAATTAAATTAATGAAGTAAACAACTTATCTTGTGTAAGATAGGTTTAGAACCCTAAAATACGACCTTGGTTCGGTTTAGGTTTTACTCCAAAAGTTTACCCAAAGACTACTCTCTAAACCGAAAAATTCGGATTATATATATAAGATTATATGCGACGGCCACCTTATGATTTGTGACGCCAGGTGTCGCCATTAGGGTTTCGCCTTGGCGAGTTAATCGGCGATGACGCCACCTATGCTTGTGACGTCCCTCTTTAGCCGCGGACGTCATTCGATTGAATCTAGGCCCCGAAAGCGACGGCTACTCTTTAAAGCCCGACGCCCGTCCTTCAAAAACTAGTTCTCCGAGCCGTCACAACCCTCCCACGCGTCATAGACAAGCAATGACGCCCCTGTAATTTAGCAACTGAGTGTCTCGATTCTGACTTTGGCCATTTTCTTCATATATTTTTGAGCGTTGCCATTCCTTTGTTAACAACATATCCGTCACGTGTTACCTACAATCAACTAAGGTATTTGCTTAGATATAGTAATTAAGTGAATCTTAACGAAAACTTGTGTTGTTATTCAACATCAATAAGATCAATAATAATTACTTGATTGATACCAAGTAAGGGTTTCGAATGATGAAATAAGTTACTGTGAAGAGAAGTAAGGGTTTACGAATGATGAAATAAGTTACCGTGAAGAGCTTGTCGATAAAGAGATGCGCCTTTGGGAGACTCAATACACACGATTTATTTAGACTCAAAGTTTAGCTACGGTAACATGGTTACAATCATCACAATCATTAAAGTGCCAACAAAGTTACAATTGCTCTAACATATTTACAATTGGTTGGCACTTATATTAGCCTTAGAGGAATCCATAAGATAGAACATGCATATAATGAGAACAACACAACTTTAAGATAAAACATATACGACATTCAAGTCCTATAAAGCTTGACCAGTTAGTATGTTGAAGTTTGGCAATGAGTTTAAGTCATTCTTAAACTTTTGATTCCTTATAAACTACTCCAAAACCCCCTCCCTCTCCTAGCTTTTGGTGTTTGAAACGCTACCTAAAGCATAAATCACATAAAATTCTAAATAAAATCGATACCTTCATGAAGCATGATCAATAACTTCCGTGAAAATAACTCTCAAACTGTATCCATGAGAATAAAAAATAAATCAATATACACAAATATATAATTTACATGATTATATAAATGAATCAATGATATTAGGGTTTTGAGAAAAGTATTAGAGTTTTGTATAAAATGTTCTTATTAAAAAAAGATTGTAAAACTATAATTAAGGAATAGATATGGTAGATAATCACATTAAAATGGTCAAAAATTGGTTGGATAGGTTTATAGATTTGAGTTGCAAGATATAATCAAAAAGTGAGTTGGTCTAGTGGTAATGCACGATGTTAATCTTATAAATAACCCAAGTTCAATTCTCACATCATCATTTTTAATTTAATTAAATTTCAATTTTAACCCTTCAGTGCATGCTTAGGGTAGACTAAATGTGATGAATATATAAGAATAATTAAAATTTCAAGTTTTAACCCTTTGAGTGCATGCTTGTAGACTAAATGTCATGAATATATAAGAATAATTAAAAATGCCACATAAATTCAATGATGACATATATTAATTAAAATGCCATGTCATTTAAAAATAAAAAAAAATGCCACATAAATATAATGATGACATGGAAATATGACTGGCATTATGGGATGCCAAGTGGCATTTTACGTAGTATGCCTCCTCTTATATATAATGTATATATATATATATATATATATATATATATATATATATATATATATATATATATATATATATATATATATATATATATATATATATATAGGGAGGGCGTGATATCAAACTTAAAAAAATCAAATCAAATCTAAAAATCACTAAAACATTTATAAAAACAATTTTAGCAATCATACACAAAAAAATATTTTAATACAAATTAACATTTTAGCAACTAATAACCAAATGACATACGAGTTTAGATTATATAACGGACACATTACATTAATAAATATTCCAAAACACGATACACATACAAAACTGATACATTAAACTTAATCAGTGTATCAATTTCATAAATTTTAAAAGAAATCTATCAAAGTCAACAATTTTAGTTGTAGTAAATCAACTAAAGTTGTTAAAATGAATCGAACTAAAATTTGACAAGAGATACCTCCTTACAATAAAAATAATTTTTGATTTACTACAACTAAAATTGTTGACTTTCGATAGATTTCTTTTAAAATTTCTGAAACCCAGTGATACACTTTGATTGAAGTTTAATGTATCACGTTTTGTGCAGACGCGTTTTAATAGTATTAGAATGTATCGACGATCACTAATCCAAACCACGATCATTCATGGTTATTGCTAAACGTTAATATTAAAATATTATTTTTTGTATGATTGCAAAATCATATTTATAAATGTTTAGTGGTTTTGACTGATCTATTTTTACAACTTTAAATGACCATTAACCCTCCCCTATATATATATATAGGGAAGGATCGGGTGCGGATTACATTTTAAGAGGATTGCGGATAATATCACAAGAATATTCAAAAAAAAAATTAATTCAAAATCAAAAATTAAAAAGAAAGAGGACAACAATTTATTAAGAATCACAAAAAATTCAAAAAAATCATTTCTACGGTTAAAAGGTCAATGATATTATGAATTTTGTTAATATCACCGTAATTATCGTCTTCTTAATATCACTACTAACTAGCGCTGAAGAAGTTTCACTCAAGCCAAGAGTTTCCACTAAGGCTAGCACAGAAGCACTAAGGCCACTGTAGTTTTACCAAGGCTATGATAGTTTCTAAACCAAGGTGATATTAAGTTTTTTCTAATAAAGTAACTTTTTAAGAAATTGTTAATCCCACATTTTTACATGTTTTCTTAATATCAAAGTTAATTTTTAATATCACCGTAAGTTTCTTAATATCGATAAAAAGCGGTGATATTAAGAAATCATAATATCATTGATGAGACTCATAATATCGTTAATATCACGATAAAACTCATAATCAAAAAAACAAAATTGCTCGGAAAAATCAAAAATTAAAAAATGAAAGAAGATAACAAGTAACGATCCCTCAAAAGGAAAAAAATTAAAAAATCGCTTATACTTTCATCTTATTATTAGACGGACTTTTTACAAACAAGATCGATCTGAGTGGTCCAGATCCATCCGCACATCCGCACGTAATTAAAAATCCATGACTCGATCCTCACTATATATATATATATATATATATATACCGATTGTAATAAGTTGTGATAGTTTTCGTGGACAAAGTGATTAAAACCATTTTTAAAATTTAATTCGTGTGGTGATAATTGGTTAAGATTGTGTTTGGATTGGACTTAATTCGCAACCTAGTCACAGATTTCAGGAATTATTGGTTAGTTTGAATCTGATGTTGTGTTGGTTTCTCGAGTCAGTCGGATGCATTTGCTTATTAGTGTCGTAGCATGGTATCAACTTGAGATAAAATGGTGTTTGTGGTACTTGTTGCTGTTGGTAGGCGAGACTCACCCAAAGGGGTGTTTGCTTGTGCACGGTAAAACCAAACAACTCAAGTGAGTGTTTGGTCATTTCATTATTGAAGAAACTCCACCCATGTGGTGTTTGTTTCTGGTCCTGATTTAGTCAAAGAACCCACGTAGGGTGATTGTTTGGTTTTATTTAGGTCGAGTATAAAGCCACAAGGAGTGGTGTTGGTTGTTCGGTTCAACGCCAAACCGCAAGGGTGGTGTTTGTCGAATCATGTCATATTCAGTTGGTTCCTATTCAAGTAGGGTGCATCTATTTGAGCTTATTGTTTTCCAAGTTTATTCTCTAGCATAATTAAAGCTTACTGCCGTTTATATTGTAAACTTTGAGGTATTGATGATGTTCTCAGTCACAGTCAGAGTGCTTTTGTATTTGTAAATGGGTATGTTGACTTGTAAATGGGCGTTTTTGTTCACAGCCCATGGGGCGTTTGGTTATAAAACTATGGGCCTTGAACCCAATACTCTATGGGTGAGATGTTTGTTTGGTGTCAGGGCCAAAGCCCACTAATAAGTGGTTAATAAGTATATCCGAGTTATTAAGAAATATTATGATTTTACAAATATGAAACATTGGTCTAACGTATACTTACTTGGGTACTTGGTACGTTTCGGAATTATGCTTTGAACTTGGATAAATGCAAATACTTAACGAAATTGGAAACATTTGGATTGGGATTTTATTGGACTTGAGTACATTTGGACATGTGGATCATTATGGATTTACGATATTTGACGATGGAAATTATTGGACATTTTGGGGCAAGACGGTATTATATATTAGACTCGATAAGAATTTAATATCTTAGATACGGATCGGACACAAAATATTCAATAAATCCAAAGGCTAATAATTACGTGAATGATAACGATAAACAAAGCATATAAAATATTGTAATTAAAATTGATTTATACAAAATTCACGATAACTTGGGAATGTTTTATAAATGGACGCAAGTATGTCAAAATTTATAAAAAATTCTAACTTATATTTTTAAACTCAAATCTCTTTATTGTTCTAAAACCCGAATTTAAACAAGTGTTCTTTTAAGTGGTAAACCTTTATTGTTTGAATTTCAAATTCAAACTTATCATTATTATAAAACATGTTTGATTTATACAAGCTATTTGGGATTATAGGTAAATGCCAAAACTTACCAATTGACTCATTTTCTTAAATTAATTATGTGTCGCCTTTGTCTCGATAACTTTCTTGTCATCGTCTTCTCGACGTGAGTCTTGGTCAATGCTTAACTATTCCTCATAATATATTGGGATATATATTATGTCTTGTGTAAGTTACGTTTGGTGTGATACATTTGGATGCATATTTTACTTTTGGTGTGAGTTGCATTTTGAGTCCTTGACGGAGTTATATGTCGAGTCTATGTTTTCTTGCCACCACACGAAACATTAACAATAAACCTTTTGAGATATGATATATTATACTTTAAAAAACATTGATACGAGTATTCCATAAAACTAAAACACTTATCTTTTGAAATTTACTTTACGATATGTATTCGAGATAAGCCGTACACTACTAGGGTTGAGCCGATGACGAGCCATCGCACTGCACTTTTGTATCGTGCGATGCCATACCGTGATACTACTTTGTTTCATTTCGATGCTAGTCGATAGTATCAATTCTTGCATTGCCTACTAAATCACGGGTGAGTTCATAGCCCCACTTTTACTCTTTTAACTGCTTTATAAACTCCTTGGGGGAGAATACATGCTACTACTACTTTTATGATCACAATTTCTTGAAAATTGTTTGTCGTTCTCCGATATTATTATTATGCCTAATTTGTTTGCCAAAAGACCCCTACATAATGAACCATTAGTTACGAGAGTGAACGCAGATATTGTGGATAGTACTATAGGATTAACGACCTGTCTTTGTTATCGGAAATAATGGGCGCACTATATTTGAATTGCATTAGGTAATTGGCAATTACCTTTTGGGGCAAAACCACGCACACAAAGAATTAGGTGTATGCAATGAGTCTTGGTGTCATGAGCTTGGAAATAATATCAACTTTCCATTTGGGCGATAACATCTTAGCCCAGTTTACAAGACTTTGTATGTCAGACATTGTCGATTTACAAACCGATATATCTTGTGATCAATCATTTATTATAAACCTATGAATTACTCAACCGTTGTGTTGACCTTTTAGCATGTATTTTCGGGATGAAAAGCGATAGCTAACTCGAGGCGCTGCAAGATTTGGTAGCATTGGTCATGATGACTCAATTACCATGGGACCACATTTTATTAATGGGCCATTTTCCTAAACAATTCAACTTTTAAACTTTGTTTTACTACAATAAATGAAATCTTTGAAAAAATTATATTTTCACCTTGTGTTATGATCCAATGAGTAGCACCCCGTAAATCTTTTCTCTGCAAACCATTTTTGGGTACAATTGATTATTAATGTTGCTTTATTCTTAAAGATTTGGTTTTGGTGATTTGAAGAAGAAATTGAGGTATCCTAACAAAGATACGATATAGTGTTCTACTAATTACATCGTTAGTCGAATTCTACAACTAATCACAACACATAATAATTCATTATATTGTAAAGCTTGAGGCCTTGAGGAGGCGAATATGATGTGAAGTATCACAACACAAGTGAGTGATGAAATTGAGGCCGGAGAGCAGTAATTTATGTTAAGAAATTCATTATATCGTAAAGCTCGTGATATGTAAGGACTTAAAATATAATAAGACTTGGCCATTTTTGATTTTTAGGCTGATAGTTAAGCTCAACACAATGAAGATTGGACTTGTGGACGAGGATCCGTATGTCGATGATGACATGGAATTTAAGAAGGAGGATAAACTAAAATCACTACATGGATCACCATAGGCTCATGATAACCGTGCAGGAAACTTCTTTGATCACTCTTATTATAAGCATGTTTGTGATGAGATAAAATATAAGTACTTTGTATTATGTAGAACTCAAATGAAATTTTGGACTTCAAAAACATTGGTAAAGTAGACATAAAATCATGTGAGATATCAAGCAGGATGAAATTTTGGGTGAAAGAACAAATGATGCCCACCATTGATGGCATGAGCTCAACCTAAGGTAAAACATGAACATGATAATTGGTATGACTTGCTATTTTTGTTAAAAGTCAATTGATAATCTTTAATACTCACCATAGATTTAGGACCGCCCACCTGTTGATTTTTGGTTTATGTAGGATTATAAGCCTCTCCTTTCACAATAAGCAAAGACAACATTAAATTGCACTTTTCATTTTATTGTATTGCTATTTTGTTTTGATAGGTACAATTGTTCAAGCCTCGAGAAACCGAATAAACTACTCAAAAAACTAAAAGTCCCAATCTACTCCCTCCAATTGAAAATATATTACTTTTGAGATATATATCGAATTAAAATATGTTATGAAGCGGAAGAATTAAAGAAGACGAAACATTATCTTCTTATTATCCAAGTGAATCAAAGATACAAATGAGGAAGATGAAAATATATGTGGAAGGAAAGTAAACTTGCCCACAAGGCTAACTAACTAACAAACCGAAAATATAAAATATTTACAAAGGACTCTTCTACTTATAAACATTTGCAGTCAAATTTATTAGTTCCATATATGTTCTCGCGTTATGTTAGTCATCTATAAAGTAATTAGGTAACAAGGTCATTGTATGAAAGGTAACTCTCAATTCTTTGTGCAATTTAGTTTCGTGCCTTTTTCATTTGAGGCCATGTCTCGCAATTATCCAACCAACGCTTTATAGTTTCTTATTTTTTTCTTGAAAGTCAAGTTTAAAATGAAAATTACTCTTTACAAGATGTGAAAGCTTATGATCTACGACAAACGATCTAGCCATGTAGAGAGAGGTGAGAATTAGGATATTCATGGATTATTAAAGCTCTTAATTATCTCAACCGCTTTTGAATTTGCCGCTTTTCCGGTCCGGGTGATTATAGTCAAATTAATAAGATAAATTACATAATGTGCGGACTCTTCACATATGTCTTCATAAGCAAATTGGGCCGATTTTACGAAATATCTATGCGCTTTATTATTCGCGCTCATTGTTTTCATAGTTGTTTACCATGTACAAGCAAAGATTGCAATTGAGACGCTAAAGGTCTAAGGTTTCTCAAAGCTCCTTGAAGGTACCAACTTAAGGTAGAATTATTTTATTATATTAAAGGAGTCTACTTGGTATAACCTCCTATTTGATTATTTGTAGTCCGAGCTTGAGAATTTGTCCTTCATGTACACTAATCCTCAAGATTAGGCTAAAGTGAAGACGAATTGCAACTCTTATGACATGTTCCCTTTAGCTATATGATTTGGGATGTACGATTAAACTTCGTCAAGTAATATATCGATAGCTTGCCCATCCCAAGCAAGCTATGGGTTAGTTAGCATATATGAAGCATAAAAAAGAGATTAGCTCTCACCAGACATGTTCAATTTTAAGAAACCCCAAAATTGATTAATTAACCTATAATGAAAGCTTTTCCGTATTCAAAACTCACACGGCTAAAGCATCGCTCCCGCCGCAAGTAGCAACCTTAACCTCGCATCTTCTTTGTCATTAGGTATGATTTTGTGTTGAGATTCTTCCACAATGTGATAGATATGACTATATGAGACGGTGTTCTTCTAGCTTGTTCTCGTATCTTTATCATAAAATGGACCGACCGCATAAATATAATGGAAAGTGCCAAAGTTAGGCTAGCAATTTGGCGGGAAAAGCCCGAAACGCATCGCTTACGTTGTGAATTAATCATATATATAATTCTCTATTATTTGCTCGTGAAGTTTACTCAACGGTTCGATGCTCTGTGAGCTTAAGAGTCATCAAGACAGTCGGTCACAACTTTCAACGGATACGCCCATGATGGCGCCCGCCTGTCCAGTGATTTTCACTTGTTTGTGTTCTGGTTAATTAAAGCTAGGTCGCAGTGTTGGGTTGTCTAAAATATTTTGAGTTTCAGTTTTCTTTCCTTTTTCCTTTGTTTCTGTTTGTTCTATTAGCCCATTTGTTGATTGCTTTAGGAAATCTTTTGCTCTTCAACAAAATACACAATCCTGCTTATTGTCCACCAATTCAAAGTCAAATTCGTCTATATTTAATGCATGTGCATGATAAGTTGAAAACCAGAATCTGTGGGTTCATATATGTATTTCAGGAAACAATAATGCTACACCATACCAATTGACAAATTAAATATTAAATATAGACGAATTTGAATACTTTTTAAGTAACCAAGTGACAAATAGAAATAGTTTTCAACCATCCTCTATGTTTGACTAAGCATATCAAAATATCAACCATTACTAGTCCATCTATGATATATTTTACTAGTAATAAAATTTAGTTCTAGTTTGAATATTTGTCATTGATGACCAAATCAACCACATATAAATTCAAACGTACCATAGTGTACTCAACATATATTACGACCAAAGAAACACTATATATACACCACAAACTTAACTTTACTTGGTAAGGAACCAGTGAGGAAGAAATTTTAAAACGAAGAATGAAATAACTATAACCACATATTTAAGATGATCGACTTGAATAAGATGCATCTCATTCATTTAGACATCTCACTTAGTTTCAAAAGTGATTTTGAATGAAATGATGCAGAAGATTAATATTTGACCCGCAAAAGATGAAAAATACAGGATTAGCCTAACTTGATGAAATGTATCTAATATATGTATATGCATCTAATGTTTAGATAGAAAATATATTATGGTGCATCTAGATTAGGGATGCATCTAATTCAAGTCGATGATCTCTTATGTGTAGTTATAGTTATTTCATTCTTCTCATTTTGGGTTTTTCTCATTTGATCCTAAGTCTTACTCGGTTTGCCTCAATATAATTAAACACTCTTAAAGCACATATTTGTTTTCCTAAAATGACCACAAAACCTTCTACTTTATACTCAAATAGTAAACCACCTAATCACCAAGGACATGATTATGTTCTCCAACCAATCATCCTGGCTCGTTCCGTTGCCACCATAGGAACCTCCAAAGAGTTCCTAGCCGAAGGGTGGCTAGCCGTGGTTCATGGAGTTAATTGTTGCAAAAGCCAACTCAATGAAGACGCTTTCTTCGGATCATGATAAATCCTCTAGCCGTGATCTTCAAAGAAGGAGGAATTTTCAGCAGATGCCTAGTAGGTTTTGCTTGTTGAATGGTAATCGAAATAGACTCGCAACAGTTTGCTGATCATGAAACTCTGGATGTATTTAGGAACTGGTCGATCATTAAAAAAGTTATTGATTTATTCATTTTGATGGAATATTTTGGATTCGTTAACTGTGTAATTAAACTACAGTAGTGTATATAACTGTAAAATATGGTGGTGTTAAGTTTTATGTAATGTGCATGAGCATGTGTATAGATATTTGAAACAAAAGAACAAATATTGAAATAAATGCTTTTTATGGGTACTGAAAGATTAAGCAAGAAAAAGATTGTTACTAAGTATAAGTATAATGTACTTTTTGCTCGAAGGTGAGTGTTCTCTACACTAGTAGAAAAACTGGGCTTTTCCACTGTGTTTCTATGGAAAATGACCTGTTTTCTTATTGATTGGACAATTTACACACTAGTTTGTTGACCAAACATTGCCCGTGAATTGAATTATACTGTACTAAAAATCATTTGAGCGGGGTCCACAGCAAGGTCATTAAAGAGTGCTTAACAGCCTAATTCGCCTCCTATTGGTTCTTCGGGACAAGAGGCAAAAGCCTATTCTGGACGAGTTAATTACATGTGCACGATGAATAGTACCCCTCACCGCACTGCTTAACATTTTTGGCACCTGTTCACATGCAATCAGAGATAATTACACTCCCCATGTAACACCCCATTTCGTGATACGCCATGAATTCAAACTGTTCATTTACCGGACAATCAAGATAATAATAAAACGATCTCTAGGAGTCGCTTTTAAAAGGATTTATCATTCAAATTATTTAAATATATCGAGTTTACAAAATAGGCCCAGCTTGGTTCTATTGTTTACAAAATACATCAATATAATGTCTTTTATGTTTTGTGAGTGATAAAATAATTATAGCCTTCTTGAACTAGTCCTTGTTCTTCCGTACGCCTCCACATTATGGACCCGAAATACATGTTAAACCGCCAACACAAAGGTTGAGTGAAATTCATAGAGTTTATTTGATGGTTGAACACATTATGTTGGAGTTAAGTTAATTTCACACCAATGGTTTGAAAACAAAACAATAATTATTGTTTGATACACCGCTCAAGTATATGATACTTGAGCCCGCTGTTTGTCACCAAGCTCATGCAACCAGGCGTTAACGTGTTCCAATATTAATTGAGAAATCTGGTACTTGCCCTAATAGGTAAATTTGCCATTTTACCTAATGTTACTCAAATATAGTGCGTTTGTTTGCCTACCGGTCACAAACGGATTCGCCAATCCCGATAGATCTATTCACAATATTCATGCTCAATCTACTAGTGAATAATGGTTCATGATTTAGGGACTTATGTTTGAAAATGATGGTTACTTAGTGACAATATGACAATCGATAAACATAACAAAAGCAATGTGTTCGATTTAAAATAAAGTATATCTCCCAAGGGTTTGTAAAACAATTAATAGAAAGTGGGCTATAAACTCACCTCGTAGTAATGATATCAAATGTATAATGAGAATGATGGATATGTCGTGAGAACTTCTACGAGCAACCTAGAATAGGATGTTACGACTTAGGTTTGAAATAATGATGAAAGAAATAAAAGCCTATATATGCCTTTATATTGATCATGATGTAGTACATGATTTTTGTGTATGTCGTTTATAGAAATGGTCTAGTTGTGAAAACGTGTTTAGTTTATATATATCGTACTACCGCTCGGGCCATCACAATTGAGGTCGTAGTAAACGTTAGAGCTAGGACACTTTAATTCGTAAATCCAAAGAACTCGTCGACATCGCTACCCAAATGAAACCCTCACATGAAGCTCCCTAGTATTGTAGCACTTTAGTAGATAAGACATATGTTTTGTTTATATATCATAAGTGTCATATGGTTTGTAAACACAAGTTACAAGGTTGTTTCGTTATGATTAGAAATCATAATGGTTATCACAAGTATCGTCATAATTTATGTCACAAGTGTTTAAAGAAAAGTTTACAAGTTTCTAGATTGTAAAGTTGGTTATTACAAGTATAGTTTCATGGTTTATCGAGGAGTAGATCCAAATTGTATTCTAAAGGTTTAGGTTTATCAAGGCTAAGGCCTTGGTTTACTGGCCTCGCTAGAAGCCTTGAGGCTTTAGCCATGGTTGCCGTGGCTTGGTCTTGACTACCATGGTCTTGAGACTCCGCTTTGACCTTAGCCGTGGCTGGTCTTGGCTTAAGGCCATTAGGCTCTTGGTTTGCCTTTAGTTGTGACAAAAGTATAGTCGTGAGACTATATAGGTAGTTTCGCTAAGAATAATGGCCAATTTAAGCGCCAGGCCCGAGCTTTGAAACCGAAGAAAAACGTCGTTCGGACAACTTTCTTGCTTTAACTTTTGATGATTCGGACCAGTGCCACTTTCAAAATGGACACCGCTAATTGTTTTAGGCGTTGTGTTTGGTTTCGCTTAACTTTGGCGTATTTTGACTCGTTTGTCCGCTTCGAGTGATTCAAGTTGCTATGTTTACCTTTTATCTTGTCTATAATATTATGTAAGTTAGAAAGTCCATATGTGACTGGTTTTAATGGTCTCAAATGTGTAGAATATGACTAGTTTACTAGTTTGTTGCTTTACGACAATATGTGAATTAAAACATGTGATTGAGTATATGTACATCATGAATCAACATAGTAACCATTTATATAGCATGAAATTGTCAATATTATGAATAAGAAACATGAGATGATGGTGGTGATTAGTTTCTTACAACTTTTGGCTTTCAATCAAGAAAGGAGTAACTAGTAAGGATAGGACTTTGATTGAACACTTAGGACCTTGGATTGAGCTAGCTTTATACACCTTGGCACCCTTGTAATCTTGAAGGATTGGTGATGAAGTACTATGACTTGAGTGGATCTAAACTCAAGAAGATCACTAAAACTTGCTAGAGATTTGATGTAGTAACTGCTACTTGAAAGTTCTTAGCATAAACTTGGAGTTATGGATCAAATTATGGAAGGTATGTTTGTTTTATGATATGAACGACCAAGAGAGGTGTATGAGGGTTTTGGGATGTCTTTCACTTGCTATTTATAGGAGGGTAAGTTTGGTTAACCATATATTGGGTTAAATGTTAACCATGGTTAAGACATGTAACCATCAAATGGAGCATGGTTAGGATCAAGCCAACACAAGGTGACTCATCCCCTTATGGGTGTCACAAGGTGTGACTAGGCTTAGATGATAAGTCTTGGTATTATCTTGAGTTTAGAGCATGATTTGGTTCCGCTTAAATGCCAATCGTAAGTTGTTAAGCCATAAACGAAATCGCATCGAAAATACGAAACTGTATGAATGATGAAACTCATTATACTCTATATAAAATAAAATGGTGATAAGTCTCATTGCAAAACGTCTTAAAGTCGGAAACACGGGTAAAACGCGAATTGCAATTTATCGAGAAAAGAGCGAGATTTCGGAGAAATGACCGTGAATTTATTTAAAGTAGACTAAAATTAGTCTATAAGTGATATGAGATGTCAAAATGTAGAACGACAAGGTTAATTTCTTTATATAAAAAGGAATGAAATATGTTTGACTTTTCCAAAAAATGTAAAGTGTCAAAACATCTTAGAAAACACAATGCATGAATGGTTAAGTCCGTATAAGAATTGTTTTAAATGTAAGTTTAGTCTCGTATCTACTGGGTTTATTTGGTAACATTTAAATAAAATCTTAAAATTCTCAAATTGATTATGAGTGATCTAAAATTAACTGTGACGAAAATTTTCGAGTTGATTTTCGTTATGCGTGATGTTTAAATGGTGTTCCGACCAAAACGAAACTTTAAGACGATGTTTTCTTAATAACTTTTACAAGATAATCTAACGATTGTCAAACTCTCGAGTTATTACTAAAATAAATTAACTTACGAGAATGTGAAATAAAATTTTACGATAAATAGTGAAAGTGAATAGTAACTTTTCAAAAATGAAAAGTAATCAAGACGCGGTTGTTACACCCTATAACTTTCCTCCCCACACCCTTTCTAGAACCTTCTTCCCCATTCACACACACTAACCTTCATCACATATCATCACTTCCAACAAATATACCTTCCCGGATCTTCCGAAGCTAATATCATCACTCTAATTTCTTACTACTTCTTCATCTCCAACATCAAACAAGATGCAACCCCTTTTTCACTACACCCACAATCCGCCCTTTCTCCAAAGATTCTTCTCTCTAAGAAAATCCGTCCAACGAGGTTAATAGAGCTAAAAGAAAAGAATCAATATGAAGCTAAAGAAAAGAACAAGTCCGAAACTAAAACAACAACGACATCAACACAAATTCATCATCGAAGAGGAATTTGTGTTCGTATGTCTGCTTTTTATGTTTTATTTAGTTGATTTAGAGGAACTGTGTTCGAAATTAGTACCTCTAATCACTTATCCGTAAAAGTTTGAAGGTGATTAAAAGAAGACTCCAACCAATCCAATAGAAAACCGATAAAATACTCTTCAGGGTAGAGCTCATCCAACAATTATCGTCTGGATTAAATGATGATAACTATTATGAGGGTGATCAAGAGTTAGAACATATTAGGATTGTTAAAGGCTACACTTACATGGTACTAATAACATTGTATGAGTATTCTTTTGTTAAAAATAGTTATTATCTTAATATGAGTATTGTTGCACTTGTTTGGATTAAAAAGCAATATTATGTCAATTGTATAAATGAAGCCAAGATAGTGGGGCTCGAGTTTTGCGTGACTTTGTAATAATAGTCTAATGTTATTATATGATTAGTGACAAAATATTGGAATAAGTAATTTTTGTGGGACTAATTGGCATGACTAATTTTATGTCTAAAAACATCATCATACACTTGGCAAGATTAATGGTAGTTTTGAAGAGAGAGAAATTATAGAATATGTGTCAATCAATGAATGCATTAGGGCCAAAATTAGGCCTATAAGTTAGTCATCTAAATCATTTCCTTATGTCGCAACTTTAGAAGATATTTAACAATGATTGGGATTGTTGTTCGAGTTGAACCATAGGATGTAGATGCTTAATCGATCGAGGGTGATGTATTTGATTTTAGTCGACATCGACTAATCCATCCAAAAGAGTATGTATGTTGTATTTTAGGCCTCACTCACTAATATAACAAAAAAAAAACAATTGGTAATTAAATGTGTTTAGAATTATGTTTCGACATCGATAGACACGCCCACTTGCATTCCTTCGCTTCTCCACAGATTCCAGTGCAACGCTGGCTCACCACTCGTTAATGTCCAAAAGTCAACGAACCAAACCGCCTCATATAATATCACCTATAATGTACTTTGTATCTAACATGATCGATCATTAATAACAAATCATAAAATTATGGTTTTAATCTTGAAACCATTATATCTTAAGGTTTATGGTTAAATCCTCTACACCATTGAATCGAATTTACTTGGTATACTTGTATAGTGCAAGATTCTATCTTTAGGGGAATTGCATATATATCCTCTAAAACTCATAATTACGTATATATCTTACTAAAACTTATAATTGTTGTATATCCTTCATATACATTAAATATTATATATATATATCCATTAATTATTTTATATATTTAAATCCAAATATACTTAATAATATAATTTAAATATAAAATATCCATTATACCCTTGTTCTTTCTTGACATTCTTAGGCCAGTTTCTTCTTTCTTCTTTATGCGACTCAAGCAAGTTTTGATTTTCCTTGATTTCTGATTTGGTTTGTTTAGTATTACACGGACTCTTTTCTTTTGGTTTTAATTGTGGGGTTATGTCATCTATGTAAATGTGTAAGTTATGTGATACGCTTATGCAGCTGTCGGGGTCAAAGGAACTTCCTTTTCGTCGAGCAAGTTTTTCAACACCCCAGCAAGGAACCTAATCGTAGTGTGTAGTATTGGGTGCCACGGAATTGATATCGCTCTCTAGGAATAGGAATGCTAGTGAGAAGTTACTACGCTAAGGTTGGGGTTGAGGAAGATTATTTTTTATCTTTTATATTTTTTAGAAAAGGAAAGTACTAACTGGGGTTTGATTTGGGGTTGGTATTCTACCGATTACTCTACTATTATCTAATTATCTAAACTAAGGTGGTAGTCTATGTCTAATTATCATGTGCTCAGTATGATAGTTTAAAGATGTGTTTACTTAGGTTTTACTACCTTAATTATCTCTTATTGGTGGTTGAATTGTCACGTCCTTATTCCTAATTGCGCTGTGTGTCTAAAGTTGTAGGTGCGTTTCTCCCAACTCTTTGAAGTTACCAAATGGTCCAACTTATGCTAGATAATAGTTGGGGTGTGACTCTTCAATCTTGGAATTTTCTAATTCCTAACAATAAAATGGTATGTCAAAATGGTTTTGTTGAAACAATGTGTGCTACTAAAAGATTTTTTAGTTACTTAATATATTATTATAGAATCAATTAAATTTATGAATAAAGTATGTGAATTATATTACGGTTGTTTGTTTGATTACCTTTTAGTCTTACGAATCTTGATTAGTATATATATCGTTGCATTATGACCGTGTGTCTTTGGAAGGTCTCTTTTGTTCTTCATCGATGAGATTGTAGAGCGTAATAATTAATTATATGATGCGAATGGTTTTTACAAAATGAATGTCGGTTTTCCTATTTGGCTAACAATAGATTTTAAGCGTGATGTCTTGAGTTTAGTCTTGACTTACTCTGCATCAAGGGCTATTTGGCATTCAATTTAGTGTTGCAGCAAGGGTTATTTGGTATTAAGTTTAGTGTTGAAAAAGGGTGTTTGGTACCAGTTCAAAGGTACAATGAGTTGTTTGAGTGCAGTTACAGCAGTTTGATGGTGCAATTCTTGCTCGAATAAAATAGTTTTAGCTTTTCACTCAACTATGACATTTGATCAAGACATATGTGTCCCGACATATCTCCTTGATCATCGGTTGTAGAGATTCATTCATATTGTTAGACCAATAGACCATACTTTAAGTTGACCAAACTAATACATTGTTGACGGTTTATACCTCGGTCCGTCATATGGGTTGGCTGCGAGATAATGGAAACTCTTCATTGCAGGTACCTCCTTTGGCCGACCATAAATAATGGCGATGATGAAAGCCACGAGCAAAATTTTCGAAAGAAAGATTGATTAAAATTTGTAAGGATAGCATTGATGTTAGTGGATGAGGTGCATGGCGTGCATACAAAATATATGAACCCAGGATGTCTCAGTTATCGGGCCTATAGATCTCTTGCAAGAGAAGCAAACAACTTGAGCAATATGTAATCAATAAGAAAGGCGCAAATTTTGAAGCAATATGTAATCCACGACTCAAAGTCATAAATGAGTAACCTTACTATTATAATGGAAAGAAATTAAGAAGAAATGTTTCTAAATCACATTTCAAAGTGCATAATTAACTTACAAATTCGATCTCCTTCATTTTGACAAAGGGCTTTATTGTTAGCCTTGAAGCTAGCCTTAGCAATCTTGATTTAGATCCTTCCTTCACAACCTTTTGTTTGGCTTAGAACTTGCAATTTTACCGGAAGAAATAGTAAAAAAAACTCTCACTAAATAAAATCATTTAACATTATTGTAGATAGGTAGAATATATGTCACGTAAGAAAAACATTGTTCTATTCAAACTCAAGGATGATCATTTTATCTACTGGCAGATGGAGCTATAGTGTTGCATGGTGGCATATCGAGAATTGTGTGTGGTTCTAGAGGTGGGGAGTTGTGGTAGGACATGATGGTTCTCCGGAACAATGGTTGGTGGAATAGCGGGTGGTGGACTCACGGTGGGAGTAGTATCAAAATAGAAATTGCTAAACCAACATTTTGACACGCAATACACAACTAAAATGAGAACTCATAACTTGCAACAAAGTTTATTATATAGAGCCTCATAAAAATAGAGGAAAATAAAGTTAATTTTTTACAAAGAAAGCAAATATTTCTATAAAGTAATTATGCACTTTGAAACAGATTTGAAGCAGTTTTAATCTAAATTTTTACATCGAAAGTCTACTTAAGTGTATTTTCTCGCATATATAATTGGTGTTAAAGTGAGACCCATTTGTCAAAAGCAAAAGTATTCATGACTCGATGCACATATGCAAGAAGTTATTGCTATGTCAAGCAACAAATCGATCCATTCCATAAGATGATGATGCATCATCGGGTTGGTTCTGGTACAATAAGATAATCAAAAGAAGCATGTAAGCAAAAAGAATCACTACAAATGATGTCAAAACTTGTGAAAAAGCAGGAGGCTTGTATTTTGCGGAAAACAAAAAAAAATTGCAAGACATCACTGAGCCACCTATTGATTTCTTCATAATTTATGCAGATTGAAACAAGTATACATTCATGTGCACAACTCAAAACCCAAGAAACAAAACCAAGCTTAGAATGAGCTTCCAATTTTAAAGTTGAGCTCATTTTTTCATGTACTTGTCTTTCTGTCTAAATTACAAGAAAACAAAACTAGAATCATCTTAAGCGTGATCTTTTTATATTAACTATAAAAACATGTAGCATAAGTCTTGTTTCACAAAAAACAAATTGATAATCATCAACGGCAAGGCCTATTATAATATTCTTTGCTCAAATCGGTATAAAGTTTTACAATACCCTAAAAAGTAGTATCTCTCGATAAAAACTATGAAACCAAACCTAAAGCAAGATTTAAACAAACATGACCATCCTGCTAACACTTTGTGAGCAACAACATTACCAATGTGCTAAAGTCCACTTCTTTGGGTCATAAATATAATGACCTACTACTTTTGTGTTTAGAAGCATTAATCTTAACCAACTATAATGCCTAAGCAATAGTCAAAAGAACACCAAACACTCGAGTTGTAGTTTTGTTTAAAGATCTACTTAGAGGTGATGACACCTTCACCCATCATGTGGTTGCTAAACACCCAATTGGAACTTCTCTTTCTCTTCGTAGCGTGTACTCATCTATAATAGTAGAACTTAGCCTATGCTATCCGAAATCACTTGTCCATTGAGTAAGTTGTAACACGGTTGTGAAATCATATATGCATTGAAGTAAACTTTTAAAATTATATACATTATAGTAATTACATTCAATGGAGCGGTCATATCAATTCTCTTTGATTCTAACCACATTCGATACTCTCGACGGTCGACTCTCCATAGGTGATTTGCAAAACAGGAGTTTGTTTTTAGTTAACTTAGGAAAACAATCTATATAAGACTAACGTTGGCTTCTTAAATCTACAATTTCTTCCAATAGGACATCTATCTCCCCCATATAAAAAAAGTTATTATATCTTTCCAATTCTTCACGTACACTTTTCAACTCCATTTCCTTCCTCAGAATTTCTGGTTGATTCTCATATTTTTCCTTCACTATCTCTTGAACACATGGGAAAAGATGCATCTAAGAAAAGTATATTGGTTGAGAGTCATCGACCAATTTACTTCTGAATAGGTCTATTTGGATTGTGGTTTATCTCAATGTGTTAGATAAATAAAATAATAGAAAGAAATGGGTTTAATGGCATAAACATGATGATATTTGCACGAACTATCTTGTTGTTGCTTACTACAACCTTACATATAGCTTTATTCAAATTCTTAATAGTTTTAGTATTTTTAACCAACTTATTGCAGTGTTATTTTTTTTTTAATTTTTTTTAAGAAATGCACAATCACGTATTTGTTGGTCCATCGAACCCCACATAAAAATTAATCTATTTCAACTTACCCATTTAACAAATAACCCAAGCCGGCCAATTTGTTATCTCTGGTAATGATTAGAAAAAATTTGACAAAACAATTTTGCAATTGTAATGCATACCTTATTGTTAATTTGTTATCTGCTAGAGATATAAATTCTTCATTTGCAAAATCCTCAGCTGATAACACACCTTCCATCAAGTTCGCGAGGCGAGGCTATTTTATCTTCTTGCGGTTGCACGATAATCGAGTTGCGTTGTCTTTCGTCTTTGGTATTGTTGCGGTTGTGGTAGAATGAAAGTGGTTCAAGGTTGAAAAACCATTTCAAATTGGCATTAAGCGACCAAAAGGAACATACAGTACAGACGGTTTAGTTGCATAATTCGATGTGTTGTTTGGGGTAGAACTTTTCGGGGCTATTTCTGCCTTATGACTCCGGTGAATACCTTTTCTACCGTTGCAAAATTTTAAACATGCATAAGCGAGATAGAAAACAAAATTTAACAAAACTTACTCTTGAAAAACTTACTTTTGGGACAATCGGTTTTGACTTATATTATCAACCAATGGTGATTCATTAATGGAACTAGCTGCGGATCCGATCCATTTTTTATCTTTAACTTCATCGAGTTCTTACACTTGCAATTCTTTGCTCAAAAACTCGTTGTCCATAGATATTGTTTGCACACCAACCACTTTTCTATCTGATTTTGGTTAACTTACAGGAGGTTTGTATGAAAATCTGAATGCTAAATGTCCCAAAACAGAACTTTTTCAATGCTTATCGATCACCTAAAGACCATGAAGTCCGTAAGCTTTGTCTGCTACTGCTATGAACCCTGAATTCAAAGGCTGCTATTTGTTATTTCGAAAAATGAGAGCCCTTTGAAAGTTTTTATATTTGATAAATATATGGCCCATGTCACCAACTACTGCTATGTCAGTCAATGAAGATATAATGACCAATTTTTTGTCCCGGTTTTCGGAATTCAACAAGCTTTTCTCCTAAAATTTTTTGCAAGAATTGGAAAAAAAATGGTTGCTGAAGTAAAACAAGATAGCATTACAAGAATTCTTCTAAAAAACAAAGTAAAGGATGCAAAAAGAGTAGGTTGGGTAACATGTCAAAAGCAGTCGAAATTTGGATTGACAACAAACCCTCGAAACTTTCTTAAAAATTATTATTAAAGCGTATACTTAATATGATGGCAAAAGTTACGTAAAATCAACTTTTTAATAATGTCATTCGGGGTTTTATGCATTATAAATATATTTGATGACCAACTATAAAAATATTCTTTTGTGATCAAACATACTAAATATTGATAAAAATGCATAAATTTGGACATAAGTGTCCAAGTTAACCACCATTAATCTCATTACCCGTTTTGATCCGTTACATAAATAGAGCGCCCACCCATTATGCCCTCTATCAATAATCAATCAAAATAAGCAAACCCTAGCAAAAATTAGCGGATGTTTTGCTACGCCTTGACATCATCTGGTACATGGAATGGCTCATAAGGCCATCAAGGTTTTGTCTGGTTGCATCTACTTCTTTTGCACCCAAAGTGCTCCGTGGATCTTTGTATGAGTTTGCCTTGTTTGGTGATCAAAACCGATTGTTGTTGTCTGCAATTCACCAAAAATCTCAATAAACTCCAAAAGACACAAAATTTCATTCACGTTTTGCACAATTATATAATCATTAACCTTGATCAAAGTGGGCTTATCGATCCTGACCTTGGCTTCATAATGGCAACGGATCTCATCATAATGAGTGTTACGTTCTTCACCCAAATAATGTGCCACCCAAGAGCCTCAAAAGCGTGTGTCAGCGCTTTCGATGAAAGCAATCTCGGTGTCACCATCGATGGAAATGTGGTTGTCATCGTGAAAGCAATCAACTTTCCAAATCCCCCATATCCGACAAGTGAACATGCTTCGTTGCAATACCCTCCATTTGACAACCATCTCCAAGAATACAATATCGAAGCAAAAGCATATAATTTAGCAAATTCAATAAAAATCTTTGAAAAATCGAAAATGCTATTTGAAATATTACGTGTAGTGGTCAACAAACTTGGCATCGGGTTCTTGTAAAGATTCAACTTATTTGAAATTCAAACATACCTTATTTGAGATTAAAGATTCAACTTCATCATAAGAACCAAACAATTCATTCGTGATTTGGCATGACACATATCGAATAACATAATTCATGAACCAATTACGAGACAAGAAACATACTTTTCGGTTTAAACCAATTCATAAGCAAACAAAGATCTCTTGACCTACACGAAGTATGTTAGTGTTACGGAAAATATAGGGTTACGTTAGAAAACACATTCTTTGAGGTCTTTCTCATCGAACTATCTTTATGTACTTGTGCATGCCAAGGTTCTCTGATCGCTACTCATTCGGCAAACATAAGTGTACTTAGCGTTTCTCCAATAACATTCGATTCGGGCTCATGTGAGCGAACATAAGTGTCTTTGCACGCCCTCTAATACATCCATAAGATGTGTACTTTTACATAAATGATGAAGCTTTATAAATATTGTGTAGTCTTACCAGTGAATCTTGAAGTAATTGAGTAAGTTTGTTGTTTACGTAAGCGCGTGTGAAATTTTTGAGCAAGAGATGATATCACATCGCCTAATGCCGAAAGTGATTTATTGATATGTTGTGTTTCTTTCAATCATCTCTGTTTTGACCTACATATCAAACCCATAAAACCCGAAAATGTATCACTGACTCACAAATTATAAGCAAGTTGCTAAAATAACCATTAGGAAGGATATCATCCTGCACGTCTTTAAGAGTTCGAGCTCTGAAGAAACAAACATTTTCATGTGTTTTAACTACATACTAATAGGACCAGAAATTTATATATAAATCTTGTAGTAATGTTTATCCAATCAAAAAACTAAAATCCCAATTAAAAACACGTAATTAACGAGAATTCGTATAAACTAAGTGATTTAAGAACCATGTTAAGTCTCACGAAAAAACTCGTTACTCAACAATTCTTGAAGTTGAATACTTGAGTTAAAATCTTCTGTAAGTTTTCAAATCGAGATAATCAAAGAACTTTAAAATAAACTTTAAAATTTCAAATTAAGCTTAAAACATAGAAATTACAAGGCGTGGAAGAATATACTTCTTGTATTGGGTTTGTGGTGACAAAGGAGTTCGTTCCTCCATCCAACTACACCAATCACTTAAATGAATGGGTTCCACATAACAATCAACATCACGTCTAGTAAGTACTCCTAAAGTGAGATGCATTAAGCATGTGACTGTCTGCAATACATTTGTATCTAGTTATTAACCTCATAAAAGATAATGTGACTAAAATTTATAGGTATCTCTATATAAGTAAAGTTAATACTTATATGGATAAAAAGAATAAAAACTCAATATAAATACTATCATACCTATATACTTCCGTTGGGTGATATGTGGATTGAAGTAAAGCACAACCTTGAGGCAAAAATTTAACCCACTTGTAAAAGCTTGACCCATTCACGGTAGCCATAAGCTTATAGCTCAAGTAAAAGATAAGAAAAACATTTGGGCTAAATTATGGTTAAGAAAATTATTACAATGGACATATAACACATTAAATAATCAAGAAAATTAGAAATAAAAGATAGGATACTGTGTCTCATTTGCAAGATCTTTAAATCTGCAGTCATTACATGTGATCCTAGAAAAATTATGCAGCGAGAACTTGGAAAGTGGGACTATGCATCCACAATGGATTAGCTGCAATGGTAGAACACAACATCCATTAGGAAATACAAGTTTCCAAAGACCTAACTAAATAACATATCTTGGACAAACTCAGTTTTGTAGTCACCTTGTTGCACGATTCACATTCCTTCCAACCATCCTCGTTTGATAAATCTGTTATACACTGGAACAGACTTTTGACCAGTTTGTTCCCATTTGACGTGTTTAAAGTCCTTGACTCGCATACATGTAACAGTCCAATCGTCATCTTTTATAGAGGTTATGGCAGAGAAAATGTTTATGTCACGGAGGAGACTACTTTATATATATGTATCACATAATATATATAAAAGATTCTCACATCTTTATATATATCACAAAAATTGGTTAAAAGCTGCGTCGCCATCAAGTTTTCCATCTTTTTCCGAAAAAGCAGACATGGTTAACTACACCATTTAGACCATGGTTTGAATCGTCAAATCTCGCGGCACAAAAGATAAGTTTTTGAAAGTGATCAGTCTCCTAAGATAAAAAAAGACTACAAACATATATTACAACGAAATATGGTTCCAAAGTTTCAACTAAGTGTATTCTAAGCAATAAGCTATGTGTTCTAGTACAAACGGGTAAGTTTTAGTATACAGTTTGGGTTGACCCAAAATGCTTTCGTCTACAGACTTTATAACTTTTTATAAACAACTCATGTCAGATATTACTCCAAGTCGTATGCATCGATATTGTGTAAGTCATAAGTAACTTCTGCTATCAAAAAAATTTAGTACTTTCTGAAACTAATATATCCACAATCAAATCAAAATGTAGCTACATAATTTTCTTACTTTGGATGATTGCACTTATTTCATGGAAGAAACGCACTTGGTACAAATATGCATCAGATTTTAATTAGAATGCTGCAAAGAATGCCTACCACTTTGCAGTCATTTTTGAAGTTTATCAAGACCAATACTCGATTGACTATGTAAACTCGGGATCATTAAATAATGAGCATCCAAAGTGTGGTTGCAAGGTATGATAAATCATTAGATTAAAGCAAGACACGGGGCATATGTTTGATGAGTTTTGTGACTGACTACGACCAAAAGCAATGGAGATGAAAATCCGATTAGGTTTTAAAACCATATGAACATTTTGAGCGTTGCCATTCCTTGTTAACAACATCCGGTCACGTGTTACCTACAATCAACTAAGGTATTTGCTTAGATATAGTAATTAAGTGAATCTTAACGAAAACTTGTGTTGTGGTTATTCAACATCAATAAGATCAATAATAATTACTTCAATTGATCTTGAGTAAGGGTTTGCGAATGATGAAATAAGTTACACAGTGAAGAGAAGTAAGGGTTTGCGAATGATGAAATAAGTTACCTGTGAAGAGCTTGTTGGCAGTAGATGCAGTTCTTTTTTGGGAGACTCAAATACACCTGATTTATTTAGACTCAAAGTTTAGCTACGGTAACATGGTTACAATCATCACAATCATTAAAGTGCCAACAAAGTTACAATTGCTCTAACATATTTACAATTGGTTGGCACTTATATTAGCCTTAGGAGGAATCCATAAGATAGAACATGCATATAATGAGAACAAATACAACTTTAAGATAAAACATATACGACATTCAAGTCCTATAAGCTTGACCAGATTAGTATGTTGAAGTTTGGCAATGAGCTCGTTTCATTCTTAAACTCTTTGATTCCTTATAAACTACTCCAAACCCCCTCCCCTCTCCTAGCTTTTGGTGTTTGAGAAGCGCTACCTAAAAGCATAAATCATTCGAAAATTCTAAATAAAATCGGATACCTACGTGAAGCATGATCAATAACTTCCGGTAAAATAACTCCCTCAATGTATCCATGAGAATAAAAAATAAATCAATATACACAATATATAATTTACATGATTAAATATAAAGCTGAATCAATGATATTAGGGTTTTGAGAAAAGTATTAGAGTTTTGTATAAAATGTTCGGTATTAATAAAAAAGATTGTAAAACTATAATTAAGGAATAGATATGGTAGATAATCACATTAAAATGGTCAAAAATTGGTTGGATAGGTTTATAGATTTGGAGTTGCAAGATATAATCAAAAAGTGAGTTGGTCTAGTGGTAATGCACGTGTTAATCTTATAAATAACCCAAGTTCAATTCTCAACACCATCATTTTTAATTTAATTAAATTTCGAATTTTAACCCTTTGAGTGCATGCTTAGGGTAGACTAAATGTGATGAATATATAAGAATAATTAAAATTTCAAGTTTTAACCCTTTGAGTGCATGCTTAGGGTAGACTAAATGTCATGAATATATAGAATAATTAAAAAAATGCCACATAAATTCAATGATGACATATATTAATTAAAATGCCACATGTCATTTAAAAAATAAAAAAAATGCCACATAAATATAATGATGACATGGAAATATGACTTGGCATTATGGGATCTTAAGTGGCATTTATATGGCATCTCCTCTTATATATAATGTATATATATATATATATATATATATATATATATATATATATATATATATATATATATATATATATATATATATATATATATATATATATATAGGGAGGTTAATGTGATATCAAACTTAAAGTTGTAAAATCAAATCAAATCTAAAAATCACTAAAACATTTATAAATAACAATTTTAGCAATCATACAAAAAAAATATTTTAATACAAATTAACATTTTAGCAACTAATAACCAAATGATACATGAGTTTAGATTAGTGATACACGATACACATTACATTAATAAATATTCCAAAACACGATACACATAAAACACGATACATTAAACTTCTAATCAAAGTGTATCACTAGGTTTCGTAAATTTTAAAAGAAATCTATCGAAAGTCAACAATTTTAGTTGTAGTAAATCAACTAAAGTTGTTAAAATGAATCGAACTAAAATTTGACAAGAGATACTCCTTACAATAAAAATAATTTTTGATTTACTACAACTAAAATTGTTGACTTTCGATAGATTTCTTTTAAAATTCTGAAACCTGGGTGATACACTTTGATTAGAAGTTTAATGTGTATCACGCTTTTGTATGTGTATCGTGTTTTGAATATTTATTAGTGTAATGTGTATCGATGTATCACTAATCCAAACTCATGTATCATTGGTTATTAGTTGCTAAAATGTTATTAAAATATTATTTTTTTGTGTATGATTGCTAAAATTGTTATTTATAAATGTTTTAGTGGTTTCGATTTGATCTTATTTTTACAACTTTAACTGATCGCGTTAACCTCCTATATATATATATAGGGAAGGATCGGTGCGGATTACATTTTAAGTAGGGATGGTGCGGATAATATCACAAGAACATTCAAAAAAATTAATTCAAAAATCGAAAAATTAAAAAGAAAGAGGACAACAATTTATTAAGAATCGTTGAAAAAATTCGAGAAAAAAATCATTTTCATGGTTAAAAGGTACAATGATATTATGAATTTTGTTAATATCACCGTAATTATCGAAACTTCTTAATATCACTACTAACTAAGGCTAGCGATAGTTTCACTAAGGCCAGAGTAGTTTCACTAAGGCTAGCAGCGAGTTTCACTAAATTTGTGATGGTTTCATTAAGGCTTGTGATGGTTTCAAACCAGCGGTGATATTAAGTTTTTTCTAATATCAAAGTAACTTTTAAGTAAAATTGTTAATATCCCGATTACTTTTTACATGTTTTCTTAATATCAAAGTTAATTTTTTAATATCACCGTAAGTTTTCTTAATATCGTAATAAAAAGCGGTGATATTAGTAAAATTGTTAATATCACGATGAGACTCATAATATCGTTAATATCGCGATAAAACTCATAATCAAAAAACAAAATTGCTCGGAAAAATCAAAAAATTAAAAAATGAAAGAAGATAACAATAGTAACGATCCCTCAAAAGGAAAAAAATTAAAAAATCGTTTACGTGGTCGATTCTTCTGTGAAATTAGTCACGATCTTGACTTTTACAAAGTCGAGATCGATCTGAGTGGTGGTCCAGGATCCATCCGCATCCTCCATGAATTAAAAAATCCAGCACGATCCTCATTTCTATATATATATATATATATATATATATATACCGATTGTAATAAGTTGTGATAGTTTTCGTGGACAAAGTGATTAAAACCATTTTTAAAATTTAATTCGTGTGGTGATAATTGGTTAAGATTGTGTTTGGATTGGACTTAATTCGCAACCTAGTCACAGATTTCAGGAATTATTGGTTAGTTTGAATCTGATGTTGTGTTGGTTTCCCTCGAGTCAGTTCGGATGCATTTGCTTATTAGTGTACGCATGGTATCAACTTGAGATAAAATGGTGTTTGTGGTACTTGTTGCTGTTGGTAGGCGAGACTCACCCAAAGGGGTGTTTGCTTGTGCACGGTAAAACCAAAACAACTCAAGTGAGTGTTTGGTCATTTCATTATTGAAAGAAACTCCACCCATGTGGTGTTTGTTTCTGGTCCTGATTTAGTCAAAGAACCCACGTAGGGTGATTGTTTGGTTTTTATTTAGGTCGAGTATAAAGCCACAAGGAGTGGTGTTGGTTGCTTTCGGTTCAACGCCAAACCGCAAGGGTGGTGTTGTCGTAATCATGTCATATTCAGTTGGTTCCTATTCGAAGTAGGGTGCATCTATTTGAGCTTATTGTTTTCCAAGTTTATTCTCTAGCATAATTAAAGCTTACTGCCAAGCTTATATTGTAAACTTTGAGGGTATTGATGATGTTCTCAGTCACAGTCAGAGTGCTTTTGTATTTGTAAATGGGTATGTTGACTTGTAAATGGGCGTGTTTTGTGTTCACAGCCCATGGGGCGTTTGGTTATAAAAACTATGGGCCTTGAACCCAATACTCTATGGGTGAGATGTTTGTTTGGTGTCAGGGCCAAAGCCCACTAATAAGTGGTTAATAAGTATATCCGAGTTATTAAGAAATATTATGATTTTACAAATATGAAACATTGGTCTAACGTATACTTACTTGGGTACTTGGTACGTTTCGGAATTATGCTTTGAACTTGGATAAATGCAAATACTTAACGAAATTGGGAAACATTTGGATTGGGATTTTTATTGGACTTGAGTACATTTGGACATGTGGATCATTATTGGATTTACGATATTTGTGATGGAAATTATTGGACATTTTGGGGCAAGGCGGTATTATATATTAGACTCGATAAGAATTTAATATCTTAGATACGGATCGGACACAAAATATTCAATAAATCAAAGGCTAATAATTACGTGAATGATAACGATAAACAAAGCATATAAAATATTGTAATTAAAATTGATTTATACAAAATTCACGATAACTTGGGAATGTTTTATAAATGGACGTTATGTCAAAATTTATAAAAAATTCTAACTTATATTTTAAACTCAAATCTCTTTTATTGTTCTAAAACCGAGAATTTAAACAAGTGTTCTTTTAAGTGGTAAAACCTTTATTGTTTGAATTTCAAATTCAAACTTATCATTATTATAAAACATGTTTGATTTATACAAGCTATTTGGGATTATAGGGTAAATGCCAAAACTTACCAATTGACTCATTTTCTTAAATTAATTATGTGTCGTCTTTGTCTCGACAACTTTCTTGTCATCGTCTTCTCGACGTGAGTCTTGGTCAATGCTTCTTAACTATTCCTCATAATATATTGGGATATATATTATGTCTTGGTGTAAGTTACGTTTGGTGTGAGATACATTTGGATGCATATTTTACTTTTGGTGTGAGTTGCATTTTGAGTCCTTGACGTGAGTTATATGTCGAGTCTATGTTTTCTTGCCACCACACGAAACATTAACAATAAACTTTTTGAGATACGATATATTATACTTTTAAAAAAACATTGATACGAGTATTCCACGAAAACTAAAACACTTATCTTTTGAAATTTACTTTACGATATGTATTCGAGATAAGCCGTACACTCTTAGGTTGGTAGATGACGAGCCATCGTGCACACACTTTGTATCGTTATGCGATGCCATCTTGTGATACTACTTTGTTTCATTTCCGATGCTAGTCGTGATAGTATCAATTCTTGCATTGCCTACTAAATCACGGGGTGAGTTCATAGCCACTTTTACTCTTTTAAGCTGTTTATAAACTCCTTGGGAGAATACATGCTACTACTACTTTTATGATCACAATTTCTTGAAAATTGTTTAACATTCTCGATATTATTATTATGCCTAATTTGTTTGCCAAAGACCCTACATAATGAACCATTAGTTACGAGAGGTGAACGCAGATATTGTGGATAGTACTATAGGGATTAACGACCCGTCTTGGTTATCGAAATAATCGGGCACTATATTTGAATTGCATTAGGTAATTGGCAATTACCTTTTTGGGGCAAAACCACGTACACGATAATTAGGTGTATGCGGTTGAGTCTTGGTGTCATGAGCTTAGGAAATAATATCAACTTTCCATTTTGGGCGTATAACATCTTAGCGGGTTTACAAGACTTTGTATCGTACATTGTCGATTTTACAAGCCGATATATCTTGTGATCAAGCTGCTTTATTACTAAACCTATGAATTCACTCAACGTTGTGTTGACCTTTTAGCATGTATTTTCGGGATGAAAAGGCGATAGCTAACTCTGGAAGTGACTTGGGCGTTGGCGTGGCGTAGTCGTAGATGACTACGAATTACCATTGGGGACCACATTTTATTAATGGGCCATTTTCCGCAACAATTCAACTTTTAAACTTTGTTTTACTACAATAAATGAAATCTTTTAAGAAAAAATTATATTTTTCACCTTGTGTTATGATCCAAATTGAGTAGCACCCCAGAAATCTTTTCTTCTGCTGCAAACCATTTTTTGGGGTGTTACAATTGATTATTAATGTTGCTTTTATTCTTAAAAGATTTGGTTTTGGTGATTTTGAAGAAGAAATTGAGGTATCCTAACAAAGATACGATATAGTGTTCTACTAATTACATTGGGGTTAGTCGAATTCTACAACTAATCACAAACACATAATAGAATTCATTATATTGTAAAAGCTTGAGGCCTTGAGGAGGCGAATATGATGTGAAGTATCACACGTCAAGTGAGTTGATGAAATTGAGGCCTTGAGGAGGCGTAATTTAAATATGTTAAGAAATTCATTATATCGTAAAGCTGTGATATGTAAGGACTTAAAAATATAATAAGACTTGGCCATTTTTGATTTTTAGGGCGATAGTTAAGCTCAACACAATGAAGATTGGACTTGTGGCGAGGATCCGGACAAGTCGATGATGACATGGAATTTAAGAAGGAGGATAAACTAAAATCACTACATGGATCACCATAGGCTCATGATGTAAATTGTGAGGAAACTTCTTTGATCACTCTTATTATAAGCATGTTTGTGATGAGATAAAATATAAGTACTTTGTATTATGTAGAACTCACAAATGTGTTGTACCTTTGGACTTCAAAAACATTGGTAAAGTAGACATAAAATCATGTGAGATATCACAAGCAGGATGAAATTTTGGGTGAAAGAACAAACAGATGCCCACCATTGATGGCGAGCTCAACCTAAGGTAAAACATGAACGCTGATAATTGGTATGACTTTGCTATTTTTGTTAAAAGTCAATTGATAATCTTTAATACAGTTCACCATAGATTTAGGACCTGCCCACCATTTGTTGATTTTTGGTTTATGTAGGGATTATAAGCTCTCTCCTTTCACAATAAGCAAAGACAACATTAAATTGCACTTTTCATTTTATTGTATTGCTATTTTGTTTTGATAGGTACAATTGTTCAAGCCCTTGAGAAACTGAATAAACTACTCAAAAAACTAAAAGTCCCGATCTACTCCTCCAATTGAAAATATATTACTTTTTGAGATATATATCGGAATTAAAATATGTTATGAACGCGGAAGAATTAAAGAAGACGAAACATTATCTTCTTATTATCCAAGTGAATCAAAGATACAAATGAGGAAGATGAAAATATATACAGGGAAGGAAAGTAAACTTGGCGCCACAAGGCTAACCAACTAACAAACTGAAAATATAAAATATTTACAAAGGACTCCCTTCTACTTATAAACATTTGCAGCTTCAGTCCTTATTAGTTCCATATATGTTCTCGCCGTTATGTTAGTCATCTATAAAGTAATTAGGTAACAAGGCTGTTGTATGAAAGGTAACTCTCAATTCTTTGTGCAATTTAGTTTCAGGCCTTTTTCATTTGAGGCCATGTCTTCTGCAATTATCCAACCACTGCCTTATAGTTTCTTATTTTTTTTCTTGGAAAGCTGAAGTTTAAAAATGAAAATTACTCTTTACAAGATGTGAAAGCTTATGATCTACGACAAACGTATCTAGCCATGAGAGAGGAGGTGAGAATTAGGATATTCATGGATTATTAAAGCTCTTAATTATCTCAACTGCTTTTGAATTTGCTGCCTTTTCCAGGTCCGGGTGATTATAGTCAAATTAACAGATAAATTACATAATGTGCGGACTCTTCACATATGTCTTCACATAAACAGGTGGGGTCAGATTTTCTGAAATATCTATGCAGTTTTATTATTCGCGTTCTCATTGTTTTCATAGTTGTTTACCATGTACAGGCCAGCATTGCAATTGAGACGCTAAAGGTCTTTGCGTCTCTCGCAAAGCTCCTTGGAAGGTACCAACTTAAGGTAGAATTATTTTATTATATTAAAGGAGTCTACTTCTTGGTATAACCTCCTATTTGATTATTTGTAGTCCGAGCTTGAGAATTTGTCCTTCATGTACACTAATCCTCAAGATTAGGCTAAAGTGAAGAGCAATTGCGAACTCGTATGACATGTTCCCTTTAGCTATATGATTTGGGATGTACGCATTAAACTTCGTCAAGTAATATAATGAAGCTAGCCGCCCATCCAGGGCTATATAACTAGTTAGCATATATGAAGCATAAAAAAGAGATTAGCTCTCACGGACATGTTCAATTTTAAGAAACCCCAAAATTGATTAATTAAGCTGTTATAATGAAAGCTTTTCCGTATTCAAAACTCACGGCTAAAGCATCGGCTCGGCCGTTCAAGTAGCAACCTTAACCTGCATCTTCTTTGTCATTAGGTATGATTTTATGTGTGTTGAGATTCTTCCACAATGTGATAGATATGACTATATGAGACGGTGTTCTTCTAGCTTGTTCTGTATCTTTATCATAAAATGGACCAGACTGCACAAATATAGGCCGGAAAGCAGGCCAAAGTTAGGCTAGCAATTTGGCGGGAAAAGCCCGGAGCAAAACGACATCGTTTACGTTGTGAATTAATCATATATATAATTTCTCTATTATTTGCTCGTGTGAAGTTTACTCAACGGTTCGATGCTCTGTGAGCTTAAGAGTCATCAAGACAGTCGGTCACAACTTTCAACGGATACGTCCATGATGGCGCCCGCCTGTCCAGTGATTTTTCACTTGTTTGTGTTCTGGTTAATTAAAGCTAGGTCGCAGTGTTGGGTTGTCTAAAATATTTTGAGTTTCAGTTTTCTTTTCCTTTTTTCCCTTTTGTTTCTGTTTGTTCTATTAGCCTCCATTTGTTGATTGCTTTAGGAAAATCTTTTGCTCTTCAACAAAATACACAATCCTGCTTATTGTCCACCAATTCAAAGTCAAATTCGTCTATATTTAATGCATGTGCATGATAAGTTGAAAACCAGAATCTGTGGGTTCATATATGTATTTCAGGAAACAATAATGCTACACCATACCAATTGACAAATTAAAATATTAAATATAGACGAATTTGAATACTATTTTTAAGTAACCAAGTGACAAATAGAAATAGTTTTCTTAAACCATCCTCTATGTTTGACTAAGCATATCAAAATATCAACCATTACTAGTCCATCTATGATATATTTTACTAGTAATAAAATTTAGTTCTAGTTTGAATATTTGTCATTGATGACCAAATCAACCACATATAAATTCAAACGTACCATAGTGTACTCAACATATATTACGACCAAAGAAACACTATATATACACCACAAACTTAACTTTTACTTGGTTGGGTAAGGAACCAGTGAGGAGAAGAAATTTTAAAATGAGAAGAATGAAATAACTATAATGGCATATTTAAGATCGTCGACTTGAATAAGATGCATCTCTATTCATTAGATGCATCTCACTTAGTTTCAAAAGTGATTTTGAAGTGAAAATGATGCAAGTAGTACTAGCAATAAATTTGACCATAAAAGATGAAAAATACATAGGATTCGTCTAACTTGATGAAATGTATCTAATATATGTATATGCATCTAATGTTTAGATAGAAAATATATTATGGTGCATCTAAAGATTAGGGATGCATCTAATTCAAGTCGATGCATCTCTTATGTGTAGTTATAGTTATTTACATTCTTCTCGTTTAAGGTTTTCTCATTTGATCCTAAGTCTTACTCGGTTTGCCTCAATATAATTAAACACTTCTTAAAGCACATATTTGTTTTCCTAAAATGACCACAAAACCTTCTACTTTATACTCAAATAGTAAACCACCTCAGCCATCACCAAGGACATGATTATGTTCTCCAACCAATCATCCTGGCTCGTTCCGTTGCAGCCACCATAGGAACCTCCAAAGAGTTCCTAGCCGAAGGGTGGCTAGCCGTGGTTCATGGGAGTTGGCAATTGTTGCAAAAGCCAACTCAATGAAGACGTTTCTTCGGATCATGATAAATCCTCTAGCCGTGATCTTCAAAGAAGGAGGAATTTTCAGCAGATGCCTAGTAGGTTTTGCTTGTTGAATGGTAATCGAAATAGACTTCGCAACAGTTTGCTGATCATGAAACTCTGGATGTATTTAGGAACTGGTCGATCATTAAAAAAGTTATTGGATTTATTCATTTTGATGGAATATTTTGGATTCGTTAACTGTGTAATTAAACTACAGTAGTGTATATAACTGTAAAATATGGTGGTGTTAAGTTTTATGTAATGTGCATGAGCATGTGTATAGATATTTGAAACAAAAGAACAAATATTGAAATAAATGCGTTTTTATGGGTACTGAAAGATTAAGCAAGAAAAAAGATTGTTACTAAGTATAAGTATAATGTACTTTTTGCTCGAAGGTGAGTGTTCTCTACACTAGTAGAAAAACTGGGCTTTTCCACTGTGTTTCTCATGGAAAAAATGACCCGTTTTCTTATTGATTAGGGACAATTTACACACTAGTTTGTTGACCAAACATTGCCCGTGAATTGAATTATACTGTATACTAAAAATCATTTGAGCTGGGGTCCACAGCAAGGTCATTAAAGAGTGCTTAACCCTAATTCGACCTCCTATTGGTTCTTGGGACAAGAGGCAAAAGCCTATTCGTTGGACGAGTTAATTACATGTGCACGATGAATAGTACCCCTCATTTCCGCCTTTGTTTAACATTTTTGGCCTTGTTCTACACTGTGCATCATCAGAATAATTACACTCTCCCATGTAACACCCCAATTTCGTGATACGCGTGAATTCAAATGGGTGTTCTTCACCGCATGTTGTTATAATAATAAAAGCGATCTCTAAAGTCGTTTTAAAAGGATTATCATTCAAATTATTTAAATATATCAGAGTTTACAAAATAGGTCCCAGTTGGTTCTATTGTTTACAAAATACATCAATATAATGTCTTTTATGTTTTGTGAGTGATAAAATAATTATAGCCTTCTTGAACTAGTCCTTGTTCTTCCGTGCCAGCTTCCGACATTATGGACCTGAAATACATGCTTAAAACTGCCAACACAAAGGTTGAGTGAAATTCATAGAGTTTATTTGATGGTTGAACACATTATGTTGGTAGTGAGAGTTAATTAGACTCACACCAATGGTTTGAAAACAAAGCATTAATTATTGTTTGATCTGACGCCTCAAGTATATGATACTTGAGCCCGCTGTTTGTCACCAAGCTCATGCAACAAGGCGTTAACGTGTTCCAATATTAATTGGAGCTGTTGGTACTTGCCCTAATAGGTAAATTTGCCATTTTACCTAATGTTACTCAAATATAGTGCGTTTGTTTGCCTACCGGTCAACACAAACGGATTAAATCAATCGATAGATCTATTCACAATATTCATGCTCAATCTCACTAGTGAATAATGGTTCATGATTTAGGGACTTATGTTTGAAAAATGATGGTTACTTAGTGACAATATGACAATCGAGATAAACATACGGTTTGAAAGCAATGTGTTCGATTTAAAATAAAGCATGTATCTCCCCGAGGGTTTGTAAAACAATTAAGTAATAGAAAGTGGGCTATAAACTCACCTCGGAGTAATGATATCAAATGTATAATGAGAATGATGGATATGTCGTGAGAACTTCTCGAGCAACCTAGAATAGGATGTTGCGACTTAGGTTTGAAATAATGATGCGAAAGAAATAACAAGCCTATATCGTCTTTATATTGATCATGATGTAGTACATGATTTTTGTGTATGTCGTTTATAGAAATGGTCTAGTTGTGAAAACGTGTTTAGTTTATATATATCGTACTACCGTTCGGGCCATCACAATTGGAGGTCGGGTAGTAAGCGTTAGAGGAGCTAGGACACTTTAATTCGTAAATCCAGCAACTCGTCGATACGTTTACCCAAATGAAACCCCTCACATGAAGCTCCCTAGTATTGTAGCACTTTAGTAGATAAGACATATGTTTTGTTTATATATCATAAGTGTCATATGGTTTGTAAACACAAGTTACAAGGTTGTTTCGTTATGATTAGGAAATCATAATGGTTATCACAAGTATCGTCATAATTTATGTCACAAGTGTTTAAAGAAAAGTTTACAAGTTTCTAGATTGTAAAGTTGGTTATTACAAGTATAGTTTCATGGTTTATCGAGGGAGTAGATCCAAATTGTATTCTAAAGGTTTAGGTTTATCAAGGCTAAGGCCTTTGGTTTCTGGTCTCGGCTTAGGAAGCCTTGAGGCTTTAGCCATGGCCTTGCCGTGGCTTTGGTCTTGACTACCATGGTCTTGAGACTCGCTTTGACCTTAGCCGTGGTGTGGTCTTGGCTTAAGGCCATTAGGCCTCTTGGTTTGCCTTTAGTTGTGACAAAAGTATAGTCGTGAGACTATATATAGGGTAGTTCGGTTTTGAAGAATAATGGCCAATTTAAGCGTTTTCAGGGCCGAGCTTCTTTGGAAACCGAAGAAAAACGTCGTTCCGGACAACTTTCTTGCTTTAACTTTTGATGATTCGGACCAGTGCCACTTTCAAAATGGACGGTACTAATGACTTGTTTTAAGCGATTTCGGTGTTTTGGTTTCGCTTCTTCTTTTGGCGTATCTTTTGACTCGTTTGTCCGTTTCGAGTGATTCAAGTTGCTATGTTTACCTTTTTATCTTGTCTATAATATTATGTAAGTTAGAAAGTCCATATGTGACTGGTTTTAATGGTCTCAAATGTGTAGAATATGACTAGTTTACTAGTTTGTTGCTTTTACGACAATATGTGAATTAAAACATGTGATTGAGTATATGTACATCATGAATCAACATAGTAACCATTTATATAGCATGAAATTGTCAATATTATGAATAAGAAACATGAGATGATGGTGGTGATTAGTTTCTTACAACTTTTGGCTTTCAATCAAGAAAGGAGTAACTAGTAAGGATAGGACTTTGATTGAACACTTAGGACCTTGGATTGAGCTAGCTTTATACACCTTGGCACCCTTGTAATCTTGAAGGATTGGTGATGAAGTACTAAGTGACTTGAGTGGATCTAAACTCAAGAAGATCACTAAAACTTGCTAGAGATTTGATGTAGTAACTTGCTACTTGAAAGTTCTTAGCATAAACTTGGAGTTATGGATCAAATTATGGAAGGTATGTTTGTTTTATGATATGAACGACCAAGAGAGGTGTATGAGGGTTTTTGGGATGTCTTTCACTTGCTATTTATAGGAGGGTAAGTTTGGTTAACCATATATTGGGTTAAATGTTAACCATGGTTAAGTTAGGACACATGTAACCATCAAATGGAGCATGGTTAGGATCAAGCCAACACCAAGGTGACTCATCCCCTTATGGGCTGTCACAAGGTGTGACTAGGCTTAGATGATAAGTCTTGGTATTATCTTGAGTTTAGAGCATGATTTGGTTCCGTTAAATGCCAGCTGTAAGTTGTTAAGCCATAAAGCGTAAAATCGGTATCGTAAAAATCTGAAACTTGCATGAATGATGAAACTCATCATTATACTCTATAAAAATATAAAATGAGTGATAAGTCTCATTGGGTGCAAAAGCATTTGCTTAAAAGTGGAAACACGGGTAAAAAGCGCGAATTGCATGATTTATCGAGAAAAGAGCGAGATTTCAGAGAAATGACCGTGAATTTATTTAAAGTAGACTAAAATTAGTCTATAAGTGATATGAGATGTCAAAATGTAGAACGTACAAGGTTAATTTCTTTATGATAAAAAAAGGAATGAAATATGTTTGACTTTTCCAAAAAAATGTAAAAGTGTCAAAACATCTTAGAAAACACAATGCATGAATGGTTAAGTCTGGGTATAAGTAGAATTGTTTTAAATGTAAGTTTAGTCTCGTACGGCTCAGGGTTTATTTGGTAACATTTAAATAAAATCTTAAAAATTCTCAAATTGATTATGAGTGATCTAAAAATTAATCTGATGTGACGAAAATTTTCAGAGTTGATTTTCGTTATGCGCGTGATGTTTAAATGGTGTTCCGACCAAAACGAAACTTTAAGACGATGTTTTCTTAATAACTTTTGCGAAGATAATCTAACGATTGTCAAACTCTCAGGTTATTACTAAAATAAATTAACTTACGAGAATGTGAAATAAAAATTTTACGGGATAAATAGTGAAAGTGAATAGTAACTTTTCAAAAAATGAAAAGTAACCTGAAGATGCGGGTTGTTACACCCCACCCTATAACTTTCCTCCCCCACACACCCTTTGCTAGAACCTTCTTCCCCATTCACACACACTAACCTTCATCACATATCATCACTCTCCAACAAATATACCTTCCTGAATCTTCTGGAAGCTACTATCATCACTCTCTAATTTCTTACTACTTCATCTCGACATCAAACAAGATGCAACCCCTTTTTCGCTACACCCACACACAATCCGCCCTTTCTCCAAAGCATTCTTCTCTCTAAGAAAATCCGTCCAACGAGGTTAATCCGAAGCTAAAAGAAAAAGAATCAATATGAAGCTAAAAGAAAAAGAACAAGTCCAGAAACTAAAACAACAACGACATCAACACAAATTCATCATCTGAAAAAGAGGAATTTGTGTTCAGAAGGTTCGTTTTTATGTTTTATTTAGTTGATTTAGAGGAATCTGTGTTCAGAAATTAGTACCTCTAATCACTTATCTGTAAAAGTTTGAAGGTGATTAAAAAAGAGAAGACTCCAACCAATCCAATAGACAAACCGATAAAATACTCTTCAAGGGTAAGAGCTCATCCAACAATTATCGTACGGATTAAATGACAGATAACTATTATGAGGGTGATCAAGAGTTAGAACATATTAGGATTGTTAAAGGCTACACTTACATGGTACTAATAACATTGTATGAGTATTCTTTTGTTAAAAATAGTTATTATCTTAATATGAGTATTGTTGCACTTGTTTGGATTAAAAAAGCAATATTACAGGTCAATTGTATAAATGAAGCCAAGATAGTGGGGCTCGAGTTTTGCAGGACTTTGTAATAATAGTCTAATGTTATTATATGCGATTAGTGACAAAATATTGGAATAAGTAATTTGCTGTGGGACTAATTGGCATGACTAATTTTATGTCTAAAAAACATCATCATACACTTGGCAAGATTAATGGTAGTTTTGAAGAGAGAGAAATTATAGAATACATGTGTCAATCAATGAATGCATTAGGCACAAAATTAGGCCTATAAGTTAGTCATCTAAATCATTTCCCTTATGTCGCAACTTTAGAAGATATTTAACAATGATTGGGATTGTTGTTCGAGTTGAACCATGGTAGGATGTAGATGCTTAATCGATCAGAGGTGATGTATTTGATTTTAGTCGACACTGACTAATCCATCCAAAAGAGGCGATGTTGTATTTTATTTTAGGCCTCACTCACTAATGCATAACAAAAAAAAACAATTGGTAATTAAATGTGTTTAGAATTATGTTTCGACATCGTATAGACACGCTCCACTGCATTCCTTCGCGTTTCTCCACGGCATTCCCGCAGCAACGCGTGGGCTCACCCACTCGTTAATGTCCAAAAGTCAACGAACCAAACCGCCTCATATAATATCACCTATAATGTACTTTGTATCTAACATGATCGATCATTAATAACAAATCATAAAATTATGGTTTTAATCTTCGGAAACCATTATATCTTAAGGTTTATGGTTAAATCTTCGGACACCATTGAATCGATTTTACTTGGTATACTTGTATAGTGCAAGATTCTATCTTTAGGGGGAATTGCATATATATCCCTCTAAAAACTCATAATTACGTATATATCTTACTAAAACTTATAATTGCGTGTATATCCTTCATATACATTAAATATTACATATATATCCAATTAATTATTTTACATATATTTAAATCCAAAATATACTTAATAATATAATTTAAATATAAAATATCCATTATACCCTTGTTCTTTCTTGACATTCTTAGGCCAGGTTTCTTCTTTCTTCTTTAATATGCGACTCAAGCAAGTTTTGATTTTTCCTTGATTTTACAGATTTGGTTTGTTTAGTATTACACGGACTCTTTTCTTTTTGGTTTTAATTGTGGGGTTATGTCATCTATGTAAAATGTGTAAGTTATGTGATACGCTTATGCAGCGCGTTCGGGGTCAAAGGAACTTCCTTTTCGTCGAGCAAGTTTTTCAACACCACAAGCGTGAACCTAATCGTTGTAGTGTAGTATTAGGGTAAGCCACGGAATTGATATCGTTCTCTGGGGAATAGGAATGCTAGTGAGAAGTTACTACGCTAAGGTTGGGGTTGAGGAAGATTATTTTTTATCTTTTATATTTTTTAGAAAAGGAAAATCTGAATCTCGGGGTTTGGATTTGGGGGTTGGTATTTCTACCGATTACTCTACTATTATCTAATTATCTAAACTAAGGTGGTGGTAGTCTATGTCTAATTATTGTGTGCTCGTATGATAGTTTAAAGATGTGTTTACTTAGGTTTTACTACTCCTTAATTATCTCTTATTGGTGGTTGAATTGTCACGTCCTTATTCCTAATTGCGTTGTGTGTCTAAAGTTGTAGGGTATCGTTTCTCCCAACTCTTTGAAGTTACCAAATGGTCTCGTCTACAAAATCCACTAGGGATGATAAACTCTAACTCTAAGGCCTCTTTGGATAGTTTAGCTTACAACAACTCAAAGTGCTATAACCTAAGGTTCACAAAGATTAATCAAGCATTAAGTACACAACGAATGACCCGTCGCATTACTAGATCATTAATCAACTAAGATAAGAAACAACCAATCAATATTCAATAATTAAGTTTCATATTCCTAAGCAAACACACAAGTAAATTAGCGAGACATGGAGAACATGCAAGCATATACACAAATAATTGAAGACATAATTAAATTAATGAAGTAAACAACTTATCTTGGTGTAAGATAGGGTTTAGAACCCTAAAATACGACCTTGGTTCGGTTTAGGTTTTACTCAAAAGTTTACCCAAAGACTACTCTCTAAAACCGAAAAATTCGGATTATATATATAAGATTACATGTGCGACGGCGTCACTTTATGATTTGTGGCGCGTCGTGTCGCCGTCATTAGGGTTTCGTCTTGGCGAGTTAATCTTGCGGCGACGTCACCTTATGCTTGTGACGCCGTCCTCTTTAACCGGCGCCGTGCGGATTGAATCTAGGCCGTGCGAGTTGCGACGACCTACTCTTTTAAAGCCCGACGCCGTCCTTCAAAACTAGCAATTTCTCTTACGCCGTCACAAATTCCTCCGACGGCGTCATGATTAGCGATGACGCCGTCCCTTGTAATTTAGCGACTTGAGTGTCTCGATTCTTGACTTTGGCCATTTTCTTCATATATCCGCCTTTTCGTCCAAATATGTGCCATTACTGCGGTTTTGCCTTCAAAACACCTAAAAGTGAAAAGGAACGATATTAAGCAATAACGGATACAAAGTGATCAAATAAGGGCTTAAACGACCCTCAAAAAGGTACATTTTAAAACCTTATCAAATATCCCTACACTTGGTATTTGCTTGTCCTCAACAAATGTGCTTTAGCCAATTAATTTATAAGTTAGGGGTCATGAAGCATTGGTTTAAAATAGTCCACAACACATATAAGCCCATAAAAGTCATAACAAGCACGGAAATTACATACTAGCACCTCACATGGGGTGTTTGGATACTCACATCTCTCTCGGGTGTATATGAAATATAACAAAGTGGAAATGGAAGATAAACACTCATTAACCGGTCCTAGTACATAGATTACCATAGGCTTGAGAATATATCAAACCTCCATCGCTTTGGCGTAAGCACCTAGGAAAGACTATCAAAGAGGTCTTTAAAGGGTTGTAACGTTAGGCTTACGGTAGGGAAACAAAGGGTTTGGTGGGATAGGCTTTTTAGTGGTGGCAAGTCAAAAATCTCAATGTTACATGCATACGAAGAATGGCGTTGCTAAGACAAGACTCGACACTCTAAACTCTAGATAACTGAAATAAAAAAATATAAATTTAAAGATAGATGTAGGATGGTAGCCCGTATTTTTTTTTCACTCATATTTTTCTTTTCTCTTTTTCTATTTTTTTCGATTTTTTTTTTTTCATACACTTTTACTCTACCATCATCTACGATAACATCAAAATAATAGGGATTTATAGCACATCTCTACACTTGAGTTTTATTACTCTAACACTAATATGACCCGAATTGAAAAGATCAAAACACTTGGAGTACGTTATTATGCAAATAAGGGAATTGGCGTTCCTTTTAGTCATTTAAAACTTTAACTTTTCCCATGAGTCCCAATCGTCCCAAAGCGTGTACAAAGATATGACTCAACTTAGCAACTCATGCAAGCAACTAGATAATTGAACTAAGGGTTTTGGGTGATAACAATAATGCACTAAAGTGAGTGCATACAAGGTAGGCTAAGGTGATTTGGGTGTACATTTGGGGTGGGGTGTAAACAATGCTCTTCATTGATATTCGGAAAACGAAACATCACGAGAACCGCGAAAAGGATAGGCTCTGAGGGGTTAACTAGGGGTATCGTGTACTAAAGATGAGTACAACGCAAGGGTGTGGGGGAATTACTCAACCGATGTGGAAGAAGTAATTATATTACGGGTATCAAACAAGGGTTATCCTAATGCCTCTTATCATTTAGTTATTCCTAACTACACAAGTGTAGTCTTACTAGCGATCTCGGGATGCATCACAAAACAAGTTCTAGAATCTAATATACTACCGGTTCACACTCTAAGCATTAAAGATGAATGCTTTAATTCCTACTAATCTAAGGCGATCCTCGCATTTTGGTGGAATTTAAGTGGTAAAGGGTTTTGTGCTAGTTATATAACTTCCTATCCGTGAGGCGCTTTTGTTAAGACTAATGGCCCACTCCTATATATTATGAAAAATTTTAAATTTGGTGCCAAAATTACCCTAACCGACATTTTCTCATGGTTTATTACGCAAATGCAATTGACAAAGCAAATAATCAAGGATAAGCATAGTTTCAAAGTTCCGTTTTATTTTCCCTCCCTACACTTAAACCGAACATTGTCCCCAATGTTCCCGAAAATATCAAAGTTATGATAAAAGAAGGTAATCAAAAGCGAAAGAAACTAATACTCCCCGATTAGCTCGGTAGGATCCGTGTGTGAAGTAGTGGTTAAATCCTTTCCAAGAAGAATGTATGCGTGAAAAGCTCCTTCCAACTTTATGTATCTTCTTCTTGATAAACAAAACTGCACACTTTGAAGAAAACAAAGCGAAACCTTCGCGTAAAATCGGTGGTAATAATATATATAAGACTCTACTAAACTAGGATATAATGCTTGTGGAATGGATGTTTACAATTTCTAAGAAAATTAAGACACAGAAAATTCCAAAATTTTAAGTAGCTCGAAAACGAGAAAAGTAATCGATGTTTTACTCCTTCTGGACGCCGTCGATTGCAATCTGACGCCGTCGGTTATCTGACAAAAGCGGTATGCGATTTTGGAAAAATTACGGAAAGTTTACATCTTTAGAATCGGAAAAATTTCGCAAAACATTCATTATGACTCGATACAAGCATTTGACTCGAACAAACACGCAAATATATCTTTTAATTAATTGTTATTCTCATGTTTACGTTTCTTATGAAAACGTGTGTAATCCTCCTACACTTATCCTTTATGTAAAATACCTTTATATGCAATTAAGGCGAGGTTAAAAACAAAATAAAGCATTTTACAAATTTAAACATGAGATTAAACAATCAATAAAAGATATATGACACAAACAAGCAAACAATTAAACATGGGTTGCCTCCCGAAGCGCTTTTCTTTATTTAAGAGTCTTGTAGCTAGACTCGTAGTTGTGTCCCTACGTTGCCCTAATCTTAGAGGCCCATTCGATCTCCTTAACTCTTCTCTCATCACGAATATATTCGGGGCCTAGTTCAAGACAAGCGATGTAGTAGACTTTGTTCTTCCAGTCTACTTGAATGCCGGAATGTTATCTACATCTAAATTATCCATGCCTTCAAACTTCTTATTTTGTGGGCATTATATATTTAACACTCTCGGCTTCATTTGAGAACTCGACTATTCCCTTCTCTCGATCATAAACCATCTTAGACTCTTCTATAAATGGTTTTCCAAGTATCACATCTCCTAAAACCCATCAATGATGCCCTTAACATTTTCCAAAATCATGAAATCACACTATATGTGAAGTTACCTATGAAGACATGCAATCCTTAACCCTCCCCACATAGTTACTTGCTTTCCTAGAGGCGAAAGGGTCCTCATAGGTTCTAGATTTTTGCTCATGATCCAATTGTAATAGAGCCTAGACATTAAATTCATGGGTGCCTTATAGTCAATGTAGGTGTGATCCTATATAAGTATCCAATCATGCATGGTATTTTGATGTTTTTAGGGTTTCCTTCCTTATGCGAGGCTCGAAGGTGTTCTTGGGAGTTAACCACGTTATAGTGATAAGCGGTTTCCTTCCCTTTACGGTATGAATCAAAATACTCCTAAGTTCTTCCTCCTCCTTACTACCCTCCATAATTTCTAATACCTTATAATCTCCTCTTCTAGATCATCATCCGAATCACTTGTGGTGAATCACTATCTAAAGGGTGATCGGTTCCTTAAGGGCTTCCTCGGTATTTTCAATTATCTTATTTAATTTCCTAAGCTCTCCAATTTAAGCTAATAATCGGGCTCGAAGTTGGTTGGTAGAGGTGGGTCAGCGGTGGGTATTTGTTTGGTGGTTGGTTGATGAGTGGTGGTTGGTTATCACCTTCCATGATGAAAAGTGATGGGATTTCTGAACAAAGGTCACGAAGAAGGGGATAGACTAAGAAAGCTAAAATGAGAAAAAGTTTACTTGATAGGAATCAAGCAAAGAAACCTAAGCGAGGTGGACTACTAACTAGCTATTCTATTCCCGGCAGCGCGCCAAAAACTTGATACGCTTACGCAGCGCGTCGAGGTCAAAGGAACTTCCTTTTAAATGAAAGTTTTTTCAACACCTAGCGATGAACCTAATCGTTGTAGTGTAGTATTAGGGTAAGCCACGGAATTGATATCGTTCTCTGGGGAATAGGAATGCTAGTGAGAAGTTACTACGCTAAGGTTGGGGTTGAGGAAGATTATTTTTATCTTTTATATTTTTAGAAAAGGAAAAGTACGAATCTCGGGGTTTGGATTTGGGGTTGGTATTTCTACCGATTACTCTACTATTATCTAATTATCTAAACTAAGGTGGTGGTAGTCTATGTCTAATTATTGTGTGCTCGTATGATAGTTTAAAGATGTGTTTACTTAGGTTTTACTAGAGGTGGCAATTTAAGACCTAATGGTTAAATTTGGGTCTAGTTGGGTAAAGTTTCTTAATGAGATGAGTCTAAATGGGTTTAGTTTATTTTAATAGATGGGTCTAGTTGAGTATAGTTTATTTTAATTAATTAATATTGATGGGTCTAGTTGGGTCTAATAATATACCCACATGGGTCTAGTACAATATTTACATGGTTTAAGTTGATTGTTAACTAAAATTATAAAATCACTCACGGTCTAATTTTATCATTTTCGTTCTTTTTATACGTTTTGTCCGTTTTTAACGGTTTTTACGTTTTTGTCCGTTTTTTAATGGTTTAAGTTGATTGTTAACTCTAACTCTAAGGCCTCTTTGGATAGTTTAGCTTATAACAACTCAAAGTGCTATAACCTAAGGTTCACAAAGATTAATCAAGCATTAAGTACACAACGAATGACCTATCGCATTACTAGATCATTAATCAACTAAGATAAGAAACAACCAATCAATATTCAATAATTAAGTTTCATATTCCCTAAGCAAACACACAAGTAAATTAGCCAGACATGGAGAACATGCAAGCATACACACAAATAATTGAAGACATAATTAAATTAATGAAGTAAACAACTTATCTTGGTGTAAGAAAGGGTTTAGAACCTAAAATACGACCTTGGTTCGGTTTAGGTTTTACTCAAAAGTTTACCCAAAAGACTACTCTCTAAAAGCGAAAAATTCGGATTATATATATAAGATTACATGTGCGACGGCGTCACCTTATGATTTGTGACGCCGTCGTGTCGCCGTCATTAGGGTTTCGTCTTGGCCAAGTTAATCTTGCGGCGTCACCTTATTCTTGTGACGCCGTCCTCTTTAGCTTCGGCGCCGTGCAGATTGAATCTAGGCCGTCGAGTTGCGACGGCCTCTCTTTTAAAGCCCGACGCCGTCCTTCAAAACTAGCAATTTCTCTTACGGTAGTCACAAATTCCTCCGACGGCGTCAGATTAGCAAGTGACACCGTCCGCATAATTTAGCGACTTGAGTGTCTCGATTCTTGACTTTGGCAATTTTCTTCATATATCCGCGCCTTTTCGTCCAAATATGTGCCATTACAGCAGTTTGCCTTCAAGAGACCTAAAAAGTGAAAAGGAACGATATTAAGCAATAACGGATACAAAAGTGATCAAATAAGGGCTTAAACGACCCCTCAAAAAGGTACATTTTAAAACCTTATCATTATGCCATCTTGGTTTTGACCTGCGCATGGTCTAATCCATTAGTATGGCCTGCAAATTGATTGCAGGATGTAATGATTGCATAACAAATGAAATTATCAAACTATCTTACTCCGTATATTGCTAATGTTACTAACCCTTATATATTATAAAAATATTGTGGATGAAAAAATTTATCAGTAATTTAATCATAGCTACAGCAAGAGGGACACACAGTTTGGCACTGTCGAAAGAAATAGAAACGGACAAACAAGGGTAACATATGAAAGGGTATTATGGACATTCTGAATTTTAATTACAATTATGATATATTTTTTGGTTTTAAATATATATAAAATAATTAATTGGATATATATGTAATATTTAATGTTTATGAAGGATATATACGCAATTATAAATTTAAGTAGGATATATACGTAATTATAAGCCTTTGGAGGGATATATGCGCAATTCCCCCTAATCTGGATGACACCTTTGCGATGACCTACTAGAATCGTAGAAAACTATCCAACCTTCTGGGGGCTTGTTGGATATTGATGAAGTTGTATGGTTTATTACTTTACATGAATGTAAGTGTGATTGAGGTATAAATTATAATTCAATGAGATACGGGCAGTATGTTAAATGTGATTAGTACTTGGCGTGAGAATAGGAATTTGTGGAGTCCTTGATGACTTGTTCTCCTAAGAAAGCTCATGCACGTATAAAAAGCGACTACACGTCCATGATTTAAATCATGCAGCGGGTCAATTTTGAGTAAAATATTTGCTTAGGGGATTAATTTTACAATAGATAGAGGCATTTCTCCTTGATTCAAGACCACCACAAAATTATCAAACAAATGCTTGATATCACTACTTGTTAGTATCATAATCTTCCCATCGTACTTCACTACACCATAAAGTGGTTCTAGGGACTACATTTATCGTCCCTATAAACCCATAATGTGGTCGTTAAAAGCTCTAGGGACTATGCGTAGTCCGTGAAACCTTAGTCGGTTTTACTAGGTCTCTACAGGGTTTAGGGACTATATTTTTTTCACTTATAGGGACTATAGGTGTTGACTTTACTTATTCACTTTTTGACTAATTGTAGTGACGTTACTTTAGCGACCACATGTGGTCGCTACAAGTAAGTAGACTATTTGACCAAAATAGGTGGTGTCTACTTTTAGCGACTACAATTTGACCAAAACAAATTGACTACTTTTAATTTAAATCATTTTAAAATCATTTATAATTACTTTAAATCATTTTTAATTAATTTTTAAACGTCATCAATTTGGAATATAATGCGTATGTTTTAGTTATTTGTTGTGGTTTAACACCGATCGATTTAGTTCTCCTTTCATGCCGACCAATCATAAAAGCGCAGACATAACGAAAAGCACTAACATAACGAAAAACGCTAACAGGAACGAAACGCGCTAATGTTTTTAACGAACGTTGCTGTGGTTTAAGCCCGTTCGGTTTACTTACGTTTTTTTATAATTAAATCTTTATAAATTATTTTTAATTAATTAAATCATTCAAATCATTTAAATTTTCGGTCACCTTTAAGGACTACATGTGGCATTTAGCGACTACATGTAATCGCTAAAGGTTTAGCGCCAAACATTCCGCCAACAAAAATGTAAATTTTTTAATAAAAATTTATTTAGTATCCATCTAAACTTCTAGGGACTACATGTACTCCCTATAAGTTCGGGTCAAAGTTAGACTTTTTCCATGATTATTTTGGTTTCGTCGCCAAAGATTTAGTGACTACATGTGGTCCCTATAAGTTTGGGTCAAAGTCATACGTTTTCAATAACTTTATTTTTGTCGTTTAGTGGAATTATAACGACTACATGTAGTCCCTAAAACCTATGGTCAAAGATCGGGGCAAGATAGTTGAAAATTTTGTCTCCACACTTATAGTGACTATATGTAGTCCCTATAAGACAGTTTATAGCGACCACATATTGTGGTCCCTAGAAGTCTTGGTTGCGGGATCTCTGAATTGGTGTAGTGCTTCATTCGTGAATCATTTTTCTACTATCACCAGTGTTTTGTGTTAATTCGGTTGCTGCCGAATAGACACGTGTTTGTTGTATTAAATCCTGAGGCTTGTACGTTTGTAGACTCGCAGCAAATATACGAGTTTGTGTTAGGAATTGGAAATTCCATGTGAAAGTGTCGGTCACCCCAATTATGGTCTAGCATATGTTAGCTCGTAGACTTGTAGTTATTTACGTTATTTAGTAGTTAATTAGTTTGTCGATGGCGTAGAATAGTTTAGAGTAACACCGTGGAGGAAGGACGGTCTTTACCCACCGTATACACGATCCATGGCCGTCGGGGAGGTCGTGTAGTCTCAGAAATATAAATACCCCTTCCATCCTTGGAAGGGGTGGTGCTTTTCATTAATCTAACCTTTCATTTGTTAGTTTCTCTCTCTAGAAAACACCCTCTCCTCTCTTCATCTCTCTAACCATGGCTATCTTGTTTAATCATCTACCTAGACCACCCGGATCATCTAAACAACATAAATATACGATCCTAACAATTGGTACCAGAGCCATGGTTGTGTTGTCTTTGATGATTCGTACGTTTTTATATGCGGTTTGTTCGATGATATGATGCGGTTTGATGTTTGTTGATATGGTTTTATGTTTAAAATGGTTTTAAGGATGATATGGTCTTAAGTGATTTTTACAAACTGTCTACTGTTTTTGTAACTTGATTTTTTATGATAAGTCTTAAATCTGCTGCTGGTGTCTCATAAACTGAGTTTGTACAAGTTTTGGTTGCTGCTGTTCTTATATGCGATTTGGTCATTTTTTATGTGCGGTTTGTCAAATAAACTGTTCAGATTCAATGTTCACTATGCGGTTTGTGTCAAATTGCTTTTGAGCGATTTGTCTTACTATGTCCAAGTTCAATGTATCTTGTAACCTGCGATTTGTCAACATATGCCTGATGCGTTTTGACGCATTTTTTCTATGCAATTTGTGTCAAAAGAAAAGATGCAATTTGTGTCAAAAGAAAAGATGTGATTTGTCTAAAAAGGTCAATATGTCAAAAGCGATTTGTGTAGTCTCGAGTTGAGCGATTTGTTATGAATAAGTTTTGATTATAACAGAAGCGAGTTGTGTTTCTAAAGTTGAAGCTTGAACGTGACAAAAGCTTTTGAGCGATTTGTTTAAACCAATTCATTGACTACAACTACATCAACAACAATCATTGTCTACATCATATAAACCAATATCAAACAAAACTGGTCTATACTCAAAGATCATCACTTTACTACATCATCTACCACATAAACACAACAGCAATCATCTTTCATTTCTCATAACATAAATTCAAGAAACATGTCAGTACCATGAATTAATTTCAAGAAGACATATGGTTTCAAGAAGCAGTCTTGACACAACACCTAATCTATCAATCATCTAATCAAAGCCAAACATCATAAGCATTACAAGATCTCATATTCTCCTGTTGTGGGTTAAAGATTTTTATAAACCTCTTCGGATCCATACCACCACAAAGGATATACATCATTGATCTAATTGTGTGACAATTTTGAAAATAAAGAAGTGATATCAACCTTAAAGTCAAATCAATTCTTTGTTTCGTTGGTTATAAACTCAAGCAAACCGATCTCGGACCACCTTCTCTTCATCTAAATAATTAAGCACATCAAGACTCGAGGTCTTTTTTGAACGAAAAGAAAGATTAAAGATCTTCATCGATTTTTAGGTCATACCTCAAGAGTACTTTTCGAATCAAAAGACAAGATTGATAACATAATAAAATCATTATCATCTTGTCTTAAACTTCGTTCCAGTAAATCAAAAACATAAGACTAATCGTTAATGTACCTACCGTGGACCCTCAAGCCATCCCTGTGGCGAATCAAAGACCCTCATGCCATCACTGTGGCATTCGAGAGTTGGTATGAGGATGTCAGTTTTGTTTGTGGGTAGCTTCATCTTGGAATATATGTCTCTAGGGTTTTTTGATTATGTGAATGAGATAAGTGCGTTTTGTGAAGAGGAGTTACTGGTAATGGAGGCAGACTAATTTCTTTAGGGTTTGTATAAAATGAGAGAGGCGGACATGTTTTTTGTGAGTGTTATTAGGGTTGAATGGGTATTTGTGGTGAGTGGTTTCACATTTGGGCCGCATGTAGTAATTTATGGTAAACATGGCCCGTGTGAATTTTTTGAACATATATTCCTTGATTCAGCTTTGTTTAAGTTGATCGCATATAAGGATATTATGAGATGTGTGTTTTAAGTTGAACGCATATGATGCATATGCTTTGTTAGATATTTGTGTGGGATTTAGTTTTGTTTTAAATTGACCAAGATAAACCTTAGTTAATTTAACCGGAATATGAATATAATTGTGTTAATACAAATAAGCCGTAAAAACGTTTATTTATATTTTACGATCTTCTAATGTTTTGTCGATAACAAACGTAAAATCATATTAACGAAACAAATAAAATACGTAAATGGTTTGAACTAATAGTTTCTAACATATTCACATTTTCACATAAAACACTAAAACAAGTATAAGTGATTTTATGATTTAGTAATACATATGTACAACAACTAGTGTTTACATATCTGGATTAAACATACACATAACTAGTATGTAGTATGTTGGGTGATATAAATGGGTAGAAACTTAAGTATCACAACCCATTGGGCAAATACATTGAATGTAGTTGGGTACAACCCAAAGCCCATAACCCATGGATCTTGACCCATAACCCATTGCATGACATCGCGCTTATATCACACATGGATGATATCCATAACCCATGGATCAACCCATACCTAAGTGACTAAGTGCATTGCACTCAAAGATAAATTGTATCTAACCAAAGATCCATGGTTCAACCCATGACCCATGACCCATAACCAAAATACCCATGGGCAAAAGAAGCTTTGTGCTAGCCGGATCCCTTTCTAACACACTTTCTCCCCGAGTTAAAACTCACTAACCTCGATCCAAGAGATCTATGTTTGTAGTTTTGTTTTGTGTGATCTTTAGGTTCCTCTTAAAGGCAAGATCACCACCTTTGAAGCCGAGCAAGCTCAAGGCCATGAGTTGCCATGCTTCCTCATCATCAAGGCTCTTGAAGTCTTCTTGTTGATGATTCATTTCTTTATTCAAAGAAGTGTAGTGTTGAAGACATTAGTGAAAGATGTCTCAAGTGTCAAGACGAAGATATTAGTGAAGGGTATCTATCGTCAATAGGATAAGCACTTGTGGTAGGTGCTTAGAAGTCAAGACAAAGAAGCATTAGTGAAAGGTGCTTAGAAGTCAAGACAAAAAAGCATTAGTGAAAGGTGCTTAGAAGTGAAGACACAAGACATTAGTGAAAGGTGTCTTGTATATCTAGTCAAAGGCATTAGTGAAAGGTGCCTTAGATGTACACTCGATATGGAGTGTTTCGATGTACAAGATAGACTAGCTTTAGATCCAAGGATATTGATATCCTTGATGATGTTGTAAAGGAGTAGATCTCCTTTGGGATTAGTCGTTGGTGTAGTGTGGTAGTAGTTCCTCCATTGCAATGGAACTAGGTGCTTAGTCTAGTACCTAATAAAGGGTAGGCGACATTGTGAAGGTGTAGTTCACCTTGGGTGAAAGAACTAGGTACTTAGCCTAGTACCTTATAAAGGGTAGGCGACGTTGTGTAGGTGTGGTTCACCTTGGGTGAAAGAACCGGTGGTTAGCCTAGCACGGAAAAAGGGTAGGCGACGTTGTGAACTCTTCTCCGCCATAAGGAGATTGGTGTAGTGATTACGAACTCGAGTAGGTGACTCGGGAGTGGAGTAGGGCAAGGAAGGTGTCCTTGTAGCCGAACTACTATAAATACTCGTGTTGTGGTTTTGTGCTTCTTACTCTCATCTTTTCATTACTTACCTTTATATGCTTGTTTATCAACATCCAATACACACATCCAAATAGATTGACATAAGTCGATCTAAATAGTTTAAAGGAAGTTTTAATTGGCAAAACTATTCAACCCCTTCTAGTTTTCCACAATTGGCATCGAGCTTCGTACCAAGTTTCTTGAAGTATATTGTACTTTAAAAACTTGATACGATCCATAGTTAATTGAAAACTACAAAGAAGGTTTTTTCATAAAAACAAACACCATGTCTTTCAAAACTATGTTTGGATGTTGATTTGATAACAACATTTTTTTTCTTATTTACTTTTTCATTTAATTGCACTAATCTTCTTTGTCATGTTGATTAGTCAAAGCTCATACCCACCAAGCTTTAGGAGTCGCTTGGTAACAAGAATACCTTCCTTAAGAAGGTATCTTAAACGCAAAGGAGCGGGAATCGTCTAAGTGACATTTGTTGTGTCATTTGTAAAGACATTCCTAAGTCGCTAGAGGTATGATTTTCTTTTAACTTTGCTTGATAATTAAGTACACCTATTTAGGTATTTATATGATTATCTTGTGTGCAATTACATGTTTTACATGAAGCTTCATTTGGAGGCCTTTTTCTCACATACGTGTTTTATTTCTCGTCTAAAGTGGTATTTAAAACTTATGTTTTGTTTCTTTTAATCCAATAATAAAACAAAACACGAATTTCAAAATTCCTCGTTTCCTATAAATAACCCCACCGTCGACCTCTCTACCAAACCCTCACTTTTTCAAATCTTCCAATTTCAAAAATTCCCTTCCATTCAAAACTTCATCTTCCTCTTCATCTCATCCCAACCGAAACTAAGAAGGATCGTCTTCAACATGGTTTACATCACCTTCGTACTCATCATCTTAACACTCATCGCACTTGTGTTCCCTATGATGAAGTTCACATACGGAGACATTTACTTTGTGTTGTTAATCTACATTGGGGTTATATACCCAATCCTTTGTATCATTCTTAGCATTGAAATGAAATATTACTAATAACCTAGTTATCTAGGCTATTATTATAATGTGTTTGTTGTTTCTTTGATTTATATGTTCTTTTGTCTTCGTGATACATTAGAAGTCATGTATGCATGCTAAAAGAAAATATAGGATAAAACACATACCGTGGTATAAAACCTATATTTTTATCAAAACTGCTTCTATAACTACTGATCTACGGATCCGGAAGATACACTAGCGGATCCCTTTTGAAAAGGAACCGTGGGATCCGTCCTAATAAAGAGCGATTTTCATGCAAATTAAAAACCACTTTTCTTCTAAAAGTAATTCTCCACTAGTATGTCAAAACCATAAGTGAGTTAAGTGTCTTTCTTGTTAAAACCATTGTTAATAAAAATCTAATAAAAGCGTTAGATAATCATAGGTTGACCACAAACATCACCTTTTATTAACTCATCACTTCTATAGGTTCAAATATGACGCATGAATATGAGTTTGATTTTCACTCACTAGCGCCTACACCGAACATCTCCTTGAACCCAACACACCGGCAATCATGTCCGTGGGTTCAATAATCTCGAAACCGTCACTTCCACGAAGGACGTGTGTAAACACCTCTCTACAATTCGAAGAAGGTATCAATACCTCCTTCCGAGCCATAGGACTAGAATGTCTTCTTGAAATCAACGAGAAGATATGTCCAAGGTTCATAATGGAATTCTTCCGTCAAGTTGAACTCGTTCGTAACGAGGATCGCTCTCATCCCTTTGGTTTTATATCAAAACCAAAAGTTTACTTTAACCCTTGGGCATTTTTCTCACATCCTCCGGATTCCAAATTATGGACAATGTGCCTTCACCGAAGATTGGTCTCTTGATTCTCTCTTCAACTTTCGTGAAGAAAATAGTCCATCTTGTTCACACATACCCTCCCCGGAATATTTAAATCGCATAATATGCAAACCTCGACCATATTACTCGATCCAAACATTATCTTCACACGGGACATCCGAGAAGAGTACAAGCCTCTTGCACTCATCCCACGTGAGAATGTTTGAGTCTTAGAAATCGAAATCCTTCCCGCTTGTTGTGCTCATGTTGTCTTGTTTGCTAACACAACAACCATACAATCTCGCCTACTTCTTACGCAAGGCGAATTGAAAATCTTCAAGGCTCCAAGAATAAACTCATCCCTTATGGAATGTTCTTGACGCGCCTCTATCACAACGTTATGCACTTCCATCCTCAATTTCAAAGTCCGTTGTACGTACTTGTGAACAAGATGATGGAACCGCTAAACATATCTCTCATGAAGACTTTCTTCATTCTTGATTCCACCAACACTCATCAATCACGTAGTGATCCTCCTAGCGAAAACACTCAAGGAACCTAGTGTATTTCAAATAGGATCAATCCTCTTGTACTCGTGCTTTATCAATGTAATCCAATTTCTTTCATGAAATAAAACATCTTACATTTGATATCTTAGTGTTAGAACCTCTTTAAACCAACCTTGGGATATAATGCATTGTCAAGATCATTGCATACCTTTAGTAAAGGTTCTCGAGCGGATGGACGGATCCCAATGTTTGTGCTGACGGATCCCTACACTTAGGGAACCGCGGGATCCGGCAAACAGAAAATGCAATTGCAAGCATTATATTTCAAACATATCCTTAGAACACCTCACACTAAGCTAAACATAGTGTCTTAAGACAAATTAAGTCCTTATCAAGATAAGTATATCCTTCCTACTCACACATAACTCACCTAGATCATACTTTAAGACGCTTGTAGATCTATCGTTTCATTTTTTATCCATTACTCTTCCGCTCTTAAACTCACACTTCATTTTTTCACATGATCCTTCACATCTAGTCTTAGAAATCTTTCGATTATGGCAAGATTCATCATAAATCATCCTTACCTCAAAATTGATCAAAGTTGATCAAATTCTAGTTTTCCCATCTCAAAGCCTTTAGGATATTTTCCAAAACACTTTCCGAAGTCACAACCTGATCTCTAGGATCATTTAGCTTCAATTGACACTCTCATGTTTAGTGTCATCCTTGCTCATTCATTGGTACTCATGAAAGTTCCAAATCCTTCCATAAAAGACAATCATTAGCTACATCACTCATTACCTTCAAGTATTTAAGCACCCCTTCATTTAAGACACTTAGGAGGACTAAAACACTCAAGATGATATAGATCTTAGATCTTAGAAACATCATTTCCACTCTTTCATAGTCTTTGAGCCGGATCCCTAGGATTAGCCTAGACGGATCCCTCCGAGGAGGAACCGTGGGATCCGGATGACGCTTATGTCAATTCTTGCTAAAACAATCATTTCAACTCATCTTTCTAACTCAAACACTCCATCTCATCTTAAATGAGTTCCTAGATCAAGACAAACTCGAAGTTGACTCTTGTGCATGTTAATCATCACATTCTAATGAATCTTAGTGGCTTAAGGCTTAAATGCACTTGCCAAATCTCTTGCTTTATAAACCACATTGTTAGGACTTCCATAGTCATCACCTTCATCCTAACTTTCAAAGACTTTAGAAACCCTTACAAACCTCTTGAAATCATCTCATCATGAGAAAACCCCAAGTAGTAACTTATCCACCAAAGAACCACCCAAGAAAAAGGCTCGTGTTATACACGAAATCTCTTCAACCGAATCATCTCGGTTAAGCCAACAAATGATAGGATCTTTCCTCAACCAATCAAACCAATTCCTAAAAGGATAGTACCCACAAAACTACATATGCCAAACACCACCATACCTCCTAGGCCAAATAATATCATCTCCACTAAACCATCACCATTGGTTCCTAGAGCTATTTCTTTTACATCTCCACTATCATCACCACACCTCTACAATTTAGAGGATTTGCCTCCTAGGCGTCTCATCCGCCTCCATGACAACATTCTCCTCATTAGGAGGAATAATGGTACAAAATCAAGGTGTTGAGTCAACACTTGCTCCGCTTCCTTTTCGCGTTTCCATCATATAATCCCATTTGGATTATGAGAAATCATCAAAATCAACCACCCGATCACATGGAAGTTGAGACTTCTCTACCACCACCATCATTCTTGGTCGAGCCATTCTTAAACGCGCCTCCACCAATCCCTCCATCGTTTAAAGCTCCACAAACCGCTTCACTTGATCCTTCGCATCAAGCCATTTCATTTCTTCCACCACAACTACCTAACCATGACAAAGATTGCTATCATTCTCAACATGTTGAAAGTTTGATACATGAAGTATGAGAAGACCAACGTTTCATGTTCTATCATCTCCTCGAATGTTTCGACGAGATCAAACCTAAACAATACTTGAGCTATAAGATTTTAATGGTGTCCTAGCATCAAGCGATAGTTGGTCTAGAAATTCCTCGTCATGTATTTTCTTATTTTCTTAGTTTTTAGAGTCATGTATATCATAACTCTAATTTTGTTAAATGAAATTACATGCTACTTGTTATATTTCTGAATATATGATTACGTTGTATTCATATCTCACTTTTGTGACACCTTTTGCTGAAATTAATCATCAGCTAATACGGATCCCTCAGAATTGCCTAGACGGATCCCTACTAGGAAGGAACCGTGGGATCAGTGAGACAGAAAACTATTTTCTACTAACTTGGACCACATTTGCAGGAAATTGTGAATTATACTTGTTTTCTAACCTTTGTTTTGTAGTTATTCAATTTACACATGAAGACTTTGACATCCTAAAGCTAGGGGGAGCTTTATGTCAAAGCAATACATTGCAAATTACTTGCAATATTAGGATTACATTTCGTGACATCCCTTTGCATAATTGCAATCATCAAGGGGGAGCACATTTGTCACTTAGACAAAATCTTTTGCAAAATTACTTGCAAACCAACTATATTAGTATTACTTTCTTGACGCCCTTACATAGGGATGGACTCGTCAAGGGGGAGTAAAGACGAGATCCTTTCCCGTTACTTGCTCTCTATTTCTTTTTATTTCTTTCACATGTTTTTCTTAAAAACAATGTGTTGCTTTCTTTCAAAGCTCTTTTTGTTTCGACAAAAGGGGAGAAAAAGTAAAACTACAAATTCAAACTTTTACAATTTTAGCTTTTCCTTAAAATAATTTTATGTTTTGTCATCAACAAAGGGGAGATTGTTAATACAAATAAGCCGTAAAACGTTTATTTATATTTTACAATCTTCAATGTTTTGTCGATAACAAACGTAAAATCATATTAACGAAACAAATAAAATACGTAAATGGTTTGAACTAATAGTTTCTAACATATTCACATTTTCACATAAAACACTAAAACAAGTATAAGTGATTTTATGATTTAGTAATACATATGTACAACAACTAGCGTTTACATATCTCGGATTAAACATACACATAACTAGTATGTAGTATATTGGGTAATATAAATGGGTAGAAACTTAAGTATCACAACCCATTGGGCAAATACATTGAATGTAGTTGGGTACAACCCAAAGCCCATAACCCATGGATCTTGACCCATAACCCATTGCATGACATCATGATTATATCACATGGATGATATCCATAACCCATGGATCAACCCATACCTAAGTGACTAAGTGCATTGCACTCAAAGATACATTGTATCTAACCAAAGATCCATGGTTCAACCCATGACCCATAACCAAAATACCCATGGGCAAGAGGAGTTCCCACGGATCCCTAGCTTTGTGCTAGCGGATCCCTTGTGGTAGGGATCCGTGGGATCCGGGGAACAATGAGGATTTTCCTCTATAAATAGTGAGCCATTTCTTCATTGTTTCTCACCCCTTTCTAGCACACTTTCTCCCTGAGTTAAAAACTCACTAACCTCATATCCAAGAGATCTATGTTTGTAGTTTTGTTTTTGTGTGATCTTTTAGGTTTCTCTTAAAGGCAAGATCACCACCTTTGAAGCCGAGCAAGCTCAAGTCCATGAGTTGCCATGCTTCCTCATCATCAAGGCTACTGAAGTCTTCTTGTTGATGATTCATTTCTTTATTCAAAGAAGTGTAGTGTTGAAGACATTAGTGAAATATGTCTCAAGTGTCAAGACGAAGATATTAGTGAAGGGTATTTATCGTCAAAAGGATAAGCACTTGTGGTAGGTGCTTAGAAGTCAAGACAAAGAAGCATTAGTGAAAGGTGCTTAGAAGTCAAGACAAAGAAGCATTAGTGAAAGGTGCTTAGAAGTCACGACAAAGAAGCATTAGTGAAAGGTGCTTAGAAGTGAAGACACAAGACATTAGTGAAAGGTGTCTTGTAGATCTAGTCAAAGGCATTAGTGAAAGGTGCCTTAGGTTTACACTCGATATGGTGTGTTTCATGTACAAGATAGACTAGCTTTAGATCCAAGGATATTGATATCCTTGATGATGTTGTAAAGGAGTAGATCTCCTTTGGGATTAGTCGTTAGTGTAGTGTGGTAGTAGTTCCTCCATTGCAATGGAACTAGGTGCTTAGCCTAGTACCTAATAAAGGGTAGGCGACGTTGTGAAGGTGTAGTTCACCTTGGAGTGAAAGAACTAGGTACTTAGCCTAGTACCTTATAAAGGGTAGGCGAGGTTATGTAGGTGCGGTTCACCTTGAGTGAAAGAACCCGTGGTTAGCCTAGCACCGGAAAAGGGTAAGCGACGTTGTGAGGGCTTCTCCGCCATAAGGACATTGGTGTAGTGATTACGAACTCTCGAGTAGGTGACTCGGGGAGTGGAGTAGGGCAAGGAAGGTGTCCTTGTATCCGAACCACTATAAATACTCGTGTTGTGGTTTTGTGCTTCTTACTCTCATCTTTTCATTACTTACCTTTATATGCTTGTTTATCAACATCCAAATAGATTGACATAAGTCCATCTAAATAGTTTAAAAGGAAGTTTTAATTGGCAAAACTATTCAACCCCCTTCTAGTTTTCCACAAGGAAGTTTTGATCGGTTTAGTCAATATATTGGATCTAGTTCAATGTTAGAATGGGCTTCTCAAATTTGGGATCAAATATATGTGATTTGAGATATGAGATTTGTTGATGGGATTTGTGACGTGCATTTTGATAAAGAGATCATTAAGTTATGAATTTTGATGATATGATTCAATGATGAGATTTGTTATGCGGGTTAATACTTTGGTTATAGAATTTCACGGAAAGATACTATTTTGTCACGGCTTGTATTGAAATTTGAACAAGGTTGACTACGGGGTTGTTTGGACGGTATTTCTTATTTGGATTTGAAGTGAGGTTTTCCGGCGTGTTTACTTATTTTGTCTTCTTTCTTTCTACCCTTCCGAAGATGACTTGTTTGGGCGGTTATTGAGTGTGATAAAGACTTAGCTATTTAGTTACGGTTGTGATTCTTTCTTGCTTAACCCATAACGTAGCTATCACTTCGGTGTCTCACGCAGTTGAGGATACGTCAAGAGGTTTTGTACATGGGGTACACCGTTTCTTTTTCACTTGTGCAAGTTTAAGTAACAACTCTGGGGAATTTCACTTCATGCTCAAGTTTGGTATACCGGGTTTACTTCACCATATTGTAACTGCAATTGCCGACAAAATGCGTGAATGATGTGTTTACCAAAGTGTTTATTGGATGGTTGATGATATTGTTGATGTTGGATAATGAACCGCTGCATGTTCCCCGTAAAACTGATATTCACCGAAACCAAAGTTGTCATAACATGTTCAATCTAACATTGTTTACGGTTTAGTCTTGATTTTGTAAAATCCCGAAAGATTCTATTTCTCGGTTTAAATCATAGACTTGTAAAATCCGTAACAATGGAAAACATCTGGTAATAGTAAAGTGCATTTCGGATCTATCTTACGGTTTATTCTTGGTTTTGTAAAATCCAATGAAAGAAACTTTTCTCGGTTTAAACCATAGAATTGTAAAATCCGTGATCATAGAACCATCACGAGAAAGGAAAGTGTATTTGAATCTTATCCGATCTTGGTGATACGGTTTCGCTTCAAAGAAGGGATAAAGGGTGTACTTCATGAATTGGGTGATTGTTTGGATATTCTTCATGGTTGTTTGGTTATTTCAAAGTTTTACGGGGTTATGTGCTTTTAACCATGGTGGGATGAAAACCATTATCATAGTTCACTTAAAAACATCAAAGGAGGCTAGATTTGAGCTTTTAACCGTAAGATGTGACAACGGGTTAATTCACTATTATTTATTTGAGGTTGAAGTGAAATATCACGGCGAGTGTACTTAGTATCTCAAGGTATCGGGATGGTTGGATGAAGATTCTTCAAGATCCTTGTTCAAGCTTATTATCAAAAGCGAAGACTTGAAAATCTAGTTATTGTTGGGTGACTTTTACCTTTTCTTTTACCACTTGGGGAATTGGGATCTTACCACCACAAAATAACTATCACTTTAAGGAGTTACGTTGTAGTGCTCAGTGTCACATTCAATTGTGGATTTTCAAGAGGTGATGTACGCTTATACTTGATGGTTGGTTGGATGAAGAGTATAGAGTACTTAGAGATTCAATGAAGGATGAAGTCTCGGCACCTTTCTTTGTTACATATGTGCAAGTTTAAGTCACGAGTTCGGGTTAGGTTACTTCAGGGTCAAATTCATCATATTGGGTTTTCTCCATCAGCAGTCACTACAAAGAGCCTACTGAATGATAATAGGGTGATTACAAGTTTGCCAAGAGAGATTGAAAAGAGAGAGATTATGACGTTTGAACACAACAGTTTAAGCCTCGTTCTCTAAAGAAAAGAAAATTGTACGTTTCAGTGTGCTTTATCTTCCGAAGAAGAGAAATCTTCTTATGACATTTGAACACAACAGTTCAAGCCTCGTACTCTAAAGAAAAGAAAAGTGTACGCTTCAATGCGCTTTATCTTCTGAAGAAGAGAAATCTTCTCACTAATGACCATTCTCATCAACATGCTTCATGCTTTTTCCATGCGCTTTCAAACATCAAGTGAACCGGACTACCGTTGATTGCTTTTCTTATTCCACTTGCTCAACTATAATGACGATGGAGACATAATGTGCTAATTTTGCGGGGGAGAAGTGTGAATAGACTACATTTGTTAAAGATATTCACTTATTCAATCAAGAATGGCAACTCCGTATGCAATTCTTGAGGGGGAGAAGAAGTGTGTGTTGGAATCACTCCTAAACCTTAATTCAAGTGTTTGTTACTCATATGTAATAGGTAGCTTATTATGGCCTTTATGTTTGTTTAAGGTCAAGCTTATGTAGAAGGCCCATAAGCTTAGGCCCATGTCCAATAAGGAAAAGGGAAGGAGTAGGAGTGTTGCCCTAGCTCCTTGCCTATAAATACTCTTGCAAACCTTCATTTGAAGGTTGTTTGTTCAAGTTATTCTCTTTCATTACACTCTACGCATAACCGTTTCCTCTATATCTTGTGTGTGTTCGGATACTTGTTCAATCGCCTCTCTATTTCTTTCTTGTAAGCTTGTGTTGTAAAACTAGTGACCTAACAGTGGTATCAATCGCCTAACTAGTTGGGTGAATCGTTATTTCTTGAAGTGAGTTTTGGTCCCACGCGTAGAATAACAAGATACTTTGGTTAAACAAAACTTTTTTCACTTTTTAATCCAAGATTCTTGTACTTTCAACGCTTTAAGGTGTTAAAATACTTGTTTTGGCAAAAGTTTCAAACTTTACGTGGATCTAAGTTTTAAGCTTGTTTTAGTTCGTGGGTGAAGTTCTACGCTTAACCCGTTTAGCCGCTTTTGGTTCATCAAGGTTCACACTTTTGTGTTATTTTGGTACTATTAACGCTATTCCATAACAAAAATCGGTTTAGAAACAAATTTGGGCATATTCATTTTACGAGTAAGATTACGCGTATCAAAACCCTAATCTTACGCGTAACTTTATCCGTGGTTTGATCTTCAGTTTAGTGGTTTACTCTGTGTTTTCTTGCTTGGATAAGCCTGAAAATACGTCAACTTTGGATATCTTTGCACCGTGATAGTGTAAAAGATCATTTAGGCAAAACCCAAACTTACGCATAAGCATAAAGCCTACGCCGTAGAAATCCTACGCATAAGATTCATCTTACGCCTAAGCCAAGTCTTACGATAAGGTAATCCTACGCATAAGTTTCTCGCCTAACTTTGTGTCTCACGCATAACTTTAGAGTCTTTTCCACACTTACGCGTAAGCTAAATTCTACGCGTAACTAGTGATTGTTACGCGAACTTTGGTGTTTTACGCATAAGTGCTACTTGGATTATTGTGATTTCTACGCCTAAGGACACTTCAACAACTAAGGTTCATTCGACTACAAAGATCCATTTTATAACACAAGTTAATCAACATGTCTCAACCACCATACTCTAACTATTTCCCTTACACTTATTCTCAACGACAACAACAACTAAGTCCACAACATCAACAATGGAATCAACAACAAGCAATTTATCAACAACAATTTAATCAACAACATACTCCGCAACTTGAGCAATTCCTCCACCACAAATGGTTCAAACACCGCAAGCCTTCAAGTTCAACCCTACACAAACGATTTCAATCAACATCCATCAAGGAACACTATGAAGGAACCCAATTGGTTTGCAAAGATGTGTGAACCTTTAAGCGACCAACAATCAATTCATGAGGTTGGATCACTGATAGACCTCCAATGCTAACTCCGTGAAACTACGATCAATGGGTGATAAGGTTCTTTAGGTTTTGTGATTTGAAGAAGCCACATGGAAAGTTCTTAAAGAAGGTTATCTTGGAAGGTCCATTGAGATGCCTCTCGTCATTGTGCCGGAGATCCTAATGCTATTCCACCAAGAGATGAACAAACGAACATTGCTCTTGTTGCATACTTGAATCCTCAAGAACTTCTACACTATGAAGCGTATGAGCTTGCAATGGAATATATCCTCTTAGGATTACCAAACCCAATCCTTCGTAGTGTTGATGCTCAAAAGATCGCACGAAAATGCGGATCATATTCGTCTTCTCATGGAACGATCCAGTACTCAATCGAGGATTTGGAATCCAAAATTTACTTGGCTTATGAACACTTCATGATTGAACCCGAGAGACACTAGAGTCCTATCATCATCGATTTTCGAGACATCATCAATGATTTGGATAAACACAACATGATCATGCCAAGAATTGCGGTGAATACTAAATTCTTGAGTAGTCTTGGTCCCGAATGGGAGAAGTATGTCATTTTCTCCATCAAGCGAAGAATATGCATCATTCTACATATGGATTGTTGTACGATTACTTGAAGCCTCATGAAAAGGAAGTTGATCGGAAAGGATTCTCCGTGCTCAAATTGCTCCACCTACACATCCGGAAAATCAACAACTTGCCTTATATGCTCAACAAAGTTATCCTCCTCAACAAGCAACTCCACCAACCGCCTCGATCACACAAAACGATCATTCACAAGAATAATCTCAACCAAATCAATTGGTTCCATACAACAACACCAATGCTCAACCAATTGTCGATTGAAGCTAATGAGGACATCGATCCGTTCAAGCATTGCAACAAGGATTTGTTATGATTGCTAATGCTTTTGGTCGTTATACCAACAAATCAAACAATCGATTCGCTCCTCATCCAACACACGAAATTAGTCATAAACAATGGACGAGTTGAAGTTCGTAATCGTGGATATGGTCGCCGATGGGCGGTGGTCAAGGGTTTAATGCTATGGGTAGGAACAACAACGAGCTCAGTGGTGGAACATGGAAATGCTCGAATGGGTTGACCGGTCTTGATGCTACAACCGCAATGAGAAGGACACCGGCTAATGCATGCCCAAAACCGAGGACTAGGGGTAGTGCTTATTTCAAAGAGGCTCTTCTTTTCGCTCTTAAGGATGAAGCCGTGGATCTCTCACAGACAAAGAACAGAGTTTTATGGCAAATGCGCACTCAGATGATGATATGGAGGACTTGCAGGCTAATGCGCAGCATTATGTTGATGGCTAATATGCATGAGCTACACATGAGTGACATAGGCCCGATGTATGACATCGATGGCTTGTCTCAAGCACCCGAACAAACCATATTTATCATCGATCTAATATCTCCGCCAATATCTCGAATCCGGCAGGCTCGAATGTTCAAATGAGTCATTTACATCACATTCGACGATTTTCAACTAAAACCCGTAGTTACATTTGACGATCAAGATGACCTTATGGTTTCCATTGATAATCAAATTGACTCCGTGGTTATACTTGAGGATCTAAATAATGATCATGTTGTGACTCCCATTGAACAAACCGAACTTTGCCTCATCTAGATCTTGCCTCATCTAGATCTTGCTCATTACTTAAAGACCAACAATCCCAAATTGCGTAATCTTGTGCATTAAATAAGGACTTAAAAAGTAAAAATGCATCTGCTAACCAAGGATTTTGAATGCTTACAAATGCAACTCAACTTTTTAAAACTCAAGAAAACCGTGAAAAGGTTTTGAAGCCGCTTTACTAAATCTCATCAAAACGAAAAATATTTAGAGACGGATGCGTGATCTAGCCGCTCAAGAATGCTTTGTTGTTCGAGATAGAACAATCAAACATGAACATAAAAGCAAATTAACGCCTTACCTTGGAAAATCAAAAAGCTAAGGTGAAGTTGTTAACTTGTCAACAGTTCTCAGATACAAAAGCATTCAACTAATCGAATAGATGACCTTCTTGAAGAAATTATCGGATTGCAAAACAAACTTAAAGAGTTTAAAATCATTGTTTACAAACATGGTGAATCAAGAACAACTATTGAAAAGTTTACTTTAAAACCCAATCCAAAAGGATATGGACCAACTCTTGTCGATTAAACCTAAGCTTTCACTAAAACATTCAAACAAAATCCAAGTTTCCAGTGCGTAATATAAAATTAATGATACTCTTATGAGTGTTGTTGAATATCATCGTCAAGAGGAATTAGATGCGAAGACGAGAGTCGATCAAAATTAAAACATTATTTACAACAAACCTTTTAATTATTCAAAACCGTCACTTTTGTCACACCAACGGATTCTTCTAACACACCAAGGGTTATCATAAAACACCGAGTCTTCTAATGTTAATCCCCAACCGTATTATGCACAAATTTATGGTCCTTTACCTTCCATTAGTGAAGTAAACTCAAAACCCGAAAATCGAAAAATTCTTAGATATTTTGACATTTTCATGGTCGACCTCAAAACTTTACAACATGAGATAGAATATCATTCGAAATCAAAGTTCAACATTTTCAATCGCCTCGCGCGAGAACAAAGAGACATTTTTCGAAAAATCTTTTACCAAATGTTAAAATTTGAAAAATTGTGCATTGTCTTGGGAACGGACTTTCATAAGGAACTTGAGTGATGAAGGTCGTTGAAAAAAGCAAACATCTATTTCTAACACTAAACGTAAAAGAAAATGTTGAGAAAAGATGTTGATCGACTCTTGAAAGATGTTATCCGTACGATATCCATAATGTTGTGTTATTCAATTCTTTGCCACATGCATCCGATTATATCTCTCGCGACATCATTGATAAGAGTGTAATCATGGAGAACACCGATAATGTGCTACGATCGAGTCTTTAAAAGTCGAAAATGAACGATTGCTTAACGAACTTTCCTATGCAAAACGTCGTCTTAATTGGTGTCAAAAGATATTCACAATAAACAACTTGCTTTTCAAAACAAAATCGCCGATTGCATACAAAATCTTCTCGATCCTAAATTTGAGAAAGTGGATGATCAAAACGTGTCTTTGAAAAGTCAAATCTCAAAATATGAACAAGAACTTGTAAAAGTTAAACAGAATATGGTGTCATATTTGATTTACTCAATAAGACTCGTCATGAAGCATCAAACGAACTTGATCACTATCTTGCACACACTAGAGAAGTCATGAATTTTGTTGGAAATATTCGCTCAAAATCAAGATTTGATTCACACTATCTTTAAGTTAAGAGAAATGTTAGGAAAGTATGAACTACTTCCGCCTACCGTGATTAAGAGAATAGCACCATCACACTTAGTAATCGTGAACCTAGAATCCCTACCGCAAAATCACAAGTTGCTAACGTGCTTCCTTCTAACGAAACAGAATAGTTGTGTCTTTTCAACCGTCCGCACTTCACGACCTAGGAGCACTCAATCAAGAATAGGAAGTTGCGACCTAAGAAAAGATCAATAAGGAATGCTAAAGTAGAAGAACACCCTAGGACAATGAATAAGACTCACGTTGCTTCCACTATAGATATTGCGTCCTGCAAATGTAATAGAAATAGTCATGTAACGAATGCTAAACCTTTAAGTACTTTTGATATTCATCGATGCACCTTGTGTTATTTGTCGTAAAAGTATGAATTCGATTGTCATGACAAATGTGTTGCTAAAGCTATAATCTCTATTACGGAATCCTAAGAATCGGAATACCTCTAGGCCCACTAATCATTCTAAGTCTCAGGCTTGGTAGACCGCCTTCTTTAAATACTAAGGCAAGCATTGTTGTCCCTCGTAGCTCCGGTTCACCTCCTAAGAATGTAGTACCACCTAGTGCATTCACTAAGACTAAAGCAAAGAATAGTTATAGATGGCGAAATGGATATATAACACACTAGGATTTAAATGGATGCCTAAAATTATTAATGTGTGTATGTCTAATATATTCGCTCGAACCCTCTAACATTTCGGGTTCCACATCTACTTATTCCATCCGTGTCGTCTGTGTAATGCACGTGATAAAGATCATTCTGGATTGTTGATAGCGGATGTTCTCGACACATGGCAACCTTAAACTGTTATCAAACTTTATTGCAAAGTTCATTGGCACTTTCTGTTCGGGAATGATCACTTCGCAGCCTATCATGGGCTACGGAGACTATGTCAATGGGAACATTGAAATCGCCAGGTTTACTACGGGAAGGCCTCGGTCACAACTGCTTTTAGTAGGTCGGTTTGTGATGGAGATTTGGAGGTTGCTTTCCGGAGAAAACTTGTTTCATTCGTGATCTACAAGGAAATGACCTTATGTCCGCTCGCGTAATTCTAGTCTCTACACTATCTCTATGCAAGACATGGTTGCTTCATCTCCCATCCGCTACTTTCAAAGGCAACATCAACAAAATCCTCGGCTATGGCACCGCTGCCTCTCACATCTAAACTTTCAAACCATCACCAACCTTGCTCGACACAAACTAGTTGAAGGACTCCCGCGATTCCGGTATTCAAAAGATCACCTTTGCTCACCGTGAACAAGGGAAAAGCACTCGTGCTCATTTTCCTTCAAAGGTGGAACACGCTCGAGATGTGCTTCATCTTCTTCACATGGATTTGTGTGGCCCGATGTGTGCAAACGATCAATGGCAAACGCTACATCTTAGTAATTGTTGATGACTACTCACGATGGACTTGGGTCTACTTTCTTCAAGCAAAGACCAAGCTCCACAAATGATCATCACCTTTCTCACGAAAATACTGTGTTCACCAAGAACACCGTCAGTTAATCGTAATGCATAAAGGAACCGAATTTGTTAACCAAACCCTTCGTGAATTCTATGAGAAAGTGAGAATTCAGATCAAACATCTATTGCACGTACACCGAACAAAGCGGAGTTGTTGAAAGACGAAACCGAACGTTAGTGGAAGCTGCAAGAACAATGTTAATCAATGCTAAACTTCCAGATTACTTGTGGGCGTGTCGATCATCGCATGCTATACTCAAAACCGTTCTATGATCACAAAATGCCACAACAAAACACCTTTCGAGCTTGTCCACAACCATAAACCGAATCTCAAACACTTTCATGTATTTGGATCCCTTTGCTATCCAAATAATGATCGTGATGATTTTGAAAGCTCAAAGCCAAAGTCGACATTGGCGTCTTTATTGGATATTGTGAGAATTCTAAAGGGTACCGGATATGGAATCGTCGACAAAACAAAGGTTATGGAAACGATTCATGCTCATTTTGATGAACTTACGGAAATGGCTTATGAGTATAATACTTAGAACCCGGTCACAACCGTTTAAACTTCCTCAACCACCATCATCACCGAACAAAGCCCCCACTCACTCGTCAACAAATGGAAAGGTTATTTGCTCACTGCTCAAAGGATTTATATTGATGAACGTGCTCGTGTATCCGATGTTTCCGCCGCTCAACCCGATACTAATCTTATACCGATACACCGCTACAACAACCATCTTGTTGAAGATGCACCTACACCGATTGACTCCACCACAACAGCTTGAACAAACCGCTTCCAACAATGATGAACCACCGATGATATTCTTAATGAAGTACCCCACCGCGATTTTGATCCAAATGCTTCTTTAACCCGTTTGCTAATGAGATCGCCGCACCGGATGTCGCGGAATCTTCAACAAACCATTTGAATCCTCAAAATCGCACAATGTATACCAACATCAACCCTCCACATATAGATGGACAAAAGACCATCCTCCTGAAAATATTATTGGCAACCCGAACCAACCAATCGTTACGAGACAACGCCTTCACTCGGATGGTGAGCATCGCATTTATGCCCTCACCGTCTCGCTAACTGAGCCCAAAACATAAAAGACGCAATGACAAAAGACACTGGATTGAATCCATGCAAGAAGAACTCAACCAATTCAAACGACTTGAAATATGGAATCGTTGAAAGACCAACAGGGTCTAAAATGGATTTGGAAGAACAAATTGATGTCAAGGAACGTAATCCAAAACAAGTCACGCCTAGTTGCTAAAGGTTATCGTCGGAAGAGGTATAGACTTTGAAGAATCTTTTGCTCCTGTTGTTCGTCTTGAGGTCGTTCGATATTTCTCGCATTCGCGCTCATATGAATATGACGGTCTATCGATGGATGTCAAAGCTGCGTTTCTCAATGGACAACTTAAAGAAACGGTTTATGTCACCAACCGATGGATTCGTTGATCCTTAGTTCCCTAACCATGTCTACAAACCGAACAAAGCTCTTTATGGTCTCAAACAAGCCCTCGGGCATGGTACGATAAGCTATCATCTTTCCTCATTGCTAATAATTTCACCAAAGGTTCGGTTGACCCTACTCTTTTATACAATATCACGGGCACATATCTTAATTGTTCAAATTTACGTGGATGACATCATTTTGGGTCTACACATAAAAAGTTTTCAATCGCTTTTGCAAAACTAATGAAGAAAAATTTTGAAATGTCCATGATGGGTGAACTTACGCTCTTTCTAGGATTGCAAGTTCATCAATCACCCCGTGGTATTTTCTTGAGTCACCCAAATATGCCCTTGAATTGTTAAACAAATTTTGAATGAAAACACTGACACTTATGCAACACCAATGGCTCATACCAAGAAGCTAGATGTCGATTTACATGGGAAATTAGTTGACCTACCAAATACCAAGTATTATTGGGTCTCATGTATCTAACAGCTAGCGACTGATATTGTATTTGCTGCTTATCTATGCTCCGCGACCAACCCAAACCCACCTTATCCGTATCCGGCTGATTCTTGTTTTGAACTAATCGCTTTTTCAGTCGATCACGCAGATGTTTAGATTCACCAAAAGTATCGCGACCAATCGAAACCCGCCTCTCGAGGCTAAAGAATCAATTGGCATATGTCACATGGAACTCACCAAAGCCTTGCCTCCCGCTAGGTTTAAAGAGTTGGTCCACCGGATTGGTATGAGGTGTTTGACACAAGAGGAATTGGATGACCTCCTAAAAGCAGTCTTAAAAACCTCACAAACACCAAAATCTCTTTGTAAATATTTTCCAAAACAAAATACAAAATATAAAACTGATAAAACAACAAAATATTCTTCTATCTATGTTTCTTTCAACATGGCAAGTACATTTCTTCGTCAACACTCTAATCTTTTAAAATTCAAGATTTTTCGATCAAGTGTTGAGGGGAGAAAATAATCACTTAACTGTTTCAAAACATCTCATGTACTTGCATGTTATCATATCCCTTTGTTTCTTTTATCAATGGTGGTAAATTTTTCGGTTCAATGACACTCCTCGGACTATAATTTATAACCTTTCATTAGTTTCTTAAGTCGAGGGGAGTGTCGTCAAGTTTCTTTCTTAAAATCTTTGTTTGGTAACCAAAATGGAAGTTAAATGGCTTTGTATGATAAAGGAAAGGTGGAGGGACCAAAGCTGTCAAAACTTTAAAGTTATTTTAAATAAAATACCCACCAACCTCATTTACTTCTATCACATTTAATACTTCACCTAATATCATCTACGAACCAAAATCGTTTGACAAATCCGTGTTTCAGATCATCAATTTGTAAGTGATTTCGTGTTTATAACAAGTTTTTAAGCAATGGTTTTGAATCTTTCAAAAATCCAACGGTTTAATCTTAAGATATAGTCACTTTTGTGTCTTACGCGTAAGCGCAAGAACACCAAATCATAAAAGGGTGTTTGTGGTTATAAGAGTTGTGTCAAAACGTTTTTAAAAAACATCAATGATACTTCTTCAATCATCAAAACGCACCAAATACGAATTGAGTGTATTTGAATTCTAGGGTTTATCGTGGTTGGGTTTTCCAAATGTGAAGGTTTTGTGAAAGAGATAGTTGTATTAGGTTGTTTTCAAGTTTAATTGAGCATATTTAAACCCAGAAACACTAATGATTCTTAAATTGAAAATTAGGGTTCTAGTTCATACGAATTGGGTATTTTTGATTCATGGCGTATTTGATGTTAAAACTTGGATAGAACAACTTAATAGACTTCTTGGAACTACCAGAAATGAATTGGTGCAAATCCTATGGTTGGAAATCTTATGCGTAATTCATAACCCTTAGGGTTTTGACCTACGCGTATGACTTTCTACGTGTAAATGTTTAACAAGCTTTCATGCCATAATCTGTTTTAGAATGAATATATGTGTTAAGATTGATGATATAATGATTTTATTTCAGGCTTGCTACTCGTAAAACTCAGAATCAAGGTCTTTGTTACTCTACGCATAAGGATCACCTTACGCGTAGAAAGTTATGCGTAAGAGAAATTTTACGCGTAAGGTTCTACAATGGGACTACGCGTATCCCGTGAAGGATATGCGTGTGATGACCTCTGCGCATAAGGTCTACTCACGAGTAAGCCTTACGCTGTAAGGTTTATATACGCCTCTGCCGTAAGCTCTACGCTAAGGTCCCCTTTCCTACGCTGTAATTTTTCTTACGCGTAAGTTAGGATCCTTCGCAAGCTTTCGCTCACGCGTATATCATTCTTGCTTACGCTTAACTTTGCCAAATCTACGCCTAAGCCTTGATTGACCTTCATTATGAATTGTTACGTGTACAAACTTGTTAATAAACAAATCATATCGTCACGAAACCAATAATATCACTAATAAACTTAAACGTTTGATATGTTGTGAACTATAAGTGATAACATAAATTTTAAAACGTAAAGTTAACTAACTCACAAAACGTTTCACGACGTCATTGGACTATTGGACAAACAAGTGACTTAGGACTCGTAACAATCTTTAACACTGTACATTCAATAATTGGACAATAAAAACCTTCTGTTGACTAACATTATGTCTTTCGATATGTTGGATCTTTTGGCTAATGTTATTTCAAATCTCGACATGGTCGCTCAAATGAATGTGGATGCACCGTGTTCTCACAATTGCCGACATCTTCCCCAATGGCTATCCTAGAAAGATTGGAAAGAACAACCTTAGGGTTGACTTTGAAACCCTCACATGCTCGTAATCTTCTTGTATCATTGCCGTGGATATTCTAAGGAATCATCCCTACCGTAACATGCTCTCACACCTTCTACAAGATCTGCAAATCTACATTCAACAATTACGAATTCTATGCAGAGGATCACGAGTCAAAGCGCCGGATGTGACACTTAATCACAAACAAGTCACCATCACTCATGCTGACTTACGGGTTGTGCTTATCATTCCAGACATCGTGCCAACTGACTTCTTTGCCACACCTAATGAAGAGACAGTCCTGCAATTCTTAATAGATATTGGCTATGATGAAGCTTTAGGAATCATTACTAAGCACTCTCACGTGGAGCTTAAGAACATTCCTCAACCATGGAGAACCTCACATCATCATCACCAAATCGGTCTCGGTCGTGATAAAGGCTATGAGCATCCCAAGCTCATGGAACGCAAATCTTCCGTCATTGATCAATAAGAAGGACATTGAAATCGAAGATCGATATGGGATGACATGATGTCATTTCACAAGAAGCTTGGCTCAAAGATTCCTATGTCGATACACAAAACTATTGATCCAAAGAGCACTTGACTTCATCCTCGATATCCCCAAGCGGCTCAATGACCCCGACAATCACGATATGTTGACTGAGCCTATACTATCCGCCGTAATCAAAGAATCGCCTACAAAGAAACAGGTGCGGTGTTACCCGATCACTGCGACTAATGAAATCAAAAAGCTCAAAACGCATTACAAAGGTATCGGTAGCGGTAAAAGAAGGCAAAGTTGGTCATCTTGATGAGAAGTCTTCTGGAACACCTACACGGAGATCCAGAAGAGGCAAGATGCTAAGTCTTTGCAAGCATGATAGTCAAAGGAAGTTTCTCAAAAGGAATCCTCCTCGTAAAAGGATTGTTCCCGTAAAGGAAGTTGAACCTATTCCCACACCTGAACCGCCAAGAAAGCTTTTGGACGAAAGCTCAAGGTACCGATTCGATGAAGAGATTACCACCCTAAACCGCAAAGGATGACACTCCATCAAGATCGAAACCTCCCCCAATAGTTGAACATGACAAAGGAAGACTCTGATTTGTGCCTTATGATGCAAGCTCAAGCTCACGAAAGTGATGAAGAGCAACCGGATTTATCATACAAGAAGAAGTTTAAATTAAATCGACACCTTCAAAAGTCAAGAATTTGCAAAGACCAGATGGGTGGCCCCGAGGATCAAGTGGTGATGCCACTCTTCACCGATCCCGATGCGTTAATCGACCCGATAAAGGGATCCGTGCCACCACTCTTGTGCAACAAAGAAACGCTTGTGGAGGAGTCTACTAATTATAACATTGAGGAACCGGAAAGGATAAGACCAGAAAGAAAAGAGGCGATGAAGAAGCTAAGGCTCGACGGAAGTAAAAGCTAAATCTGACAAGATAACGAAGAGAATTATGATGATTATCTTCTCAACGGTCCAACTCGCTCCAAGGAGGATATCGACCTCCAAAGGACCCCGAGCCTCCTCATGTCTCCTCATCATCGATTCATCATCTCACTCTTCACCACCACCATCTAAAAGATCAACCAAATCAACATCCAAATCGGTGAAGAAACTACCTCGATCTTGGATTTCATACTCATGAAAGAATTGTGAAAGTCGTCCAACAAGTCAAAAAGAAGGACATGTTTCTGAAAACCGAATTGGTTTGTCGACCAAATACAAGATTTACATGATGAGAATGACAAGATGCGAAAAAAGGGAATTCGTTCATGAGTTCATGAGAAGTCATCGTCGAGAGGAATCGAACGAAATGATCAAGGTTACACTAACAAGTACCTTCGGATATCGCTCCTAAAGTCACAAAGGAGATGTTTACAGACAACTATATCCGAATCTTATGCGGATAGCCAAGCAAACTATAAGATCAACACCTTTAACCGTCACAATCAATCCATCCGATCCTGTAATTTTCTCGGACAATGAATTGGTGGCCAAGCTTGTCACACAAATTTCTAAACGATCCGGGACATTTACTCGATGAAGGAAAGTCATTTCAAGCATTGCCGGACTACCAACTCAAAGAAGCATGTAGATTCGAGCAGAAGGCCTAAACGTCCTAGAGACGATGAATATAAAGATCGGGATAAGAATGATGAAGCTAAACGTCGAGAAGTCTCGTGAATCATCTTCTATGTTACCTCCTCCCAACGGACTCCTACTCAACAAAGGTCTCCTCCCGCTCTTCTACCGATAAACCTCGGGATTCGAGTTGCCGCCCCAGCACTCAAAAACCGTGATTATTTTGAGTATACGGGTGGTGACGATGAGGAAGTCCTTGAGCCCCTACAACAACCCACCTCTCCAAAACAAGTACGAAACCGTAATCATCATCTAGGCCTTCAAAAAGAAGAAGAAGGCCTCCTACATCAAGTCGATCATGGTTAGATGACGATAAAACAGAGGAATTTGAATGGTTCTCTACTCTTGTTAATAACACTCCCTACCCTGAAGAAGGTCAAGATTTGGTAGACGGTAACACATTGGAGCATGCTAAAATTCTGCAAGAAAAGTTCCATGTGAAGAAGATGACGAAATCCGAGTTTAAGCGAATCAAGAATGAAGCATTTCAACTGTTAAAATATCGCTCGTAAAGTGCCCTCGAGGTCGAATATCACCTTGATAACATTGCTCGAGCTATGTCTAACAACATGGATTGGCTCAACCCAGAAGCAAACATCGACTTCACCAAACGGGACAACCCTCCATATTACACCGACTGGTCAAAACCACTACCGAAAATTGGCCAACCAGATGAACCTAGGATTCCATTCAGATATTTCTTCAACAAAGATTTGGAATTTCTTCTACACGGTGGCGATGGTTCAAGGAAATATGCTACATCTTTGACACTTCCATTCCCAGCAGCCATATACTCAAACTGCATTGCTATCGAGGAAAGAGCTAATCACTTGTTCTCCAACAAAGTGGAAGCATACGACCAAGATGCAATGTAAGGGATTCATCATTGGCGGAACGTCAAGAATCTACTACGTGCCGCCAGTTCGTAAGTCTCAACATGCAAGTGTTCAAGACTAAGGACATCGCTGCCATCAAACACGTTGATCTTTCGACCAAATGGGACTACACTTTTCTCAAGAAGATTGTGGTCAAAAGGCAAGATGAACGGGATTATGCATTCTCTCAAGTCGACTTTGAGAATTTGTCTATCAACGACATTGAAGACATGTACCTTGCCAAAGTACGGTCGTCGCATGAGACAATTTTCAATCAAGTACAACGTGAATTCATCAAGTCATTGCTCATCTTCATCGACGATAGTCATCAAAGAACGTGTAGAATATCTCCGACTGCGCTTGAATCTTATCGGGACACGTGTCAACTTCACTCCACCTCACCTTGATCTTCTCGACATCAACCGCTCTCACAATATACACTCATCAAGAAACCATTCGGCGTCGTTTACCGCAGTGAACTTCAACAAAATTTCTTAATGGCGTGTAGTGATCTCCACAAGTTTGGGATCACACTTTGAAGATGGTTAGGACGGATCGCTTATAGGTTGAAGGATATACGCCAAAAGATTAGGTCTCCTAGCGATGGAATTCTCGTGATCGAAGGATGTGAGGAGGATCATCAAAATGATTGATGAAAGGTTGAATAGAAGGGATCGATTAAGAACTTTGGAAAGCTTTGTTGGTGGTCACCCAGATTAACATCATCGGCTATCAACGCCTGCTCGCACTCCCGCAACATCATCGGACTTCCCGGTACCCCTTGAATTGCTTCTTTCATTATATTTTGGATGTGTAATTTAATATGTCAATGGCTTGTGCACACATAACGTTGTACAACCCGTAATAGTCAAGAAAGGTCCTCGTGGTACGCTTGATGCCACAATCCTTATAAAAGGAGCGAAAGCTTCTTACTTTTGAGTAAAACCTATCAAACCTTTCATTATTCAAGGTTTTGCTCAAAAGAACAAGTACTTCCCCGTATGATTTTCAAAACCTCAACCGTTTATATCACTTGTTGAGGGGGAGTATTTGAATTAAAACTTTGTTCACAAATTGTTCACAGTGGTCACTCTTCCCGCAACACTCGAAATGGTCATATTTATTCTCAACCGTTCAAAAATCACATTTTTATATGCCATTTTTGAGGGGGAGAAAATTGTGTGATAAGAAATATGTTGTGTAAATGCAAATGAATCTTTGTGTAATAGACCTAACCAACGAATTGACGGTGCTAAACTGTTAGTAAATCGAAAAGACTTGTCCGGGACGGGTAATAATTTCAAGCTAGTTCGCTAGTAATGTAAACGTGTCTCGCAGGACTTGTCCGAGTAGAAACTACCATTCGAGAAACTCTTGGTAGACATGAACTCGACGGTATGACAACCTTCGAGGATTGTCTACACCTTCAAGGTAGTTATTAGAGCTAGTTGTCACCTAAAAGCATCAATGTAACTCTTTAACTATGCAACGAACCGTGTCTCATGGAGATTGTCTATCTTGAGTTGATCAATTCAAAAGTCTGGCTTCTTCCCACACAATGCATTTTCCGTCAAAACTCTAAAGCACGTGTGGAGGGGAGTATTACGCTAAAAGATAAAACTCTCAAAGGGTTCAAACATGTTTTCATTTACAAACCCTTTGAGAGATTCTTCACAACGATGGTTTTAATGGCAACATAGGTTAGTCATGGAGTTATAAGGTGACTAAGGTTAGGAATAACTGTCTATGATCCGCCAGAGGCCGGAGGGATCTACCCAAGGACACCATAAATAGTTAGAATTTAGAAGTCCTTAGGTATGATTGTAAAAAGGAGAAATGAGAATCGGAGAAAGAAGGAGTTGAAGAATCAAAAGAAATGCAAAGAAAAGGGTGAAAAGAAATAGCCCTCCAGTTATTCAACTTAGGGCGCATAATCGGGTTCAATTCATATACTCTTGGTTGTCACTTAGTGACGCCGGTATTGAAGATTAAAAGTCGTCATGGACCCAAAGGACGCATGCACTAAACCTTCTTAGCCACCAAGTTTCTCTCAATGTAAGCTTGTTTCATTCTCACAGGAACCCTACGTAAACTATTGGCTTTCTTAGAGATCACGGTATTGAAGAAGGAGACCCTCTCCCTAGTCTCCGCCAGAAAACCAAAACGCACTATTGAGTCTAGAGCCACGAGATTCATCAAAGATCTCTTAGAACACTTGACATTTCATCACTTGTTGATCAACAAATAAGATCATCATGGTTCATATCGAGTCCTTCATGTATCTTAGCAACTGTCGAGAATATTTATGTGAGGTTCACAACCGTGATCCTCGGTGATTGAATGGAAACTCCGCCAGGTCAACATTAAATGCCTCGACAAGCAGTCACTTTGGTAACTCCCGTGGATTACGCTTAGTGTGTCTCAAACGGTCTCGATCGTGAGGTGATGCTTGGTATACCTCGACTATCTCGAATCAGATGTACTTCGCACATCGCGTTATCTCACTTGTGGGACTCAGTTCAGAACGGCCTTGTAAGAATTAGAGTTGTGTTTTCACACTATGTTGTTAACACTCAAGTTCAAACTTGTAAGTGCCGGAATCGCTTATTACTAACCGCTTTGATGTTTTCTTCTTATGGAAGCTCGAGCGGGATGATCGTGCATTCTTCTCATGCTCATGCCAACATCATCACTAATGGAAGTTCTATTCAAAAGCAACACAACAATGTAATGATTCTTCGTCAAACCAAAGAATCTTCAAAGTTAAAGACTTAAAGAACTTCATCAAGATCAATTCCAACGCCAAAGAGCGTGTGAGCATGTTGAAGAATGACGTGGAGACATCAAGCAATGAAGGTAATCGAGGCGCACTTGATGCGCATAACAACATACTATCACTTTCATCACAAAGAACAATGATCAATGAACAAAGTTAAAGATGAAGTCAAAGCATAACTGCTCAAAGACAACTATCTCTACACTGGGAGATTGTTCGAATCAAGGCAATTCTTCTCACAAGAAAGAAGAATGTCGAAGACGCCAAAGCTACTATTACATCAACGCCTTCACTGCTTTTCATCACCAACACTTGAGGGGAGATTGTTGGAATCACTCCTAAACCTTAATTCAAGTGTTTGTTACTCATATGTAATAGGTAGCTTATTATGGCCTTTATGTTTGTTTAAGGTCAAGCTTATGTAGAAGGCCCATAAGCTTAGGCCCATGTCCAATAAGGAAAAGGGAAGGAGTGGGAGTGTTGCCCTAGCTCCTTGCCTATAAATACTCTTGTAAACCTTCATTTGAAGGTTGGTTGTTCAAGTTATTCTCTTTCATTACACTCTACGCATAACCGTTTCCTCTATATCGTGTGTGTGTTTGGATACTTGTTCAATCGCCTCTCTATTTCTTTCTTGTAAGCTTGTGTTGTAAAACTAGTGACCTAACAGTGTGAATTTACTGCATGGTTGATTGATTTCTGAGAATAAATGGTCAAACGGCTCCAAACTCATGTAACATTCGAGCTTCTTCTTATCGGGTCATCTTCACATGGAGTTTTCTTCTAAGAGCGTCGGTTAACATCTTCACACGGGCCGATTTGATTAATGACAAAGTGCTTCCAGCTATGGGCTGATTTCCTAATGAACATCTTTCGTTCTTGTTTGATTGGGAGGATTTGAGTTAAGGGATTTGCTATTTGTATGTTAACGGAATGCAATTGGTGAGTTGAAGATGTTGACTTTCTATTCCCCAACTGGACAATCTTGACAAAGGTCGAGTCTACAACCTGTTCTACACTTTCTGCACAGTGTTAGAAGACTAAAGACGAGTTGCATTTAACAATCTAAAGACTTCTTCTTAATCAATCATTATCAAACAGATTGTTTGTTTAGGGAGAGCACTAATTGGGAGAGATTGAAAAGTCGATTTAATCCCAATTAGATTTGCTCATATTCTTCAAATAGTTGATTCTCACATATATCTCGTGCTAATGGTATTCTTCTTAAAAGATTTCGAGTATATGGGCTTACAATGAGTTGTCGATTCAAGTATCAAAACCAACAAGGGGAAGGAGACTCACATCTAAACACAAAGCGAGTAAACTTGATGAACTTAATTCTTCTAAGTGATTGAAGATATCCCGGAAGACAAATGTCATGACCGCAGAAACTCAAGGTTTTACTCATCAAGGCTTTTAGTGTTATTATTCCAACTACGTGGGGAAGTGATGTAAGAGAAGTTTACAAGATAAAAGAGGTATTATTATGTGTGATGATTTCGATGTTATCGCAATCATCGTGGGAGAGAATTGTGTACATTGGGGCGCCACCGTTTCACTTGAGTGCTTAATCGCTGATTCGTAGATATAATCACTTATTCCGAGTTGACGTCCGCAGAGATAATCGATTCGCATGCTTCTTCAATGTTATCGGTTATTCTCTCTTTGGGCATTCGGGTACTTCGGTTCTTGAGCTCATACACTTTCTTGAGGAGAGAAAAGTATACATCGGGTTATTCTTTGGCTATTGGACTTAATCTGCTACTGATGGTATAAGTTTCTCCGTCTTCGGTATATGTGTATTCGGTTCGTGAGCTCTAGTCCAAGGGTTATCATAAAAACACCTGAGTCACACCAACGGATTCTTCTAACACACCAAGGGTTATCATAAAAACACCGAGTCTTCTAATGTTAATCCCAACAGATTATGCACAAATTTATGGTCCTTTACCTTCCATTAGTGAAGTAAACTCAAAACCCGAAAATCGAAAAATTCTTAGATATTTTGACATTTTCATGGTCGACCTCAAACTTTACAACATGAGATAGAATATCATTCTCAAATCAAAGTTCAACATTTTCAATCGCCTCGCGCGAGAACAAAGAGACATTTTTCGAAAAATCTTTTACCAAATGTTAAAATTTGAAAATTGTGCATTGTCTTGGGAACGGACTTTCATAAGAACTTGAGTGATGAAGGTCGTTTTAGAAAATGAAACATCTATTTCTAACACTAAACGTAAAAGAAAATGTTGAGAAAGATGTTGATCGACTCTTGAAAGATGTTATCTCGTGATATCCATAATGTTGTGTTATTCAATTCTTTGCCACATGCATCCGATTATATCTCTGACATCATTGATAAGAGTGTAATCATGAGAACACCGATAATGTGCTACTGATCGAGTCTTTAAAAGCTGAAAATGAACGATTGCTTAACGAACTTTCCTATGCAAAACGTCGCCTTAATTGGTGTCAAAAGATATTCACAATAAACAACTTGCTTTTCAAAACAAAATCGCCGCTTGCATACAAAATCTTCGATCCTAAATTTGAGAAAGTGGATGATCAAAACGTGTCTTTGAAAAGTCAAATCTCAAAATATGAACAAGAACTTGTAAAAGTTAAACAGAATATGGTGTCATATTTGATTTACTCAATAAGACTCGTCATGAAGCATCAAACGAACTTGATCACTATCTTGCACACACTAGAGAAGTCATGAATTTTGCCGAAATATTCGCTCGAAAATCAAGATTTGATTCACACTATCTTTAAGTTAAGAGAAATGTTAGGAAAGTATGAACTACTTCCGCCTACCGTGATTAAGAGAATAGCACCACCACACTTAGTAATCGCGAACCTAGAATCCCTACCGCAAAATCACAAGTTGCTAACGTGCTTCCTTCTCATCAAACAGAATAGTTGTGTCTTTTCCAACCGTCCGCACTTCACGTGCCTAGAGCACTCAATCAAGAATAGGAAGTTGTGACCAAAGAAAAGATCAATAAGGAATGCTAAAGTAGAAGAACACCCTAGGACAATGAATAAGACTCACGTTGCTTCCACTATAGATATTAAGTCCCGCAAATGTAATAGAAATAGTCATGTAACTAATGCTAAACCTTTAAGTACTTTTGATATTCGTCCGATGCACCTTGTGTTATTTGTCGTAAAAGTATGAATTCGATTGTCATGACAAATGTGTTGCTAAAGCTATAATCTCTATTACGGAATCCTAAGAATCGGAATACCTCTAGGCCCACTAATCATTCTAAGTCTCAGGCAGTAGACCGCCTTCTTAAATACTAAGGCAAGCATTGTTGTCCTCAGAGCTCCGGTTTCACCTCCTAAGAATGTAGTACCACCTAGTGCATTCACTAAGACTAAAGCAAAGAATAGTTATAGATGGCGAAATGGATATATAACACACTAGGATTTAAATGGATGCCTAAAATTATTAATGTGTGTATGTCTAATATATCGCTTCGAACCCTCTAACATTTCGGGTTCCACATCTACTTCTATTCCATCATGTCGTCTGTGTGTAATGCGTGATAAAGATCATTCTCGGATTGTTGATAGCGGATGTTCTCGACACATGACAGAGCAACCTTAAACTCATATCAAACTTTATTGCAAAGTTCATTGGCACCGTCTGTGTTCGGAATGATCACTCTGCAGCTATCATGGGCTACGGAGACTATGTCAATGGAACATTGAAATCAAGGGGGTTTACTATGCGGAAGGCCCCGGTCACAACCGATTTTAGTAGGTCGGGCCAGGATGGAGATTTGAGGTTGCTTTCCGGAGAAAACTTGTTTCATTCGTGATCTACAAGGAAATGACCTTATGTCCGGCTCGCGTAATTCTAGTCTCTACACTATCTCTATGCAAGACATGGTTGCTTCATCTCCCATCCGCTACTTTCAAAGGCAACATCAACAAAATCTCGGCTATGGCAACCGCTGCCTCTCACATCTAAACTTTCAAACCATCACCAACCTTGCTCGACACAAACTAGTCAAGGACTCCCACGATTCCGTATTCAAAAGATCACCTTTGCTCACTGTGAACAAGTGGAAAAGCACTCGTGCTCATTTTCCTTCAAAGGTGGAACACGCCTCTCGAAGATGTGCTTCATCATCTTCACATGGATTTGTGGGCCCGATCGTGTGCAAACGATCAATGGCAAACGCTACATCTTAGTAATTGTTGATGACTACTCACGATGGACTTGGGTCTACTTTCTTCAAGCAAAGACCAAGCTCCACAATGATCATCACCTTCTCACGAAAATACTGTGTTCACCAAAGAACACCGTCCGCTAATCGTAATGCATAAAGGAACCGAATTTGTTAACCAAACCCTTCGTGAATTCTATGAGAAAGTGAGAATTCAAAGATCAAACATCTATTGCACGTACACCGAACAAAACGGAGTTGTTGAAAGACGAAACCGAACGTTAGTGGAAGCCGCAAGAACAATGTTAATCAATGCTAAACTTCCAGACATTACTTGTGGCGCGTGTCGTATCATCGCATGCTATACTCAAACCGCTTCTATGATCACAAAATGCCACAACAAAACACCTTTCGAGCTTGTCCACAACCATAAACCGAATCTCAAACACTTTCATGTATTTGGATCCCTTTGCTATCCAAATAATGATCGTGATGATTTTGGAAAGCTCAAAGCCAAAGTCGACATTACGCCTTTATTGGATATTGCGAGAATTCTAAAGGGTACGGATATGGAATCGTCGTACAAAACAAAGTTATGGAAACGATTCATGCTCATTTTGATGAACTTACGGAAATGGCTTATGAGTATAATACTTAGAACCCGTCACAACCGCTTAAACTTCCTCAACCACCATCATCACCGAACAAAGCCCCCACCACTCACAACAAATGGAAAGGTTATTTGTCTCACTGCTCAAAGGATTTATATTGATGAACGTGCTCCGGTGTATCCGATGTTTCACGCTCAACCCGATACTAATCTTATACCGATACACTGCTACAACAACTCGTTGAAGATGCACCTACACCGCTTGACTCCACCACAACAGTTGAACAAACCGCTTCCAACAATGATGAACCACCGATGATATTCTTAATGAAGTACCCCACCGCAGATTTTGATCCAAATGCGTTTTAACCCGCTTAATGAGATCGCCGCACCAGATGTCGCGGAATCTTCAACAAACCATTTGAATCCTCAAAATCGCATAATGTATACCAACATCAACCTCCACATATAGATGGACAAAAGACCATCCTCCGAAAATATTATTGGCAACCCGAACCAACCAACCGTTACGAGACAACGCCTTCACTCGTGATGGTGAGCACGCATTTATGCCCTCACCGTCTCGCTAACTGAGCCCAAAACATAAAAGACGAATGACAAAAGACACCGATTGAATCCATGCAAGAAGAACTCAACCAATTCAAACGACTTGAAATATGGGAATCGGCTGAAAGACCAACAGGGTCTAAAATGGATTTGGAAGAACAAATTGATGTCAAGGAACGAATCCAAAACAAGTCACGCCTAGTTGCTAAAGGTTATCGTCGAAAGAGGGTATAGACTTTGAAGAATCTTTTGCTCCGGCTGCTCGCCTTGAGGTCGTTCGGATATTTCTCGCATTCGCAGCTCATATGAATATGACGGTTCTATCGATGGATGTCAAAACTGCGCTTCTCAATGGACAACTTAAAGAAACGGTTTATGTCACCAACCGTATGGATTCGTTGATCCTTAGTTCCCTAACCATGTCTACAAACCGAACAAAGCTCTTTATGGTCTCAAACAAGCCCCTGCATGGTACGATAAGCTATCATCTTTCCTCATTGCTAATAATTTCACCAAAGGTTCGGGTTGACCCTACTCTTTTATACAATATCACGGGCACATATCTTAATTGTTCAAATTTACGTGATGACATCATTTTGGGTCTACACATAAAAGTTTTCAATCGCTTTTGCAAAACTAATGAAGAAAAATTTTGAAATGTCCATGATGGGTGAACTTACGCTCTTTCTAGGATTGCAAGTTCATCAATCACCCCGTGGTATTTTCTTGAGTCATCCAAATATGCCCTTGAATTGTTAAACAAATTTTGAATGAAAACCCGTGACACTTATGCAACACCAATGGCTCATACCAAGAAGCTAGATGTCGATTTACATGGGAAATTAGTTGACCCTACCAAATACAAGTATTATTGGGTCTCTCATGTATCTAACAACAGCGCAGACTGATATTGTATTTGCTTTATCTATGCTCCCGCTATCGCGCGACTAATCAAAACCCGCCTCTCGAGGCTAAAAGAATCCAATTGCGAGATCGCTCACCAAAGCCTTGCCTCCCGCTAGGTTTAAAGAGTTGGTCCACCGGATTGGTATGAGGTGTTTGACACAAGAGGAATTGATGACCTCCCAAAAAAGCCTTAAAAACCCACAAACACCAAAATCTCTTTGTAAATATTTTTCCAAAACAAAATACAAAAATATAAAACCCGATAAAACAACAAAATATTCTTCTATCTATGTTTCTTTCAACATGGCAAGTACATTTTTCCGTCAACACTCTAATCTTTTAAAAATCGTATTTTTTCGATCAAGTGTCGAGGGGAGAAAATAATCACTTAACTGCTTCAAAACATCTGTACTTGCATGTTATCATATCCCTGTTGTTTCTTTTATCAATGGTGGTAAATTTTTTCGTTCAATGACACCTCGGACTATAATTTATAACCTTCATTAGTTTCTTAAGTCGTAGGGGAGTGTCGTCAAGTTTCTTTCTTAAAATCTTTGTTTGGTAACCAAATGGAAGTTAAATGGCTTTGTATGATAAAGGAAAAGGTGGAAGGACCAAACTGTCAAAACTTTAAAGTTATTTTAAATAAAATACCCACCAACCTCATTTACTTCTATCACATTTAATACTTCACCTAATATCATCTACTTAACCAAAATCGCTTTGACAAATCCGTGTTTCGATCATCAATTTGTAAGTGATTTCGTGTTTATAACAAGTTTTTAAGCAATGGTTTTGAATCTTTCAAAATCCAACGGTTTAATCTTAAGATATAGTCACTTTTGTGTCTTACGCGTAAGCGCAAGAACACCAAATCATAAAAGGGTGTTTGTGGTTATAAGAGTTGTGTCAAACCGTTTTAAAAACATCAATGATACTTCTTCAATCATCAAAACGTACCCAGAAATACGAATTGAGTGTATTTGAATTCTAGGGTTTATGCGTGGATTTGGGTTTTTCCAAATGTGAAGGTTTTTGGTGAAAGAGATAGTTGTATTAGGTTGTTTTCAAGTTTAATTGAGCATATTTAAACCCAGAAACACTAATGATTCTTAAATTGAAAATTAGGGTTCTAGTTCATACGAATTGGGTATTTTTGATTCATGGCGTATTTGATGTTAAACTTGGATAGAACAACTTAATAGACTTCTTGGAACTACCGTAAATGAATTGGTGCAAATCCTATGGTTGAAATCTTATGCGTAATTCATAACCCTTGTGGTTTTGACCCACGCGTATGACTTTCTACGTAAATGTTTAACAAGCTTTCATGCCATAACTGCTTTTAGAATGAATATATGTGTTAAGATTGATGATATAATGATTTTATTTCGTGCTTGCTACCGTGAAACCTTAATCAAGGTCTTTGTTACTCACGCATAAGGATCACCCACGCTAGAAAGTTATGCGTAAGAGAAATTTTACGCCGTAAGGTTCTACAATGGGACCACGCGTATCCCGTGAAGGATATGCGTAAACAAGTGACCTCTACGCATAAGGTCTACTCACGAGTAAGCCTTACGCGTAAGGTTTATATACGCCACGCTGAAGCTCTCACGCTTAAGGTCCCCTTTCCACGCTGTAATTTTTCTTACGCGTAGTTAGGATCCTTCGCAGTAAGCCGCTCACGCTGATATCATCATCACACGCTAACTTTGCCAAATCTACGCCTAAGCCTTGATTGACCTTCATTATGAATTGTTACGTGTACAAACTTGTTAATAAACAAATCATATCGTCACGAAACCAATAATATCACTAATAAACTTAAACGCTTGATATGTTGTGAACTATAAGTGATAACATAAATTTTAAAACGTAGTTAACTAACTCACGAATGTTTCACGACGTCATTGGACTATTGGACAAACAAGTGACTTAGGACTCAGAATAATCTTTAACACCGTATATTCAATAATTGGACAATAAAACCTTCGTTGACTAACATTATGTCTTTCGATATGTTGGATCTTGGCTAATGTTATTTCAAATCTCGACATGGTCGCTCAAATAAATGTGGATGCACCAAGTTCTCACAATTGCCGACATCTTCCCAATGGCTATCCTAGAAAGATTGGAAAGAACAACCTTAGGGTTGACTTTGAAACCCTCACATGCTCGTAATCTTCTTGTATCATTGTCAGGATATTCTAAGGAATCATCCCTACCGTAACATGCTCTCACACCTTCTACAAGCATCGTAAATCTACATTCAAAGCACTCGAATTCTATGCAGGATCACAGTCAAAGCGCCGTGACAAAGACACTTAATCACAAACAAGTCACCATCACTCATGCCGACTTACGGGTTGTGCTTATCATTCCGCACATCGTGCAACCGACTTTGCCACACCTAATGAAGAGACAACCCGCAATTTTAATAGATATTGGCTATGATGAAGCTTTAGGAATCATTACTAAGCACTCTCACGTGGAGCTTAAGAACATTCCTCAACCATGGAGAACCCTCTACATCATCATCACCAAATCGGTCTCTGGTCGTGACAGTGGCTATGAGCATCCCAAGCTCGTGGAACTGCAAATCTTCTGGTCATTGATCAATAAGAAGGACATTGAAATCGAAGCACTGATATGGGATGACATTATGTCATTTCACAAGAAGCTTGGCTCAAAGATTCCCTATGTCAGATACACAAAGCTATTGATCCAAAGAGCACTTGGACTTCATCCTGATATCCCCAAGCGGCTCAATGACCCCGACAATCACGATATGTTGACTGAGCCTATACTATCCGTCAGAATCAAAGAATCGTCTACAAAGAAACAGGGTGCGGTGTTACCTGATCACCTGCTGACTAATGAAATCAAAAAGCTCGAAACGTACAAAAGGTATCGGGTAGCAGTAAAAGAAGGCAAAGTTGGTCATCTTGATGAGAAGTCTTCGAACACCCACACGGAGATCCGAAGAGGCATGACAAGGTCGCAAGCAATCGATAGTCAAAGGAAGTTTCTCAAAAGGAATCCTCCTCGAAAAGGATTGTTCCCGTAAAGGAAGTTGAACCTATTCCCACACCGAACCGCCAAGAAAGCTTTTGGACGAAAGCTCAAGGTACCGATTCGTATGAAGAGATTACCTACCCTAAACCGCAAAGGATGACACTCCATCAAGATCGAAACCTCCCAAATTCAATAGTGAACATGACAAAGGGAAGACTCAGATTTGTGCCTTATGATGCAAGCTCAAGCTCCGAAAGTGATGAAGAGCAACCGATTTATCATACAAGAAGAAGTTTAAATTGCCGACACCTTCAAAAGTCAAGAATTTGCAAAGACCGATGGGTGGCCCCGGAGGATCAAGTGGTGATGTTTCACTCTTCACCGTGATCCCGATGCTGTTAATCGACCCGATAAGGATCCGTGCCACCACTCTGTGCAACAAAGAAACGCCAGGAGGAGTCTACTAATTATAACATTGAGGAACCGTGAAAGGATAAGATCGAGAAAGAAAAGATCGATGAAGAAGCTAAGGCTCGACGGAAGTAAAAGCTAACTGACAAGATAACTAAGAGAATTATGATGATTATCTTCTCAACAATCCAACTCGCTCCAAGGAGGATATCAAGACTCCAAAGGACCCCGAGCCTCCTCATGTCTCCTCATCATCGATTCATCATCTCACTCTTCACCACCACCATCTAAAAGATCAACCAAATCAACATCCAAATCAAGAAGAAACTACTCGATCTTGGATTTCATACTCATGAAAGAATTGTGAAAGTCATCCAACAAGTCAAAAAGAAGGACATGTTCTACGTAAAACCGAATTGGTTTGTCGACCAAATACAAGACTTACATGATGAGAATGACAAGATGCGTAAAGAAAGGGAATTGCTCATGAGTTCATGAGAAGTCATCGCAAGAGGAACCGAACGAAATGATCAAAGGTTACACTAACAAGTACCTTCGATATCGCTCCTAAAGTCACAAAGGAGATGTTTACTGCATAACCATATCCGAATCTTATGCAGATAGCTACAAACTATAAGATCAACACCTTTAACCGCCACAATCAATCCATCCGATCCTCGTAATTTTCTCGACAATGAATTGGTGGCCAAGCTTGTCACACAAATTTCTAAACGATCCGGGACATTTACTCGATGAAGGAAAGTCGTTTCAAGCATTGCCGGACTACCAACTCAAAGAAGCATGTAGATTCAAGCAGAAGGCCTAAACGCCCTAGACGATGAAGATAAAGATCGGATAAGAATGATGAAGCTAAACGCCAAGAAGTCCGTGAATCATCTTCTATGTTACCTCCTCCCAAAGGACTCCTACTCAACAAAGGTCTCCTCCCGTTCTTCACCGATAAACCTCGTGATTCGAAAGTTATCGCCTGCACTCAAAAACCTGATTATTTTGAGTATACGGTGGTGACGATGAGGAAGTCCTTGAGCCCCTACAACAACCCACCTCTCCAAAACAAGTACGTAAACCGTAATCATCATCTAGGCCTTCAAAAGAAGAAGAAGACGCCTCAGATCAAGTCGATCATGGTTAGATGACGATAAAATGAGGAATTTGAATGGTTCTATACTCTTGTTAATAACACTCCTACCTCAAGAAGGTCAAGATTTGGTAGACGGTAACACATTGAGCATGCTAAAATTTCGCAAGAAAAGTTCCATGTGAAGAAGATGACGAAATCCGAAGTTTGCGAATCAAGAATGAAGCATTTCAACCGTTAAAATATCGTCAGAAGTGCCCTCGAGGTCGAATATCACCTTGATAACATTGCTCGAGCTATGTCTAACAACATGGATCGCTCAACCCAAGCAAACATCGACTTCACCAAATGGGACAACCTCCATATTACACCGATCGGTCAAAACCACTACCAAAATTGGCCAACCAGATGAACCTAGGATTCCATTCAGATATTTCTTCAACAAAGATTTGAATTTCTTCTACACGTATGGCGATGGTTCAAGGAAATATGCTACATCTTTGACACTTCCATTCCCAAAGCACCATATACTCAAACCGCATTGCTATCGAGGAAAGAGCTAATCACTTGTTCTCCAACAAAGTGGAAGCATACCACCAAGATGCAATGTAATGGATTCATCATTGGCCGAACGTCAAGAATCTACTACGTGTCGCCTGTTCGTAAGTCTCAACATGCGTTGTTCAAGATTAAGGACATCGCTGCATCAAACACGCTTGATCTTTCGACCAAATGGGACTACACTTTTCTCAAGAAGATTGTGGTCAAAAGGCAAGATGAACGGGATTATGCATTCTCTCAAGTCGACTTTGAGAATTTGTCTATCAACGACATCAAGACATGTACCTTGCCAAAGCACAGTGGTCGCATGAGACAATTTTCAACCAAGTACAACGTGAATTCATCAAGTCATTGCTCATCTTCATCGACGATAGTCATCAAAGAACGGTAGAATATCTCCGCCTTGCGCTGAATCTTATCGACACGTGTCAACTTCACTCCACCTCGCCTGATCTTCTCGACATCAACCAACTCACAATATACACTCATCAAGAAACCATTCGCCGCCACCGCAGCTGAACTTCAACGAAATTTCTTAATGGCGTAGTGATCTCCACAAGTTCGGGGATCACACTTTGAAGATGGTTAGGGACGGATTGGCTTATAGGTTGAAGGATATACGCCAAAAGATTAGGTCTCCTAAGCGATGGAATTTCGTGATCAAGGATGTGAGGAGGATCATCAAAATGATTGATGAAAGGTTGAATAGAAGGGATCGCTTAAGAACTTTGGAAAGCTTTGTTGGTGGTCGCACCCAGATTAACATCATCGGCTATCAACGCCTGCTCGCACTCGGCAACATCATCGGACTTCCCGGTACCCCTTGAATTGCTTCTTCATTATATTTTGGATGTGTAATTTAATATGTCAATGGTTTGTGCACACATAACAAAGGTACAACCCGTAATAGTCAAGAAAGGTCCCCGTGGTACGCTTCTGCCACAATCCTTATAAAAGGAGCGAAAGCTTCTTACTTTGAGTAAAACCTATCAAACCTTTCATTATTCAAGGTTTTGCTCAAAAGAACAAGTACTTCCGTATGATTTTCAAAACCTCAACCGCTTATATCACTTGTTGAGGGGAGTATTTGAATTAAAACTTTGTTCACAAATTGTTCACAAGTGGTCACTCTTCCCAACACTCGAAATGGTCATATTTATTCTCAACCGTTCAAAAATCACATTTTTATATGCCATTTTTTAGGGGGAGAAAATTGTGTGATAAGAAATATGTTGTGTAAATGCAAATGAATCTTTGTGTAATAGACCTAACCAACGAATTGACGGTGCTAAACTGTTAGTAAATCGAAAAGACTTGTCCGGGACGGGTAATAATTTCAAGCTAGTTCGCTAGTAATGTAAACGTGTCTCGCAAAGGACTTGTCCGAGTAGAAACTACCATTCGAGAAACTCTTGGTAGACATGAACTCGACGGTATGACAACCTTTCGAGGATTGTCTACACCTTCAAGGTAGTTATTAGAGCTAGTTGTCACCTAAAAGTCTGTCAATGTAACTCTTTAACTATGCAACGTAACCGTGTCTCATGGAGATTGTCTATCTTGAGTCGATCAATCTCAAAAGTGCTGCTTTTCCCACACAAAGGCAGATTTCACAAAACTCTAAAGCACGCAGGTGGAGGGGAGTATTTCGCTAAAAGATAAAACTCTCACAAGGGTTCAAACATGTTTTCATTTACAAACCCTTTGAGAGATTCTTCACAACAAGGGTTTTAATGGCAACATAGGTTAGTCATGGAGTTATAAGGTGACTAAGGTTAGGAATAACCGTCCTATGATCCGCCAGAGTCGGAGGGATCTACCCAAGGACACCATAAATAGTTAGAATTTAGAAGTCCTTAGGTATGATTGTAAAAGGAGAAAATGAGAATCGAGAAAGAAGGAGTTGAAGAATCAAAAGAAATGCAAAGAAAAGGGTGAAAAGAAATAGCCTCCGTATTATTCAACTTAGGCGCATACCGTGTTCAATTCATATGCTACCGGTTGTCACTTAGTGACGCCGGTATTGAAGATTAAAAGTCGTCATGGACCCAAGTGACGCATGCACTAAACCTTCTTAGCCACTCAAGTTTCTCTCAACGTAAGCTTGTTTCATTCTCACAGGAACCCCACGTAAACTATTGGCTTTCTTAGAGATCACCGGTATTGAAGAAGGAGACCCTCTCCTAGTCTCCGCCAGAAAACCAAAACGCACTATTGAGTCTAGAGCCACGAGATTCATCAAAAGATCTCTTAGAACACTTGACATTTCATCACTTGTTGATCAACAAATAAGATCATCGCTGGTTCATATCGAGTCCTTCACAGATCTTAGCAACTGTCGAGAACATTTATGAGAGGTTCACAACCGTGATCCTCAAGATTGAATGGAAACTCCCGCCAGGTCAACATTAAATGTACTCGACAAAGCAGTCACTTTGGTAACTCCCCGGATTACGCTTAGTATGTCTCAAACGGTCACAACAGAGGTGATGCTTCTGTATACCTCAACACTCATCCGAATCAGATGTACTTCGGCACATCATGTTATCTCACTTGTGGGACTCCAGTTCAGAACGGCCTTTGTAAGAATTAGAGTTGTGTTTCACACTATGTTGTTAACACTCAAGTTCAAACTTGTAAGTGCCGGAATCGCTTATTACTAACCGCTTTGATGTTTTCTTCTTATGGAAGCTCGAGCGGATGATCGTGCGATTCTTCTCATGCTCATGCCAACATCATCACTAATGGAAGTTCTATTCAAAAGCAACACAACAATGTAATGATTCTTCACAAACCAAAGAATCTTCAAAGTTAAAGACTTAAAGAACTTCATCAAGATCAATTCCAACGCCAAAGAGCGTGTGAGCATGTTGAAGAATGACGTGAGACACCAAGCAAACAAGCGTAATCGAGGCGCACTTGATGCGCATAACAACATACTATCACTTTCATCACAAAGAACAATGATCAATGAACAAAGTTAAAGATGAAGTCAAAGCATAACCGCTCAAAGACAACTATCTCTACACCGGGAGATTGTTCGAATCAAGGCAATTCTTCTCACAAGAAAGAAGAATGTCGAAGACGCCAAAGCTACTATTACATCAACGCTTTCACTGCTTTTCATCACCAACACTTGAGGGGAGATTGTTGGAATCACTCCTAAACCTTAATTCAAGTGTTTGTTACTCATATGTAATAGGTAGCTTATTATGGCCTTTATGTTTGTTTAAGGTCAAGCTTATGTAAAGGCCCATAAGCTTAGGCCCATGTCCAATAAGGAAAAGGGAAGGAGTGGAGTGTTGCCTAGCTCCTTGCCTATAAATATTTTGTAAACCTTCATTCAAGGTTGGTTGTTCGTTATTCTTTCATTACACTCACGACAACCGCTTTCCTCTATATCGTGTGTGTGTTTGGATACTTGTTCAATCGCCTCTCTATTTCTTTCTTGTAAGCTTGTGTTGTAAAACTAGTGACCTAACAGTGTGAATTTACTGCATGGTTGATTGATTTCTGAGAATAAATGGTCAAACGGCTCCAAACTCATGTAACATTCGAGCTTCTTCTTATCGGGTCATCTTCACATGGAGTTTTCTTCTAAGAGCTGTCGGTTAACATCTTCACACGGGCTGATTTGATTAATGACAAAGTGCTTCAGCTATGGGCTGATTTCTTAATGAACATCTTTCTGTTCTTGTTTGATTGGGAGGATTTGAGTTAAGGATTTGCTATTTGTATGTTAACGGAATGCAATTGGTGAGTTGAAGATGTTGACTTTCTATTCCCAACTGGACAATCTTGACGAAGGTCGAGTCTACAACTGCTTCTACACTTTCTCTCAAGTGTTAGAAGACTAAAGACGAGTTGCATTTAACAATCTAAAGACTTCTTCTTAACTGGGTCATATCAAACAGATTGTCGGTTTAGGGGAGAGCACTAATCGGAGAGATTGAAAAGTCGATTTAATCCCCAATTAGATTTGCTCATATTCTTCAAAGAAGTTGATTCTCACGATATATCTGTGCTAATGGTATTCTTCTCAAAAGATTTCGAGTATATGGGCTTACAATGAGTTGTCGATTCAAGTATCAAAACCAACAAGGGGAAGGAGACTCGCATCTAAACACAAAGCGAGTAAACTTGATGAACTTAATTCTTCTAAGTGATCAAGATATCCCGGAAGACAAATGTCATGACCGCAGAGAAACTCAAGGTTTTACTCATCAAGGCTTTTAGTGTTATTATTCCAACTACGTGGGAAGTGATGTAAGAGAAAGTTTCAAGATAAAAGAGGTAATATTAGTGTGTGATGATTTCGATGTTATCGCAATCATCGTGAGAGAGAATTGTGTACATTGGGGCGCCACTGTTTACTTGAGTGCTTAATCGATGATTCGTAGATATAATCACTTATTCCGAGTTGACGTCCGCAGAGATAATCGATTCGCATGCTTCTTCAATGTTATCGGTTATTCTCCCTTGGGCATTCGGCACTTCGGTTCTTGAGCTTCATACACTTTCTTCGGGAGAGAAAAGTATACATCGGGTTATTCTTTGGCTATTGGACTTAATCTGCTACTGATGGTATAAGTTTCTCCGTCTTCGGTATATGTGTATTCGGTTCGTGAGCTCTAGTCCAAGAGATTGACCGCATCAATTCATCTACTAGGGGAAGTGGTCTCTTGACAACCTTTGGGGATGCATCTCTTCGACTTCAGGGTAATGAAATATGAGAAGAAATTTCAAGAGTGGATGATACGTTGATGTTCTTGTTGATGATATAACCCCGAACGGAGAATCTCGATTATCGCTCTTAAAAGGAGCAATGGATTTATGATAATGGTGTGCTTCTCAGGCACCGGCTAATGCAAGCTTTAAATAGAGCTTTGAATCAGCTCATCTAATGGATTTTCGGTTTGGGGAAAGCTACCAAAGTCTCACTTTCAAATGGCTCAATTTCTCTTCGATTCAAGAGCCCCGAAGCTTTGGTGGTGGAAGTTTAAGAGATGACGAATTCTATCTTCTACAACGGGCCGATCAATATCCTTATCTCGGTATCAGATCATCATCTTCTTAAACTATATCATCTATTCTATCCAGTAAATATTTATCAAAACAAAATACAAAAATATAAAACCAACAAAAGAAAATAGAAAATATAAAACCTACAAAACCCATAAAATCGAAAATTTGAAAATACCAAAATATGTTTTCTAAAGACATGTCTTCGTATCGATAACATCCGCGGTCTTAGAAATGTCATTCAATAATGGCACGGACCATAGATGAAGTTCGAGCAGGAGGTGTAAATATTCTTTTCCAAAACATGTCTCAAAAACATGGCTTGCGCTTATTTCGATCGTAACCCGTGCTTAAACCATGGCTTGCTATTATTTTCGATAGCAACCCGTTCTTCAAGAAAGGAAAGTGTTGCGCTAAACCAAAATTTTTCAAATATTTCGTGCACTTATCCTAAAAACAAAACAAGGAAAGCATGTCGTCAAAAGGATCGTTGTTCCTACACAAATGTTTTTCCTTCTAAAATTCTTCGAAAAATATTTGTTGTTTTCAAAATGGTGGTAAATGAGTTGCTTGTAAATCAATCAGATTCGTAGTTTTCGTAAAATTGAAAACTCAATCAATGACTTCAACAGATTTAAACTTTTCTAAAAATAAGTCATTGATTGAGGGGAATGTTTTCAAATTTATATCATCTATCGTGCTTTTCTAATTATCCTCGTGCTTAACTAAAAATGATATTTTCCTATGTCGAAGGACTAGGAATTTAGTATATGAGTGTTAGAATTAGATGACTACAGTTTGATAAACACGTTATTCCCATGCCTTTGTATCATCTGATTGATATGTTGAATTGACTTTTATTAGTCGATTATTGTTTGGGTGATGTCGACCACCATATATCTGTATGTGTGTTCACTAACGTATGCAGGTATATTGGTATATAAGAATGTTCCCGATCCGGATCCCACAAATGAAGATGATTGGATGCCGAAAGGAAAGGGTAACTATATCTTGGGTTGACAAATGAAGAAACGGAGCTTAATTTGACTTCTATGGAGAGTTGGCATGAAAAATGCAACGAAGAGGTCTCACCGCATCGTAGATGGTTTTCATCATCAAATGAAGAAACGGAGCTTAATTGGACCTCTATGAAGAGTTAGCATGACAAATGCAACGTCGAAGTCTCACCGCATCGCAGATGATTTTCTTCAAAACATACAAAGAACATCAATGTATGTACCAACCACCTAACGATCTTGTGCAGTGAAAAGTAGTGAATGATACCATTTTCAAATTATTTGTTAAAATTGTTCTAAAATTGAAAATATTGTTTTGAAAATAAGTTGGTCTAAATTTTGAAAATCACCGGACTTCATTTTATCAAATCTTAAGTCACTCAATCATCGACTACGGTCATCGATCGAGGGGATAGTGATTTAAAATAAAATATTTTCAAACAATATTTCCTCAATCAAGTCCGCTTTGTGCAAAATAAGTGGTGATCTAAAGATTTAACGTTATGTCATGGTATGATTTTCTTTAAAACTCAAAGATCTTTCAAATGAAATTTTTTCTCGTTTTGTTTGATTGTGAAATTGTTTTATTTTACTTAAAGATCTCTTAAAAACTATCATACCGACACAAACAATCTTTAATGTCGAAAAATTGTTCCTTATCCATCATTTCTCAAAATTAAATCAAGCCACGCCTTTCCTAAAATTTTCTAAATGATTTAAATCAATTGAGATCACAAATCTCAAAAGGTTTGAAATTTTGATCTGGGAGAGATCGTGATTTAAATCTCAACTCGCTTAAATGGAATTGGTTTTAGTCCTTCAAAGGCACTCCGCCTCCATGTGCCAAACGATTTCATATACATGATGCACATGATTGAGGAGGAGCATTTATCCAAAAACAAGATGAGTATTTAAACCAGCCACATATTCTCCCATGTTTTCTAAACCTAATTAAATCACTTGGGATCCAAAATCTCAAAGGGTATGATATTTTGATCGAGGAGAATTTGTGATTTAATTATGAAATCTAATAAAGGTGATCGCTTGATTCAATTGTGCAGTCGCTTCCCATATGTGCTAAACGCTTTCAATCTCAAGCACATATTTGGGGAGATTTCAAAAGAAAATAAACTTTCAAGGTACAAAGATTTATATGTTTCAACATAAAGTACCTTGATTTATTTTCTAAATGGTTTCTTAATAGCTTTTGTGATCGTGAATGTGCTTCAAAAGAACTCTTTCCTCTATGTGATAAAATGATTTCATACTTGTGTACATATTGAGGGGAGAATTTACCAAAGAGAATCAAATGGCTTTTTCCATGGAAATTGTGATCAAGAATACATTTCAAAGAACTCTTGCCTCCATGTGAAACAATTTCAAAATCATATGCACATGTTGAGGGGAGCATTTCTATAAGATCAAAAACAAGCTTAAGGTACAAAATGCTTTGATATTATATCACAAGTACCTTGATTGATTTTCCAAATGATTTTTCAATTGGTTTCATGAAGAAAAGAACAAATACCAAAAGACCCACCAATTTACTTTATGCATGGTGTTATAAGGATGGTTAGGTTAGGTATTCGCTCCCACGATCCCGCCAGAGCCGTAGGATCTAACAGGACAATCCACTAGATAGTGTAGAGTCCTTAGGTATGATGAAAAAGGAGAAAATGAGAATATGGGAAGAGTGCCGATTGAGACAGAGCTAGTAATCGAACAAACCCAACAAGGTTCTAGTAATGAAGTCTCAAAGCACCAAGGGGTTGAAGAATGAAAAGAAATGAATGGGAAAAGGGTGAAAAGAAATAGCCCTCCAATAATTCAACCTTAGGGCGTAAACTGGGTTCAATACATATGCCACCGGTGGTTACTAAGGTAACGCCAGTATTGAAGACAAGACGTCATGGACCCAAAGGTCGCAATGCACTAAACTTCCCAAGCTACTCAAGTTCCTCTTAAAAGGACTTGTTTCATTCTCACGGGAACCTACATAATCTATCGACTTTCTCTTAGAGATTGTTGATATTGAAGAAGGAGACCTCTCCTAGTCTCCTCGCATAGGAACCAAATGTGCACTATTGAGTCTAGAGCCAAGAGACCATCCACAATATCTCATTAGGACACTATTCTTGAAGACTTGTTGTTTCACACAATGTGGAAAGTAAGAATATAATAAGAGTCCTACGCATTATCCTTGTGGTATTTCCAGAACATCCGAGTGATACGTAAAAGTATTCACGATGAAGATGGAAATCCTTCTAGAGCCAACATCAAACAAGCTCTTGGTGGGTGACATGTGAGATCTTTCATAAGATCAAGCTTGTGACAACTGGATAGAAACGATGGGGCGATTCAGTCTTGAATCAACCTTGGTCCAGGAAATGAATTGACGAATACTTTTGGAAAAACCGTTCGATGTGCAAATCTTCTTTTCTCTAGCACATCGAATGTGTATTCATGTTTTCAAACATAAAAAGTATCTCTGATTGAAAAAATAATTTTAAAAAAACCGTTCGGTGTGCAAATCTCTTCTTTTCTCTAGCACATCGAATGTGTATTCTCTTTCAAATACAAAAAGTATTTTAAATTGAAAATTGATCTTTCTCATAAAACCTTCGTCGTATTGCAAAACTCTTTCTTCTAAGCAATACTCGATTGTTTTCAAATCAACTTTTCATCAATCGCTGAATCTCAATTCCGGGTTCACTCACTCCGTGTTGTCTTCTTTGAGACTTTCCGGTTTGAGAACGCTAGAACAAATTGAAACCCCGTCAAGGAGATTCTTTGAATTATACCGATCACAGCAAGATTTGTATCGATCAACGGGAACCGTGGGCCGTGTACCTCAATTCAACGAAGTGATCAAATACACTTTCGTGTTTTATTGCTAACTATTGTTTGCAGTACATTTGACGGTTGGGTGATCGTAATCGAGAAGTCAATCCAAAGTCGCATGCTCACAAAGATCCACACTTAATTGAAGAAATCATGACCGGTGCATATCTACATAACTCGGCTCGATATTTTTATACTATGCTCACTACGCGCAAATATCATGAACCAAAGAAAGCTTCGCCACTCGATGGAAAGATGTCATGATTCAAAAGTGTGAGCATGTCGGTCCAAAAGTCACAACTTCACATGATGACAACACAATAAAGGGTGATCCGTAGATTTATCGTGGTCGATGATCTCAAAGAAAGCTCAAGATCATCAAGATGTGATCGCTCAAAGACCTCCACCGAAAGTACAAAACTATGCGGACTTTGAAGAATCGCTACTAAAGCACAAAGATTATGGAACTTGAAGAATTGAAGTCTACGATCTCGTAACTAAAGATAAAGATAGAATGCTATGATGCAAAATGTATTTCATGGGAAGTAGCTCCTTGGGGAGATTGTTAGAATTGGAAATTCCATGTGAAAGTGTCGGTCACCCCAATTATGGTCTAGCATATGTTAGCTCGTAGACTTGTAGTTATTTACGTTATTTAGTAGTTAATTAGTTTGTCAAGAGCGTAGAATAGTTTAGAGTAACACCGTGGAGGAAGGATGGGTCTTTACCCATCAGATACCCGATCCACAGCCGTCAGAGGTCGTGGTAGTCTCAGAATATAAATACCCCTTCCATCCTTGGAAGGGTGGTGCTTTCATTAATCTAACCTTTCATTTGTTAGTTTCTCTCTAGAAAACACCTCTCTCTCTTCATCTCTAACCATGGCTATCTTGTTTAATCATCTACCTAGACCAATTCGAATCATCTAAACAACATAAATATACGATCCTAACAGCTTGTATTAAGCTTAAAGGACAGTGGAATTATCCTGTGCTTTTGTTTCTTTTGTTCTTTGTTTCTGTGTTTGTTGTTGCTATTCCAAGTGTTCGCTATTACTATTTGGGTTATGTTGTTGTTTGGGATATTAGTTCTTTGTTGTTCGGGTTCATTATTGTTGTTGCACCTATATATATGCAATTTCAGAAGCAATAAGATTTCTCAACACGACTTCTGAATAAGCGTCAAGAGTAACACTCGGAAGGTATAGAGTGTCTTTGTGTACATCAAACTTACTGCCCTTTAATTCTCTTGTCGTGTAGTAGAAGCTTATTTGACCATATTTGCGCAGAGATGCAATCGATGGGATTAGTTTCTGTGATACTAGGTGAATCGTCGTCTTCTTTTTTATGCTCACTTATTATTGGACCTAAAAAATCCGATATTTTCTCCCATGGAATTTTTTTTATAACCTTAATAGGACGATTAGCCTTTTTTTCCTACACCAAGATGAAATCCCATTCCAAAGACTCGCCTAAGTTTTCCACTAGGTTTTCTCTCTAGACATATTTTTCATGTTGCCATCATTCAAGTCCTCCCGCGGTATTACTTTTTGGTGGGCGTGGTTGATTGATTGTTGACAATCAAATGGTACATGAGATCAAGCAAAGACAAATAGTCTGCCTTAGCGCTATAATTAAAATTTTAGGTGCCAACCGGAAAGGAAAGTGTGCCTCACAAAACTCTTTCAACGTGACAATATATTAACTTGTGATCGTCCTTATGATCATATAAAGTTGATGACAAACTAAGATAGTGTTTGATAACAACTTAAAATGTCTTAATTGAAAAATAGGTAAGTTAATTAAGTCACCAAATGAATATTTGTTTAGTCCTTAAAACTAACATATGACATTCTAGAAAAGCATGAGATAAGGGCTCAAAAGTTCTCATCCCTTTATCCTAATTTTACATATTTACCCTCCCACTTCTTAACCTTATTTCAAAATATGGTTATAACATTAAATTTTTCTAATTCGTATACTTTATTCAAAGACACAAAACAAACAACCATTTATTTATCTACGCATAACATATATCCTGACGACACTTTTAATTCAATGTGACTTAATAAAAAACTAAACAAACAGGCCCTAAAGGTATCTCGTATTTCATTCATTAAACACAAGAGAATCTGGTTCTCGAGCACCATAATATATATCTCTATAAAGTACACCATCGTGTATCAACTTTTTAGACATCAAGGGTGCAATGTCAGCATAGTGCCCAAGAAAACTAAATAATAACAAGCCATCAATTGTGACAATGCAAGCCAATGTGTCTTGGTCAAGATTCATATACTTGCGGTAACAATCGGGAATTATGGGCTCGTTCTCTTTGAGCCTGCTGATCACCAAGGAGTCAGATGATAAGACTTGTTCCATGTTCATTGTTTAAGATAGATTTAACGGCAACAACTTTTAATTTTACCTCTCCATTTGGTAAAGATGAGTCTCAAAGTGGTGGTATGGTTCCAATACTATAGCCGGAAGTACATAAGCATCGGGCTTGAAATGGCCCGCTTATAGATTTTACAACACTAAACACGTAAACTGGAACGTCGCTGATGTTGTTATATGACTCGTCATTGAAACTCTTGCTGATTTGATTCACCCATCTTTTCTTGCTAAGATTGCCACTCAAAATCAAAGTGTGTTTCATAGTTCGTTTTTGCTTGAATATAACCAAATACACTTCATATTTATACTTGTGAAGAAGGTAGGAAGCTGAATAAAGTCGATTAAAAGAAAGTAATGGAAACTGTACGTTTAAATCAGGCATTGTCGTGATTTTTCAAAATTGATGGCATAACAATAAGGTACCACCAAAACATAGAAGGGCCAAATTATTTTAGGGCTTCAAGCGTCCCAAGCCCATAACTCTTTGGATCATCAAAATAGTCTTTGTCAAAAGAAAATGTTTTGTGTGCGATGTTTTGGTGAATAGTTATTATATTTTCTGATTATTTAGTTGGTGATTAAATATATTCTTGTGCTTATATGTCTATGTGACTAAATATGTCTATTTGATTAAAATATTAAATAGATTCTTGTTGTTAAAGAAGGGGAATTCATTTCTTAATTTAGCTTCAAAGAACTAGACAAGATGCTTTTGGTATAAATGCAAAGTATTGTTTGTAAAGTAAATTGCGTATCTAGTGATAAAAATTTAATTAGATCACATGTAATAAAAGAGTAAAAAGTAGTAAACAACCAAAAGAATTAGAACACGATTCGCTTCACCTTTTCGTTAGGAATCAAATTAGTCGCTAATTATTTACGAGTAAAACACATGTGAAAGTGATATCTTTGCTTATACTTTTTCCTTTGTGAATACGAAGATTTGATTCCTATGGGGTTGTTTAGGACCTTTGTTTAAAAGAAATTTTCGTATAAGAAATCTTAATCTTTTGGTCACAAAATGGTTCTGAATTTCCAATACATTTTATTTCTCTGTAATGATCATTTCAAGTAATACTAATATAATTGTAGGCCACATTTCGCGATTAATAATAAGTGTAGTTCTGATGGAGTTCCGGAGCGAATTTGCAACTTAAAAGAAACCTAAAACAAAGACAAATGATAGGCACTGCCTGTGTTCTTGTTTTTGCTATTCAATCTTACATTCCTCTAGTCTTTGTTCGTGTGGAATTTACTCAGTGCTCCGATACTCTATGAGTTCAAGAGTCATCAGAACACTTGGTTGCAACTTTCATCGCGTCCATGATGGTGTCCAGTGTTTTGTTTCCTCGCTGTGTTCTGTTTAAAGCTAGGTGCGGTATCGGGTTGTATAAAATAATATGAGTTTCAGTTTTCCTTCTTTTTTCCCTTCCGTTTCTGTTTGGCCTATTAGCCTCATTTTGTTGATTGCTTTAGAAAAATATTTTGCTCTTCAACAAAATACACAGGCCTGCTTATTGTCCACCAATTCAAAAAGTCAAATTCGTCTGTATTTAGTGCATGTGCATGGAAAGTTGAAAACAAGAATCTGTGGGTTCATATGTGTATTTCAAGAAACAATAATGCTACACCATACCAATTGACAAATTAAAATATTAAATATAGACGAATTTGAATACTATTTTTAAGTAACCAAGTGACAAATAGAAATAGTTTTCTTAAACCATCGTCCTCTATGTTTGACTAAGCATATCAAAATATCAACCATTACTAGTCCATCTATGATATATTTTACTAGTAATAAAATTTAGTTCTAGTTTGAATATTTGTCATTGATGACCAAATCAACCACATATAAATTCAAACATACCAAAGTGTACTCAACATATATTACGACCAAAGAAACCCTATATATACACCACAAACTTAACTTTTACTTGGTTTGCCTCACTATTTATTTTCTAAAGCACAAATTTATTTTCCCAAAATGACCACAAGACCTTCTAGTAATATATACTCAAACAGTAAACCACCTCAGCCATCACCAAGAACATGCTTATGTTCTCCAACTAATCATCCTGGCTCGTTCCGTTGCAGCCATCATAGGAAGCTCCAAAGAGTCCCTAGCCGAAGGGTGGCTAGCCATGGTTCATGGGAGTTGGCAATTGTTGCAAAAGCCAACTCAATGAAGACGTTTCTTCGGATCATGATAAATCCTTCTAGCCGTGATCTTCAAAGGAGGAGGAATTTTCAGCAGAAGCCTAGTAGGTTTTGCTTGTTGAATGGTAATCGAAATAGACTCGCAGCAGTTTGCTGATCATGAAACTCTGGTTGTATTTGGGAACTGGTCGATCATTAAAAAAAAGTTTTGGATTTATTCATTTTTAATATTTTGGATTCGTTATTTGTGTAATTAAACTACAGTATTGTATATATGAGCATGTGTAAATATATATGAAACAAAAGAACAAATATATGTGTTTTTTTATGGTTTCTAGGATAATCTTGCAAGGAGGAAATGTAGTCTAGGATTTATAGATATCCATAGAGTTTGTAATGCCTTTCTCAGGCAGGTTAGATAATGTTGTGGAGAGATTATCTATACTTGGTTGAGAAGGGAAATGTAGCCATTGATGGGATGAACTAGCCCTAAGTGATACTGCAACTTTGATGAAGCCCCTTTGTGATAGGATCATGAATGACCTGTGTGAGGTTGCAGCTGCATTTGGTCTTCATGATAATCTTGCAAAGAGGAAATGTAGTTAAATTGCTAGTATATCTTAGGAGCTTGGTGAAATGGTGAATTCAAAGTGAATGCAGATTGTATTAAGGTCGTGCATGGCAGTATGTTTAGGGCCAGTGTTTGTGTCTGTATTTGAGATTGGATATTGTTGTCTTCTTTATTATTTGTTGCTCTTTATAGGATGTTTGGGACATGTCCATCTTTTTTTAAAGGTGCTTATAGTGTATATATTGTTATGGAGTTATATATTTTTACCGTTTCATCAGAAAAAAAAATTAAAAGAAAAAGATTATTACGAAGTATAATGCACATTTTGCTCGAAGGTGAGTGTTCTATACACTAGTAGAAAAACTGGGCTTTTCCACCGTAAAAAATCATTCGTTTTCTTATTGATTAGCGACAATTTACACACTAGTTTGTTGGCCAACATATTGCCCGTGAATTGAATTAATGTCCAAAAGACAACGAACCGACTACTCATATAATATGACTTATCAACACCAGGTGAATCGTTGAGGTATTAAAAGGATTTCTGGAAACTATAATGTGCTTCGTATCCAACATGATCGGTCATATATGAACCTGTTATAAAATAAAAAAGAGTTTCCAACAAATTTAAATTTAAAATCAGATACAGTGCTCATAGCTGCCTCTTCAAAATGTCACTAGGACAATTGCCCCAACGTTCATGTTAACATGACCCTTTAGATCGAGGCCATTTATTTGTTATCAATATTAAAAGAATGGCAACAACAATGTCATATTCGTAATAGATTTATCATTAATATAGTCTGACTTGCTCTAGGTTTTCCTAATAAAAAAAGAAAAAATATTTATTTTGGTTTTAGAAGTAAAGAAAGAAGAAGAATAGAAGGTGTTATTCCAAGCAAGTGGGAGGACCAATACTTGTGCTCAACGGCATATTAAAAGAGTCAACTAAAATCATCTTGGCCACTAAAATTGAAATACTATTCTTTATTGACCCATTCTTATTCTTTATTCCAACTTTCTCTATTGGTGGTCCTTTTAAGAGACCTTCCATAACTTTTTAAGAACCGTTCTTTAAAGGGTCCTTAATTACACGCTAAACCATTGATGAAATTAATGTAAACACGTCGACAAAAAGTGTTTAGAACAAACGTTTTGAAATTTCATGCCACTTTCATTTCGAAAAGTTACTTTCTTACAAAATGATTATTGATAAACAGAAACTACACGTACACGGTTTAAGAAGGATCAATAATTATGTAGTACTACTTGTGGAAGATAAATTTTCTATGTTAGAAGTTTTCTATTAATTAAATTAGTAGTAAACATTAACTTTTAAATATATCTTTGAGATGAATTTTACTCGCACTAAACAACTAATTATAGAAGATACACACGTATTTGATACTAGATAAAACTCGCGCAATACGATGGTTATAACAGCAAATAATTATACTTGCGAATGTGTTTTTGTGTGACCCTTGATTTGCGAGAAAAAAAGTCTATAATTTATAACGGAAAACGAAAAAAATTTAAAGATCAAACAATATTTAAGCTACTAACTTAGTGGTACATGTTGTTACCATTTTTAATTAAATGTATTTTAAAAACTTGTCAGCAAGGCATATTAAACTATGATTTTGTACCAGTTAAGCAATTCAGGAGTAATTTAGGCAAAACACTTTACTTAATATTGAAGTTTGAAGAATGAGAGAATTTATGCCATAAGGCGGGAAAAGTTGTTAGTTCTCATTAGAATGAAATGAAGTTTACAACACTCTATTTATAGAACTACTGCTTACTTGTACTGTACTACTACTAAAACTAAGGCTTAAACATTATTACTACTACATATATACATTGGCTAATTACATGACTCCACATTTCACTTGAGCCTTCGATGAAGCTTTAACTTTGTCGGCTTCGATTCTCACCGAATCGCATTCTTATTCTCACGAGCTTGATTCTCACGAATCGCATTTTGATTCTGTTGAGCTATGTTGTTGATGCGATGACCTCCTTTACCCCCACAAGTTGGCAATGTGTATGGATCACATATGCCAAACTTGGATAAACATGTATAGGGAGAGCCTTTGTAAACCTTTGGTGAGAACATCCGCACTTGGAGTTTGTAGGATGAACATAGAAGAACTTGGTGATTCTTGATTTTATCTCCGACAGCGATACCAATTTCAATGTGTTTGGTTCGCATGATGTATGTGATTGGAAGCCAATGCTATGGTGGATTCATTGTCACAAAAGATAGAATAGGAGTAGGAGTATTGACTTGCAGATCATCAAGAGACATTGAAGCCGTAAGTTCACAAGTACAACTGCAAGGGCCATGTATTCACTTTCAGATGACCGAAACCACCGCTTGTTTCTTGGATGACCGTGATATTAAGCAAGGACCAAGAAATGTAGCATATCCTCAGAATCGATCTTCTAGTGATGGGACAAGATGCCCACCACCGCCACAATAAGTCGCTAATCAAGATTGTTGGTTCTTGGAAAATGTAGACTTGACCAGACAAAGTTTGATATATCTTAAAACTTTGTATAAAGCATCCATATGAGCAATCCTTGGAGCATGAGAGAATCAACGAGGGCTCGAGTGCAAATGATAGATCGTGTCTAGTAATGGTGAGATAAATAAGCTTGCCAACCAGCTTTCCTCAGAAAGAGATGGATCGGAAGAGGTTCTCCATCTGTGAGATTAAGGTTCTTGAGTGGGTCCAATGGAATAGTAGAAGGTTTATGATGAAGAACATCTGCACATTGTAGGAGATCCAAGGCATATTTCTCCGGGACATAACAAGGCCTGTTGAATTATGAAGAATCTATATGCCCGTATAATAATGAAGAGGACCTAAATCTTTATGCCGAATCGGTTGTGAGATGTTGTTTGATGGATTGTATCAAGGAATGATCACTTCCAAAGGAGAATGATATCATCTACATAGATGAGTAAAGCGTCAAGGAGTTATCTTTGGTGAGAGTAAAGAGGAAGTATCTGCATAACTTTGATGAAAGCCCAAGGATAAAAGAAAAGTAGTTAGCTTGGTGAACCATTGTCTGCTTGCTCGCTTGAGGCCATATAAGGATTTCTTGAGTTTGCACCATGTTTGCCGAGGTAGGAGTGATGTATCCTCGGGAAGAGACATGTAGACTTCTCATGTAGATCTCCATGGAGAAAAGCATTGTTGATGTCTAGTTGTTCAATAAACCGCCTATGTACACCACCGCAAGAAGAGCTCGATCGAAACCATTTTGGCAACTGGAGCAAAAGTCTCTTTGTAATCTATGCCTTCCTTCGGTATAGCCTTTTGCAACAAGCCTAGCCTTGTGCTTGTCTATGGTACCATCCGATTTGAACTTGATTCTATAGACCCATTTACTTCCGCTTGGTATCTTTCCGGTGGTAGAGTGGTGACTTCCATGTTGAGTTTGTTTCTAAAGCCTCAATTCCTTTTCATTGCTTCTACCCACTTTGGATCTTTAGATGCTTGTGAATAATTGTGTGGTTCAAGGTGGTGTTTATGTTGTGAATTAGATGTCTAGTGGATGGTGTATGAATGTTGATATAATTAATGTAGTGAGTGTAGTGATGTTTTGTGATGTTATGAATAAGTGACTTTGGAAGAGTGCATTGATAGTTTGTTAGTTTGATGGATGGTTGCTTGGTTCTGTGGATACTTTGTGGTAATGGAGGAGTAGTGATAGGAGGAGTTTCGAAGTGAAGTAGAAGAGGTGGTAGTATTAGGTGTGGGTAATGGATTAGGTAATGTGGTAGATGGATATCCGTGTGTGTAGAATTTGATGGAGGGATCAATGGTTGGTGAATTGTTGGTGCAAGTGAGTGTGAAATGGTGAGTCGATTGTGGATGTAAGTGGAGATGGATCAAGATCATTGGTGATTGTGGGTGAGGAAGGAAAACAGGAGATTGGTTGGATCAGATGAAATGGGTGGTGGTGAGTGTGTGATATTTGATGGTGAATGAGCAAAGGGAAATTCAGTTTCATCAAAGAGCACATGTCTGCTAGTGATAAGTTTATGTGTGTTGGGATCATATAAGACATATCCTTTTTGTGTGAATGAATAGCCAACTAGAATGGTGGGAATGGATCTTGGATCAAGTTTGTCTGGACTATGATGATGTACAAAGGCTCTGCATCCAATAATTCTGAGGTGATCAAGTGATGGTGGTTGGTTATGTAAGAGTTCATATGGTGATTTGTCATGAATTGGTTTGGAAGGTAGTCTGTTGATGAGATAGGTGGCTGCAAGGATGCAATATCCCCAGAAGTGGTTTGGAAAATGAGCTTGGTGTTTTATTGCTCTTGCAATTTCAAGTAATTGTCTGTTTTCTCTACTCTAGCATTCTCACCGGGGGTGTTGGGACATGATGTTTGGTGTAGAATACCATTAATTTCAAAGTAATCCGAGAGAGAGGTATTGGTAAATTTGCACCATTATCACTTCGATTGTTTTGATGGTTGTGTGAAATGATTTTGAACATAAGCACGTAATGTTTTGATATTGGAAGGTGTGAGTTTTGTTTGGCATTAAATAAGTCCAAATGCTTTGAATGATCATCAACTATGGTGAGAAAATATTTGCATTTGTTAACTCGATGTTTATATGGACCCCAAACATCAATGTGAATAAGATCAAACAAATGGTTTGCATATGAAGTACTTGTGTGAAAAGGTAAAGCTTGTTGTTTTGCCAAAGGACATATATCACAAACCGAATTTGAATTACATTTGAACAATGATGAAAGTGATTTTATTTTCTTAAGTATAGTGGTCAAGAGTGACCAAGTCCGAATGCCATAAAGTTGGATTGATGTTGGTGTGAAGGATGGTTGATGAGCTGGTATGAGTAGAAGGTCTTTGGTGAGATGAAGTATGCACCATCACGAGGGTGCCATGTGCAATCCTCTTGTTCTCGTCCCGAAAATGCGATGAAGCGCTAAGGTGAGTGAAATAGATGTTCCATGTAGTAGTTTGCTCACCGAGATGATATTGTATGTGAATATGGGAATGTAAAAGACATTATGTAATGTTATGTTTGCATTGAGGTGGTCGATCCATAGGTTGCGACTTTGATTGTTTTGCCATCGTGAAGGGATACAAGGACCGGTGTAGTGAGTGTGAACATTGTGCATTAGAGCGAGTGTGATTGAGATATGGTCGGTTGCACCACTATCAATTATCCAAGCATCTTTAAAATCGAGAATGAGAGTTGCAATAAATTTAGGAATTTTGAGACTAGTGGAGGAAAAGATACCTTGGAAGGATTTCCTTGGTTGTTTTGAAGCATGAGTAGCACCCGATTGAGCCGGTTTTGAATTGATCCATTCTTGCCGATACATGATTCTGTGGTGCCTCTTGAGCGCTGGAGTAGAAAGTTGTGTCTTTGTGTCCTCCCGTCCAACCACCATGTTTACACCATTGTGGTCCTTGGATTGGTAAATTTTGGTGTCTCGTGATGGTTGGTATTTCCATGAAGAGGATGACTGCTGGTATCCCACAATTTTGTAGCATTCCTCTTGTACATGACCTTCTTTACCACAATTTCCATAGTAGACACCTTTCTTAAAGGTGCTTTTCCTTTCTGAGCTTGAGCTTAGGGTTGAACCATTGGTAGTGTTTGGATGAAAATTGTTTCTTTCTGATTGGTAATTGTTCCTGAGTTGGGAGTTTTGATATGAGTTTCTTGGATTAGCATAGGTGTTGTATCTTGGAGCAGAGTTGGTTTGTGGTCTTGCATTGGTGGTGTAGGAATTGAGGATGGTAGAGGTCATTGACTTAGGAGCAGTTCCTTCTCTTTGCTTCTCTTCTTGTCTCACCATGGTGTAAGCTTTTGCAGCTGATGGAAGAGGTTGCATCAGAAGAATTTGACGCCTGACATTAGAGTAACCTTCATCCAACCCCATCAAAAACTGAATTAGTCTCTTTCTTTGATCCTTTTCACCATTAATCCTTCCATTTTCACAAGTACAACTGCAAATACACATGTAAGGTGCCTCCAGTGCATCATATTCATCCCATAACCCCTTTAATTTGTGATAATACACTTCAACACTGGAATTGCCTTGTTTCAACTGAACCATGTCATTTGTCGGTTGGAAGATTCTATGACCATCAATTTGAGCATAATGTTCTTGCAATTCATTCCATAATTTTGACACGTAATTGATGAAATTCAAGTTGTTATCCGCTCACTAATCGATTCAAGATCCAAGAAATCAACATATCATTGTTTCTTTCCTGCATTGCTCGGAGATCCGATTCCACCGATGGTTCCGGATACTCTCCTGATGATTTTCATTTTATTCTTGGCATTGAGTGCTATGGTGATTGATCTTCTCCAGAACCGTAGTTATCTCGATCCAAGGAGTTTCTTGGAGATGAGAATGAGTCCTGGATGATCTGTTTGATGTAAAAACAGTGGGTGATTTTGTGTGATTTCAGCATCAGTAGTTGTGGTAGTGGTTGCAGTTGTGGTGGTGTTTGTTGTGGTTCCCGCCATATATACATTGGCTAATTACATGACTCCATATTTCACTTGAGCCTTCTGATGAAGCTTTAGCTTTGCTGGCTTCTGATTCTGATGAACTGCATTCTTATTCTGCTGAGCTTGATTCTGCTGAACTGCATTTTGATTCTGCTGAGCTATGTTGTTGATGTGATGACCTCCTTTACTTAATTTTAGATTATTCTAAGTTTCAAAAATGAAAAATACACTTATTATAAGTTTATAACCGTTTTATAAGTAATAGTGATAGCGTATGTATTTTTCGAGAGGTCCATTTAGGCAAAGTTTTCTTTGTAAACAAATTCATAATAATAATAATTTATATTGTGAGTTGCACTGAATTTATGTTTAAGTCATAAATGATTAAAATTATAATTTACATTCTAAATTACATCGAATTTATCTTTAAGATCTTACACTAAATTGAATATAACTTGACATAAAAAGTTAAAGAAGCGTGAACGTAATAGCTACTAACTCGCTCTTTGTTAACTTTTATGTGGTCTACATATATTGACTAGTGCTCGTTCAGGAAAACGACAAATATCAATTTCACAAACACATTCAAAATACCAATTTTCTTCAAAAATCAAAATACCATAAAACTCGCAAACTTTCACGATTATTTACGATTTTTCCAAAATCGCAAACTCGCGATTTTTAAAGAAATCTAGCAGTTTGCGATTTTTGAAAAATCTAAAACTTTGCCATTTTTGAATCTGAGCAAACTGCGATTTATAAAGAAATCTCATGAGTTTGCGATAATTTTTAAAATATCGCAAACTTTGCGATTTTTCTTAAAAATGCAAATTTTCTGATAAGACAACAATGGATGGTGTGTTGGAGTATGTCGTTAAATTGTGTAAAACGACACTAATTTTGCCATTGTTGTCTTATCCGAACTAAAATTTGCATTTTTAAAAAATCGCAGTTTGCGATGATATTTTAAAATTATCGCAAACTTCATGATTTCTTTAAAAATCGCAAAGTTTTCTAGATTTCAAAAATGGCAAGTTTGCTTAGATTTTTCAAAAATCGCAAACTGCTAGATTTCTTTAAAAATCGCAGTTTCAATGATTTCAAAATTCAATAAATAAAGAAAGCTGAGTTTTATGATTTTCGATTTTTGAAAAATTCAGATTTTCATGTGGTTGTCAAAATTGATATTTTCATATTTCCTCTAAACCGAAATATTAGATTATTTTAGGTATGAAAAGTTATTAACTTATTATAACTCATAAAGTCATAATCTCAAGATGAAACTAGATGCTTCGTGTTCAAAGAATTAAATATCTTGTCTAGAACATTTTACCTGTGATAACTTGTATATTAAGGATCAACACTTGTACTGTAATCTAGAAAGTGCATGGACTATCCTAAGAAAGGACATTTAATAAAGTGGGGTATAATAAGAACCTAACAAAAGGCCCATAAAAAAGAATATTAGTTTAGTGTCTATAATTTAATTCTTATTAACAATAAATCAATTATTACTACTATTGTTTATTTTTATTTTTTTGGTAATTATGGTTTTTGACTTTTTGATCGACTAATACACGGGCTTAAACTTA
>CM040238.1:12266206-12318913 GCA_022545495.1 Chrysanthemum lavandulifolium | reverse complement strand
CCTATTGTTTTGTCGTATGCTATATCTATCATTTCGCACTAGCACACATGCACTTCCGGAGGTCTCGTTGGAAGCAGTCTCTCTACACACGGGTTTACCACGGTGTAGGGTAGGATCTCTACATTTTACCTCCCCATACCCCACCTAGGCGGATTGGGTCATTGTTGTTGTTGTGTAGTTATACACCGGTATACGCGATGGTTTTACATCAAATTTTATTATGTATTAATCAATTTGATGAAATTTTGATTTTGTTTAAGCGACATAATGTGAGTTTTGTGTTGTTTAAATTTAACTATTGATATCATATTCTAGATATTATGTGTGTTTAATAGTATAACGACTCTTAAAAATGCTTTCTAGATATCTTATTTAACTTTAAAAAGAAATTACATGCGTCGTTGTTATATGTACAATCTTTTGTATTTATTTTCATCTCGGAGAACCCATGGATCTGTGTATTTTTCTTAATAATAATTTTAGCCGTAATTTAGTTATTCGTACGTGTGGGTTAAACTTAAAAAAAGGAATAACATGGTTTTTATTGAACGTAAAAATAAACACATTTTCGGATATCCTTACTTATTGTCATAAAGAGGAATAACATAAGTCGCTCGTATACGTACAATCTCATGTATGTATTTACGTATCACATTAACTCGTACTTTCTTTTTAATATTTATAATATTTACGTATCAAATTACACGTTCGTCCTTGTGGTTTGCGTTGACCGCGAGGTTTAGATCCTTTGACCAAAAAAGTTGCAGTTAGTCCTTAAGTGTGAAACGTTATGCACCGTTAGTCCCTCCATCCATCTAGGCCCACCAATTCCCACTAACGTCCGTTAACTAAGGTTTTTAAAAGGGTATATCCGTCATTTCCCTAGCAACTAGCATTTATACCAATTTTTAAAGTAAAAATTACATAAATCGTCCAAAGTGGTATATCACCACTTACCCATTTCCCTAGCAACTTTATTTTTCTTCCAACCGATTACAAGAAACAAATTAACTCTCAAATTGAACTCATCACATCACAAATTTACCACTAAAAATCAGCAGCAGTACCCAGTATGATCTTGAATCGAGGCCAAGAACCAACCGGACAATTATTTGCTTGGCTAAAGTCTTACGCCAGAGTACGTGTGTATGCGCCTAAAGGCTTTGTTTTTTTGCGTAAACGAGAAAAGGAGATGAAGCGAAATAAGTTTGATCGTGACCAACAACATCATGACCTCATACTCTTGGTCTTCTTCCTTGGTCCTTATGATTATTACTAAGATCGAGAAGAAGAAGAAGAAGAAGGATCGACCAAGATTAAGACCAAAACCAAAATACCAAACACCAAAACTTCTTTGGACTTGATTAACTTTAACATCATCGGTCCATGGACCTTTCGTTAAGTAAATATGACATTTAAGCATTCAACGACCTTCAACATCAAACAATCTATCCAAAACTAACCTTTATGTCATCTCCATTCCACTATTCGGACCTACATGACTCGACATAAACTAGAACAAAATTAAAATATTGTCATGATCTCGGTTTGGTTTCTCTCGTATCTCATATGAGATGTTCAAAAACCTTTAAAGAACTTGATAAGCGAGAACAAACAAACTCATCATTGATCTACTCATCCACCGCAAACCAACCATCATCACAAAACCGAAACAATTTAATAATTAAAAAGGTAACAAGATCTCGTTATCCTTCCGTGCTCTCAAAACCTTTACAAGATCATTCACACGAAAAGGTTATCATCATAGATCTTTGATACTATCCGAATATATAGAAAGTTCAATAACAAAATGTTATTTTCTTTCTTAGTTTCGATTGATGAGAAAAAGTAAAACAATAACACTTAACCTACGAGAGACCTTATATTAGATCTTGAAGCCGAAAATGAATCTCACCGGGAACTATTGATTCACAACATACTCATAAATAGATACGTGAGATCTTTAAAAGCCCAAAAGATCATATTTAAGGTTTTCGACTAAACAATTGAGTGTGATATTTCAATTGTCTCGATACTTGTGAAGTGATGGATTTATTTGATCCGGGTTTGAGAGTTGGAAGAGAAATATAAATGTTGGTGGCAGGAAAAAGGGTGTCATGGGAAAAAGAGAACCGGTGGTGCGTTGTGGTGAGGTGGTGGTGGCACGTGAGTGTATACCAAGAGGTGGGTGAGGGTTTTAGCGCGTGACTGGTGGATCGGAAATAGGGAGAGTGGGAGTGTTTTGAGGTGGGTGGTGTAGTGTGGTAGGCGGCGGTGTGGCGGTGGTGGTGGTTTAAGGTGGTCGTGGCTAGGTTAAAGAGAGAGAGAGAAATGGGTAAGTGGTGATATACCACTTTGGACGATTTATGTAATTTTACTTTAAAATTGGTATAAATCTTAATTCTTAGGAAATGGCGGATATACCCTTTTAAAACCTTAGTTAACTGACGTTAGTGGAATTGGTGGGCCAGATGGATGGAGGACGAACATGCATAACGCTTCACACTTGGGCGACTAATCTGCAACTTTTTTTAGTCGAAGACGAAACCTGCGCATATAAACCACAAGGACGAAAGGTGTAATTTACTCTTAAATAAATATACAATGTTAATAATAGTTATTAATAACAACAACATAAGTTATTTCAAAATTAAGATTTTTGATTTGTTACTAGAAAATTAATTTTCTTATTTCGTATCTTCTCTGATTTTAAATATTACAAGTTATAACAATCTAGCCTATGATTTATCGCAAAATATATCTTTTGATATTCCTTGAGGCCTCTTAATGTGAACACTCAAATATATAACACTGCATCGATGAGATATTTAACTAATTATAATAATCTCTAAAAGACGAAATCATATTCATATTAGCAAATGGAAATAGTACAACATTAAGATGCAAAAACTTATTGACCCATACGGGGTATAAACTAAATGCATTCGTAACAACAGAAATTCTAATAATATGCTCATATGTCATAAGTGAATTGCCTGTATCAAAGATAGTAAATGATTATTCAATATCACCCTCATCACTTGATGTATTCATAAACGGCCCTCAACAGCCGGGGACGGTGCACCGTTGGTGCATCCATGAACGGCCCTCAACCATGGGGATGGGGCACTCATGGGTACAGCATCTGGAGTTGGAGGAACCGCCCCTTAGAATTTGAAAATGGAGTGTTTGTAAATTGTGGAGGTGGTGTCAGTGATAATCGAGCACAATTCAATTGAAGGACTCGAGAGAAAAACGGATTGAAAGGAAACAACATAGACCAACATCCCGAAGTTATTTTATTGGCAGCTTTGCAACAAGTTGGCCCGATGCCAAAACCAATTCGGCCACTTTGTACAGCCCTTAGAATTTCACCGTTGCAAAACCCGAGATCAAACATTGCATCATAACATTCCACCAACGCCTTTGAAGGCCTAGGAGAAATAGCGGATGATGTTCGCGCTAGCCCTTGAGAGATTAAAGATACTAAGCAAACTGCAAAAAGCAAAACCCTTGATTTCGAAACCATTTTTAGACTTGATATCACATTTTGAGTCTAAGCAGCGATTCATTTATATAGTAGAATTTTCAACAATTAACCATTTGAAATTATGAGTTGACTATCTGTTACATTTAAATCCGTCTTATAAGTACAAAAAGATACTATTACATTTTATCAAAATATTACCATTTTGGGCAAATTTATTTTCAAATGTCATAACTTCTTATGCATTCTACGAAAATTGATGGTCAAAGATAGTAAAGCATTGCATTCACATTATTTGTCAAATGGGAAAATTATCATGTAATATAGTTACTGTGTGCATTTACTCTATGTGAACTGTTAAAAACGCGTATCCAAATGTGGTTGGAGAAGACAAAAGTGCTTTAAAAGATAAAGCAAGACCCACGTAATATAGCATGGTCTTTCATGACTATTTTTTATCGAACAAACGTTTATTTTAAATATTCGCTTATTTATCGTGCCGAATAATTTATAACATAGTAGATATATATGTATTTAAAAAGTAAAACATCTAAATTATTAATAGTGTAAATAGTTAAGACTTTTATTTTTCAAATTTAATATTGAATTTGTGGTTATAAATTTAGTGAGTTTTCTTTATAAAGAATTTATTAAAATATATCATTATTAGAGAGTCTTATATGGTTTAAATTAGACTTATATTTTCAAATTTTACATTAATTTTCTAATTTTCTTTTATAAGTAATGTTTTTGTCTTAAAATTTTAAAACTTCCTTTACGGAAGTCTCAAATCTTTATAATACAATATAGATAAAATGATACATTTGGATTACGAAAACTATACAAAAGAGGTAAAAAAAAATGATTCTAAAAAGAATGTCTTGTACTCCGTAATATACTTCGTGTAGTTCTGTATTTATCCTTCAATGACATGACCAAATTTATATAGTTAAATGGTTGATCATCTATAGATATGTACATAAAAGGAAGATTACATTGGCATGAAACTAGCTAGCAAGTTTATTAATTTTGAAATTATTAAATATGGAAATTACTAAATGTGTCACTTAGTTAAAAGTGACAAAAACCAGTAGTGTAGAATCATACTACGTAGATAATTACGTACCGATACTTTATGCCTAGTAATTTACTAAGAAAACTCATTGACGAGGTTTGTAAAACTAAACCTTCTCAAATAAGGAGATTATTACGTATCATGTTTCACCAATGTATGTTATCTGAGATATCTGTTTCATAATTTATCATGAATGGTATTATGGTATTATGCATGTTATCTGGGAACCATTGCGGAGACACAAGGGCACAGTAGGCGACAAGAATTTGGTTACTTTTGTAAGTTGACTCGTAGCAACAAGAATTTCAGCACAGTTTTCTTTTTGAAAAAAAAAAAAAAAAAAATTGTTCGCCCTTTGACAATAACTTTTACTCCACCCTTGAACATCGAACTATATGCTTGTTCTGAGAAAACAATGTAATACTATTATAAATCCTAAAACATGGATATTTCTGAAAAGGAATAGATTAAGGCCTTTACCGCCCTAAATTTAAGCAGAACCGTTCAAAGGCCACTTATCCTGAAAGGAACAGATTAAAGTACTTTAGGGTAGACCAAATTTTGTACAAGTACATGATTACAGCACCAGGTACTTTATTTCAGATTTATCTCGTTACACAGGGTGTCCAACAATTTATAAAATTTTGAGGGCCTCGGAAAAATTTTATAAATTGTTTGACACCCTTAATCTTAACGAGTAATCTGAGAAATAAATACCTAGTGTTGTAATCATGTACTTGTACAAAATTTGGTCTACCCTAAAGTACTTTTTTACCGCTCTAAATCTAAGCAATCTAGCACTTGAGCTCTGGTTTATCTTGTCTCACAAAATCACAAGTCAAACATTTTTACATTTGCTAATGTTAGTCAACTTGGGTAAAAAAGACAGAAAAGAAAACAATGAACAAGTGATATATGTTAACATGTCGACTGCTGCAGATGATTTATAAAAATGGGCTGAAAATATGATTGTAAAAAACTGAGTTTATTTTTTTAAAAGACAAAGCATTACACTCACACTATATAATACAGATACACCATCCCCAATGGACTTGAACTCGCAACCTTTTTGTTTGACCAAGTAACTGCAACAAATATTAACAAAATACGAATTTAAGATCATCTTGTAACTCACAAGACGATCTGGAGCTAAAGTGAGATCAATTAAATTAGAGAAAACCAATCCCAGTAAGTCGCTAAAATGAACTGACACAAAAACATGAGAATACAAAAATTTGTCGAAACTTACTATATATAGATCAATCTGTTGCAGCCTAAAAAATTCAAGCAAATGCAAGTGTGTATTTGGTGTGTGTTCATGAACGCCTATGACCAATTGACGTATGGACTGCAATTTCCAATTCAAACACGAGTTCAAGAAAAAATCAACAAGCTATAAAACACAAACCTTGTCTAGGAGCTTCCATCAGAGGATTAAAAAAACATGATAATCATTGCAAACAAGGGTTTAAATAATTCAAAATCCTACAATCGCAAAGACACAAACGAAACTAAATGTTATGCCTCTCTACTACATACCCGATAATTGAACATTCAAGCCTGATAAAGACAAATTTCTTTCACTTTCTCTTCTTAGCCGGTGGTTGGTCTTCCTCATCGTCATCTTCATCCTCGTCTTCTTCCTCGTCATCGTCATCGTCGTCATTGTCCTCGTCATCGTCATCATCATCATTATCGTCCTCGTCATCACTACCTTGATTGCCATTTGCCGCAGGATCCTCAGCGTCTCCTTCATCATCATCGTCTTCTTCATCCTTTTCATCACCTGAGAAATCTTCATCTCCAGCGTCATCTTCTGGCTCCTCCGCATCATTGTCATCCTCGTCGTCATCATCCTCTGTGTCACTGCCGTCTTTGGCTTCAGGTTCAGTTGTGCCCTTTTTGCCAAGCTCGGAAAATGGAAACCTGCATATTTTGTATAAAAATCAATTAAAGTTTCTGACTCAAACCCAAATAGAACTGTTTGGTAATTGAACATTACCTCTGATCATTTGCTATCAAATTTTGCAAAGTTTGTGCATCCTGAAGAAGAAATCCCGTCTGCAAGTGAAAACTCGTGAATTTTAGACAGATTTAGTTTAGATATATTCAATGGGAAAGCGTGTGCATATATGAAACAGGCAAACATGAAACACTAAAGAAATCTGTGATACTTGGTAATAGAAATGATCAAAACTATAAACTGAAAACAGATAGGTAGAATGGTAGAACAAATCCAGTGATGGTCAAAGCTAGAGAAGAGTAAGATGGAACAATGAATATTCGAGCTTGATGTTGATTCCACTGAAAGCCACAGACTGTCAAAATAAGATTACTCGATTCAAAAGACTAACTTTTCCTCATATAAGACTTAAAAAACCAAAGTTTTTCCAACACTATCAATCTTGAAAGTGAATTTGAACCATCAAAATTAAAGAGTTTTGGACTTTTTAAACATTGCACTTGACTTTTTACTGCAAACAAACCATCAATCTTGTAAAAACGCAAGAAAACATACCTCAGAAGATCGATAGTTTTGCGCAATTTAAAAAAGGTTAATTTGCAATAAAACTTGTACAAAACATCAATGGTCAATCATGGTTGAAGGTAAAATTTACAGAAACCCTAAACAGGAAAACCAGAGTAGCCTAAAACTTGGCACTACACCTTGTAAAAACGAGCAATTATGAACGTGCGACAGTATTGGTTTGTTTTGAATTCACATATCCACCAACAACTCATTCTTACAAACTAAGGCAATGAGCAATTTCCAACAAAAATCTAAGCTCAAGTCAATAATGGTCTAAAAAGCTGAGTCTTCCAAACTGAACCAACTAGCCGAAACACAAACTCCTGCTTACATCAGCAAGTTAAACTGAAGCAAACCCTAGCCGTATAATTGCAAACAGAATAACAACTAAAACCAAATCTGTTACAGACACAATAGTTAACAAATTAAGCACTTAAAAAGCCAAAATTAAGACACCATACCCTAAAACCTAAAACCTAAACCCCAATTACATATTAAAAAAACCCTATAATTTAGCAGTTTCAACCAAAACACAAAATTAAACAACAAAAACTCATAAAGATTCAAACTTTATCACACCATAATGACAAAAAAACATGTAAAACCAATTAAACCAACAATTAAGCAATTTCAACACATACCCATTAACCAAAACACAAAACCAATCAACAAAAACTAATAAAGATTCAATCCTTTTCATACCATCATAACAACACAAGCAATTGAAACCTTAGCAGCCTCAAGAACTATCATTCCACCAAAAGAACTCATTTTTTTCTGCACCAGAACAGAGTTCATCACTTCCATGACAAAAAGCACAAGACTTTACGCTTTTTAGTGTGTGAAAGTGAGAGAATTTAAGGATTTTGGAGCTAGGGTTTCAAAGGGTTTTGGTTTGTTTGGGTGAATAAAGTGTTTTAGGGTTTTGTGAGGGTGTGATTTGTGAAATGTGGATAAGTTTGGGGTGGTATATGGTAAGTTTGTGAGTTTTTAAGTCACGTGTTATTTTGTTTTGGTTTTTTGGATTTTGAAAATTTTGAAATGAAATGTGATTAAGGCTAGCACTTTATTCGAGGTGATGAAATTCAAAAATTTGTCATGTCGATTTCGAACTAAGGGTGGTGGCGGTCATGTCAACCACTTTTTTTCACGCTTAGTCATCTATCGATAATATCTCGCCAACTCATCTCATACCTAATAGATTTTAGCAAGTAACTACGCCTGCTTCATTACTCATTTTTTGTTTTTTAAATTATATTAAACAATTTAATAAAAACATAACATTTTATTAATACTTAAAAGAAAATTACATGAACTTAATACTTAAAAGGAAATTACATAAACTTAATACTTAATCTAAAAATTGCAATTCCATCCATATTTTCATGAATTTCGCGTTTTTTCAAGAGTGAACGTTAATATCTTGGGTCGGTTATGTGATCGTGCGGTTCGTTATAGAACTTCATGCCTTCCACATATGTTTTCTTCCATTAAAGCCATTTTGTCGCCAATAACTTTTCGGCCATTTTATTCTTTGCAACTTTTGTAGCCACCGCTCCTGCTGATAGTTTGTCTTATTTGTTGTGTATGTGTCGAAGGAAAGCAATTACACTATTTATTGTCGACGACTCGGTTTCGACCTTTTGCCTTTTCTTTCCGCATAGGAGTGTTGTCGACATTCGGATCGAAGCACGGTGTTGTTTTCATTGCTTCCGGACTCAGAGTGGCGGATTCCAACGACTTTTCTTTTGTCGAGAATGAGAGGTAGATCCTCGAGCTATATCTGGTTGTTCCAACCATTTGTCTTCGCTAACAACGTCCCATGCATCAATATGAGTAAATGTCTTGCCGTTTGGTCTTGTAATCGGCCATAGCATTTGTCATCACGCTAACATCATACACCCACTCACGAATACGTTTCTACAATTATAAAAGTAATAATTATAAATTCATATAAATATACAATTATAATAGTAAAATTATAAATTAATAAAAGTATAAAATTAAAAAGTTTAAAATTTACTTGTTGGATGTATAGCCCATTAAAGACACCCATTTCGCTGTTCATAGTTTTCACTTTGTGTTCAAGGCATGAAAAGATCTATTTGTGTCTTTCACATTTCTTGAAATCTCAAGAATTCGTTCCAAAACTATCTCTACTTTGTTCATTCCCAACGACTCTACATGTCGAGATATGAACCAAGCTTTAGCCAACGCCGCCTCTTCGACGGCGCCCAAGATTTTTTTTCGCTTTATTCGGTTGTTTCTTTTTGTCACTACTTGACTTCTTGAATTTCTTCATCATTTTCTAAGATACAAAACATTATAAAATTAAAATTCGAAAAATAATATTCGAATATATGAAAACAATATAATTGGAATAAATTAAAAATAATATAATTCGGAAAAATAATATAATTGAAACATAAATAAAATTGAATATATGAAAACAAAACACATTTCAAACTTAAATTAGAAAACTAAAATAAATTACGAAATAGATGAAATATAATTTCGAAAAATAAATTACCCATGGGAGTTGGTTGTTGCGTTTCGGGAACCACATCATCTTCATCATCATCCAAGTCATATAGCGGTAGTTCTCGTTCAACACTTGGTTCACGTCGCGTGGGACCGTCACGGTACTCAAGCGGGTCAAAGTCACTTGTTGGAGATATCGTGTATTGAGTTGGAGTCAATGGTGGTGGTTGATGAAAATATTGTGGTTGAAAATGCGGGGAGAAGTCATTTGAGGATAATATTGAGGATGACTCATTTGGGAATGTATGCACGGGTTGTGATTGAATTTGTGACGAACGGGCGAGAACCTCGTCCACGTCCTTTGGATGATGAAGCACCTTTTCTTGGATCCATGAGATTGTTTTTAATAGAGTAAAGAGATGAGATTTAAATTGTGTTAGAAAATTGGATTGATGTTGGAAATATATGGGGAGTAAATTTTTTTTTTTTTTTTTTTTAAAGCCAAACGGCTACTTTTTAAAATACACAACGTATACTTTTTTTGGTCAAAGTGTTACTTTAATGTCCAACGTTCGAATATTAGCTTCATACCAATTCGGGGATCTTTGCCGAATTGGTGATCCTAACTGCCATGCCGATTAACACCGAGCAAGAGGCAACACAAACACCACTCGGTATGCCCCATGCCGAAGGCCAAACCGAATCGACTGCCACCACCCTAAGTACTAAGGTACGAGGGAGTGGTACCCTAGTACCCGAATTTCATTTTTTTTTTTTAATACATAAAATCACATACAATATTTAAAATAAAAACATACCATTTCATTAAAAAAAAAAAAAAACATTACATAATACTTAAAAAAACTACAACTTAAAAATTGAAACTACAACTAAAAAAAAAACATTACATAAGTTGAAATTAAAAAAAGTTGAAACTACAATTTAAAAATTGCAAGCCCATCCGTGTTTGGCCGCAAGTTCACGTTTTTGGCTAAGAACAAATTCCAACATAGCGGGATCGGTAATGTAATCATGCGGCTCCAAAAAAAACTTCATCTCCCGTTGTGTATTCTTGAACTTCGCCCCCTCGAGTTGTATAGCCAACAATTGTTTCGCCATCTCGCGTTTTTCTTCCAAATATTGTGTCTTCTTTTGTGTGTAGGCGTTGATTTCATCCGCAACACTTGAGATCGACGAGAGGATGCGCCTTGCTTCTTTTTCGTCTTTCTTGATTCAAATGGAGGGTGGGGTCTTCATTCATGTCGGGAATGGTGTTGCTTGCTCGATTCATACTCCCAGACTTTCTTTTGAAGAATTGCTCGCACCGCAATATCTTGAAAACATTCTTGCTCAATCCATTTGTCATGACCTCGACAATCTCCCACGCCTGTATGAGTAAATTGTCTTTTTTGTTGTATAGTAATCCGACTCAACTTGCCTCACCACGCCCAAGTCGTTGCACCCACTAGCCTTAGCACGTTTCTACATTATATACAAAATAATGTAATTGTAAATAAAAAGTATAGATTATGTAAAATAAAAAGTATAGCTAAAACAAACTAATGTAATTGTAAATAATAAAGTATAGATTATGTAATTGTACGCTTGGAGGTAGTAGCCATTGAAAATACCCATGGTTGTGTTCATTGCTCACTTGGTATTCAACGCATGAAAAGTTCGTGAACTCGAACCCAAAGTTGCCTCGTAATGCTCGAGAATCCGTTTCAAAACCGTCGGACTTTTGTTCATTACCGACAACACCACATTCGAGATTTGAACCCATGCTTCGCCAAAGCCTCCTTGTGCTTGGCGTCCAAACTTCACGGGCCTCCTCCGAAAGCTTTTTCATCCTCTCGGATCGACTTATTGAACTTCCTCATCTTCGTCTTCTTCGTTTGGTAGTGGTTGTGTTTCGGCACGTACTCACGTCTTCATCAATGTTTTCGAACGGGAGAACTCGCTTGTAGTAGTGATGTTGTAGTGTTGTGGATTCATTTGAGGAGGACCCATATTATATTGGTAAAATTGATGTGAGATGGGGTTGTGGAACGAAATTGATTCGGGATGGTTGAGAATAAAATTGGCTAAATCCTAACGGAGTTTGTTTTGGTTGATTCGGGGATGGTTGAGACCGACCTTGACGCTAGGTGAAAGTTTTTTTACCTCTCCTTGGATCCATGGTTTTGTGTTTTTGAAAGATTAGTGTGTGTTGTTATTTGTGTTTTGTGTGTTTTTATTTTGAAAAATGAGTATGAATGGTTTGGTTTTAAATAGGAAAAAAAAAATTATTCATGGCTATCTAGCCGTTTGAAGCAAAACCACGCTCCCCCCAACGGATATATTTTCAATTTACTCAACAAAAACATGCGGGCTCTGAGCTCGAATTTGCTACTCGATTTGGGAACCCGATCTCCACGGGGCGGTGTACCCGCTCGAGTTCAACTACTCGATGGGGTACCCGCTCTCCACTCCCTCCTCCCTAACTACTCTATGCTTCACAAAATAACTATTTCCGGATAAAAACACACACAGTTTTATTCTTAACAAATTAATCAATGTTTTTTTTTTAATGTTTGTAAGTAATATTACTTTCGTCTCAAAATTATTGTCAGCAAACAAAAATCACGCATAGTAATAAAAATGGGATGACAATAATTTTCAACCATTCAAATTGAATATTTTTTCACTAAATTCTCTTTTTTTTTTTTACTTAAAATGAAAATAGAAAAAATTTGAGACGTCCAAAAAATATGGATGATTATATTAAGACGGATGGAGTAATTTTTTTAATAAAAGGAAGAAATATCATTTCATATTAGATAAGATTACATCTTTAGTCATCCATACATTCGCACAACTGAACACTACCGACTAACATAAACTCATTAGAACAACTCAACGCCAAAGAAGCTATGCTATGAGCTACCCTATTTCCCTCTCTTTTAACAAAAGACCACTTACAATCGTTGAAAGCCATTGAATGGGACAATATCTCTAAGAAAAGACTCGCAATTTCAAGCAAGATGACTTTATTATGGAGCGCCTTAACTAGACACAATGAGTTTGTCTCGAATATAATATGATAAAATCGATCAAACTTCTTTAATTTATTTTTAGTATTAGACAATTAAATAAAATATTCTGAAAAAGAAACGTGGACTATTAATTTAGGACGAAAAAAGTATATGATTTTTGTGTTCTAGGTTTGAAATGACAAAGGAAAACAAGAATTGATTTTTCTCAAATTATTTGCTCTTATTTTTGTTCCGCATTACCACAATTTAGTTCTCCACTAGATAAGAAAATGTGACGAATTTATCATATTATCTTTACTTGAAATTAATATTATAAATTTAAAAAAGCATAGTTATAGTTAAAGTTGGTTTTCTTTAAAAGTAAGAAAGAGATATTTACTCCGTATAATGATTAAGTTTTTATAAAAGCATGATTTTGTGAAGACAATTATTTTAAAAGAAATATGTATTAAATCACCACAAAACATTAGGTGTAGTCATAATGACAAAGGAACCCAATATAAGGCGAGATCGTCCGGGACCCACCCGACAATGACCGATGAGGAACCGAATCTTGAATTAAGGTAAAACCGGACCGAGATCGAGATCGAATGTGGTCGGTCCGGTCGGTTCGTCGGTCGGACCGGACTGTTTGAAGTCTACTAAGGCTAAAATAGTCGGTTTGCGTCCGGACCGGACCGAGGACCGAATTAGCCCAAATGCATAGACCGAGGACCGGACCGAATGTGGTCGGTCCGGTCCGGTCTAGGTCGGTCCGTCGGTCGGTTCGGTCCGTTCGGGTCGTTTGCTCACCCCTAACCCAATATACTTAAACACATACTTTTAGGTGGTATTTGTTTTTTAAGAAGCTCTAAATCTGAATCTGAACCGCACATCTGAATCTGAATCTCAAGTGAAAATGTCTGAATCGGACCGTATCTGAGCGAAAAAAAATCTCATGTTTGAACTGCACATTTGCTTGCTCGTAGTAAAAAAAAATTGGTTATGTTTGTGTCAACAAGAGCAACAAGAGGCATTAAGACACTGCTCTCAAGTCTAGATCATTAAGATTTTAGCTGCGACCGCGTCGAAAAAAAAAAAAAAAAAAAAAAAAAAAAAACGGTATGAACGGCTTGTCAGAACGGTTCAGATTCAAAGACTGTTAAAAGCCTCTTTTTAAAAAACAAACACCCCCTAGTTACTTACACACAACTTGATTTGAATCATTTAGGAGAAACACAATCATAGACAATTTATTTCCTGAGGGCTATGGCCTCTCCGGAAAATATGTCCTTAGAGCATTGGGGATTCATATGTGGCACCTTTTGGCTTGAGTCAAAGCCTAGTGACTACACTCCCAACCCCTGTGCCAAAGTGCATATGAAGGATTTGGCTTGCGCCAAATGAGTGTCTTCGTTTTTTTTAATTGGTTTTTGTGTCGAGTCTATATTTTAATTGGATATGTAAAGTTTTGGCTTGAATGATTAAGGAGGGTTTTGAGTGTGAGTTTATGTATCAAGTCAAAGAGGAAAATGATGAGAACTGCGACGTGTCACACTTTTTGAGATTTGGCTTGAACCACCATGTTTGTCTCCACTTTTATTGTTTTTTCGAGTCAATCAAGAGTCGGTCTATTGAATGATGCCAAAATTCGACTCGGTATGAGTTTTGTGATTTGTCCTTCAACGACCGACGGTGACCGACCATCCACGATGAACGACCGACCATCCACAACAAGGCGACCAAGCACGATCGATCGGTCGATCGATGATGACCCAAGCCATTGTGCATAGCCTAATGGACGGTTCACCACGCCAATAATAATGCTCGACACGCAATATTCTAAGAGAGTTAATGCATTCTTACTTGATCTCAGTGTGGATGATTCATCGTGCCAACAATATTCTTCACACACAATACTCTAAGAAACTCAGAAGAAATTATAACTTGTATCGAACTCATCCTCTTAATCGCAGAATAACTAAAGTAGTCCGCAAAATTATTCGTAACATTTTCACTAAAGGAGCCACATCGTTATAGTTGAAGAAATAATAAGCGTCGTGCATAAGCTTAAAAAGACAGCTTTGTGGCATTATTCTTGAAATATTTCACATACGAGATTCAAATAGTCAATTTCGTCCGATCACTAGCAATGTGCTTCGTTTTAGAAAAAGTTCAGAACCAATGTAGTGCAATTCAGCTTGTGGCTTACCTATAAACAGACCTGATCCAAGCCTTTATACACCCAATAAGCGGCTAAACTGAACTGAACCCAATCATACTAGCAAAATGAAGACATTAAAAACATCCTTTTAGAGTAAACATAGTTGCATCATCCTTCGTCAATCAGAACTAAAACTACGAAACCCCATGTACAGAGAAAGCATTATGTGCATGCATAACAGCTACTCAATAACTAAACCGAAACGAGTGCCAAGTACTCGTCGATGGCTTCACTTTCCCTCGTAAGCTCCACGTCATAATCTGAAAACGCATCTTCACTTTGCAAGTCTTCAGTAAGTTCATCTTCCATTTCCACATCCCTCTTTTCATCCTCAAACCCGGATAAATCTCCATTCTGGGTGGTTTCATTGGCAGCACTTGATGAACCTTCACCTACACCACTTGAACTCCCGACATTGTCCGCTACTGGAGCTGAGACATTGTCTGCTACTGGGGCTGTGAGCTCTTGGTTCTCATTTGATTGATTTTGCTGGAGCAGATGATTTAAGGCCAGTTCTTCTGTTCCATAAGCACGAACAGCAGCCACAACTACCAAAAGTAACAAATAAACATTACAGACAAGATCAAATAAGCAGTCACTTTATAATATTTGCTTCTAATTTGGTTGACTTTTATAACAGTCCTTTTTGTTACAAAAATGTCTTGGTAGTTTTACTAATTACTTCCATGAAAATATTCCAAGAACTCGAACATCATCATATTGTTACAACTTCAAACAACTGTACTTTTGTGCAGCATTAGTTTTATTACAGCTGTTACCGTATCTGGTTCTGATTAACGCAGATTATAAAAAGGTAAAGATGGAGCTTCGACCAATCACCACCGGTCAATTCCGCTTTGGGGCCACCCCTTACTCTACCATTATTATAGGGGTATGGGGTTCGAGACTGGAGGTTTAAGTCACCTGAATCTCTAGGAAAGCCCAAGGTTATGAGTCTCTCAATAGTAGCATCTGCAGCTTGACGTAATCTCTTCTTCTTTTTTGATTCAATGAAAAGCTACAATATTTTCAGGTATATGAGAATCTTCATCGTTCTTTCAAGAATTTCAAGTGACAAACAATTATAACCGAAACATTACCTGAATATCAGAATTAGTCTCTGGATTCGTCAAGTCATCTAGAGCTCTTTGAGTTTCATTTTCATTTCTTCTAAGCGCCTCTGCAGCAAGTTCCTTTTCAAAACTGCCAACATCAGAAACCGTATCAGCTTATATAATGCAAAAAACGAGAATCCTTATAACATAAAACCATTATTTACTCGTTAACATTTTAGATAAACAAAATACTTTCTTTTAGCATTGTAAACTTACCCATATGATACCAGTTCCTTTAACTTCTCGAGATTAACGGCTTTCTTAAGTGGCGTAACTCCGAACTTCTTCTGCTCCCTGCAATTTGGATGGTATCAAAGGCCAGAAATACCACAATTAAGAAAACGAGTAAGTCTATATTTTAGGGATATAAATACTTACATGATTTCGTTTCTCCGCCTAATGTCATCCTCAAGCTTCTGTTGCTTCTTAGCTTTTTCCTCAATAAGAAAATCGACAGCACGCTCAACATCTTGACGGTTCATGCGTAGGGCCCTTTTTGCAGCCCTTTGTCCATACCCCATCCCCATTAGCATAGATAGCTTCTCATCCGGGACCTGGAGCTGCAATAATACAATATATTCGGATATATATAAAAATACCTTATAAGTTGATAGCCTATAAAAGTATAAAACTATTAACAATTACCTGCAAGTATCTACTCCTAGCACTGTTCAGCGATATCTTTGCTTTTTCTATATTGCCACTATGGTACGCCACTATACCTTCAAGCAGTTCCAATCGCAAGTGCCTTTATCAGAAAATTAGTGTCAAACACAATTAGACATATACATACATGAATACATGATACATGTGTGTGTGCAATGAAGTTTCATACAATGCAAGTTCAGGATGGGAATTTCCGTGAAGGAGTCTGAGACGAGTGGATTCCTTTCCGTGAGATCGTTCAATTCCTTTACGAGCATCTTCAAGGCGTTTTCCAGCTACTGATAGCTTACTGATGTCTTTGAGCATGAAATAGCACCAAACCATGTCTATTTGAAGTATTGGGACATTGTCGATTAGCTGAAAACATAATAAGACAGACAAAATGAGGATAATCATGTAAAATAATTATCAAACAAAGCTAATAATAGAGAACTAAAAAGGGCATTAACATCCTAAATCTCAATAAAAAGAAAATTCGTTATTAAGACTAATTTACCTCAACGACCTTGGAGTCACATAGCGAAAAAGACTCCTGCAAAAGAGTCGCTAAAAATTATTACTATACATTTTATAAAGGTAAAAGAATATGTAAATAAAAAAATGTTCTGCCTTTTTCTATTGAAACATAGAGAAGATGCGAAGGGAAAATAAGTCAAACTAACCTCGCCCATAGCTAGAACTTCAACAGCATCTTCATACATTTTCTTTTTTACCAATTGTTTTGCTTTTCCATGAAACATAAGCCCCATCATTAGCGCACTGTCAAAATTAGCAACTTATCTTTAGAGTCGGTAAATAATTCAAATTCCCTTGATTAAATAATTTCAATATAAGTCATTACCGTTGATCGTTCTCAGAACCGAGCTGCACTTTCTCTCCACTTTGATTCTCCAATTCAAGATTGAAGTCTTCAAGTGGCAACGAGCCATCAGCATGTCTAGTGGCCAATGAAGTAGCAGCAGCCCTGTAATTATGTCAAGATAATGTCATTGAAACTGTGCATCGATGTTTATAAAAAGTTGAAAGGCCTTTTAAATATGTTTTCTGTTATCTTTACGGTGTGTTAATAAAGTGAACATTTCAAATAAGGCCAAGCATTAGAGTGTGTTATTGACAGCAAAAGTAGGGGTTCACACACAAGTCCTGCTCTGCTTAAAGCATCACTAAAACTTGAGATTTCGGTATCATAAGTCTGAAGCCAACACATGATTACCATAATATCAAAACTAAAACGGCTAATTAGCTAAATCAGCAAATAAGATCCTAAATTTGACCCCAAAAACTAAATTTTAACCTTATTTGTAAGCATCCAACCAATTTTAAGTTTATAACAAAGCATTCACATAAATCATAACCCATAAAAATCAACAATTTAAGGTTTTACACATAAAAATCACGCCTATATATCACACAATCACAAACAACTATGCTGCGTCAGCCCTTATTTTACCCAAACACTAGGACATCTTATAATCCACCCCTTCGAAAAACGTAATAATCAGATAATCACTTTTAAAACATAATGCCAAACACCCTATAAAGACCCTAATGAGCTAAAATCAAGAAAATAACACTTGAACATACGCAATATGATTTTGAGCATAAATGCTAAAACCATATATTATACACGTTTCACCCCAAAACCATAAACCCCATAAATTTTCTAACCAAAACTACACAAAAGCATGATCAAAACATTAAAAGAAACACACTCGAACCCAAAAATGATCAAAACACAAAAAGAAACAAACTTTAATCCAAAATATGATCAACCCATATTTACCCAAACACTAGAAAAACTCATAATCCACCCCTTCGAAAATCGCAATACTCATATAATCACACCCAAAACAAAATTCCAAACACCCTTATGAAGAACTAGTGCCTGTTGCGCGAGTTTTTGACTCAAATGTACGCGGCCTAACAGAGTTATCCTCATGACCATAAGTGAACTAAACTAGGATAACTTCTAATTACAAAACCAAATACTAAACATTTTTCACCCTTAAAGTCAAATTCCTCATCATAACCATCCTACAAACCAAAACAAAACACAAAAACATGATCAACCCATAAAAGCATCATAAAAAAAAGACAATCAAACATTAAAAAAGAAACAAACTTTAATCTTTGAAGCCTATTAGTCTTCTCCTCTTCAGCAACCAATTCCTTGCCATGATCAAGAGACACTCTAGTAACCAAAATCTTTGAATTATTCTTAACACCAAATTCAACCAGCTTTTTTTGGTGGGTCCCATCAAGATCATCTTTCAACACTTTGCCAGCACAAATAAGGTTAATAGAATCATTATTGTTAGTACTAGTGCTACAGCTGTTGTCCATTTTGGTTAGAATTTGTTGCTTTAAAAAGGGTATTGTCCATTCGTTTAAATCTGCTTCTAGGATTCCACTCCATGCTCCTGCGATCTTCAGTTTTGCAGTAGACATGGTTTGGGAAAAAGGGTTTGGTTGTTTTGATCAAGATGATGATGATGGAGTTTATGAAGAATTTTTGACTTATAGGAGTGTGGATTTGTGTTTGGGGTTTATGGTTTTGTGGTGGTTTATTTTGGTCCCTTGGGTTTTAACAAGGTGGTAAAAAGATTTTTATTCAAGTCTCGAGAATTAGTTGGTCAAAAAAACTATGGTTAAACCAAAAATGAGATTTTTACTTTAAATTATATAAATTTTGTCTGCTGCGATGGTAGTTTAAGAGCATCGTGTGTCGTGACAAGGTTAAACTTCGTCGCCGTCGCGCCACCTCCAGCCACATCAAGATCCTATTTTTCCACAACTAACCACAACAAACCCTCCTCACTCATAACAAACTTCAACCTCTTCATTCGTGACCCACCACTACCACTTTATTTTTTTTATTCATTTTCATTTCAAATAAACTAAATAAATTCATTTCATTCAAATTAAAAATACAATACATAAAAACCAACACTTACTAATAAAACGCGACAAAAAAAAACGACACGGGTAAAAAAAAATACAACACACGGGTAAAAAAAACGACACGGGTAAAAAAAAATACAATACTACTCGTCGAGGATTTGATGATATTTCTTGACTAGACGCGTTCTGCCTCATGGATGATTTACATTTTAAGGGTCGATTGGTACTCATCATGAGAAAATCCATCTCGATCTTCTCTTGCCACGTTTTTCCTTCTCCGCCTCGCCTCGTAACAAGCCCTTTGAGCATTGGCTTTTGAGCATATATTTCGGATATATGTCCCGAAAAACTACTCGTTTGACTTCCACCGGAGCTTGCGGTAGCTTGACGTTGAAGTCGACTTATGTTTCTTTCCCAGCTTGTTTGCATCCATCTCTTTCGTGCCGAGGTCGTTTGTCCGCCCGAATATATCCTCGAGACATGTAATGTCAGCGGGATCTTGGCATCCCACTGGGATACTTTTTCAAAACAAACCAACATTTTCATACAAAACTCCCTCCCACCAAAAAGTGCGTAAAGTTAACTTTGGCATTCTCGACATGATCTTGCTCATTTTCACCACTTGACCGAAGATGTTTGTAAAGCGTTGAACTTCCGCAATCACCGTTAATCCTTGTCCATTTACCGTTATCATGTTCTTGCCACACCGGTTATCGATTGTCTTAGAATTGAACATGTCGAGAATGTCGCTCCAAAAGTACTCCTCCGGACGGTCATTGCCCATATCTCTATCTTGGGAGATTTCTATCCAACACCGCTGCAAGTAACATTTCTTGAGACTTGGTCCACTTCCTCCCGTCCGCTTGTGCTATGACTTCAACATCTTCGTCATCGTCCTTGTCCGAATCTACGCAGCTTTTTTGCCTTGACTTTTGCCCTGCCTTTTGGTTCACGTGCTTTTGGAACTTTGAATTGTGAACCGGTCGGTTGTGATTCCATTTGGGGCAATTGTAGAGGCGTGTGGGGTTAAAAGCTGGAGATTGTGACGGGTTAAAAAACTGCGGTGATGGAAATCATTTGGGTAATTTGAAACCTTGTTGAAACCGATATTGTTGGTTAAGAAAGATTTCTTGTGGAGACGAGTTGGAATTGGTCGAAGAGGGGTAGACGGGTTTGAAGAACCCCGTATTGTCGTGGGTTTGAGTTAAGTAGATTTACAAGATCCTCCGTCGTTTGGGTTTTGAGACATTGTGAAATGATATTGTTGGTTAAGAAAGATTTGTTGTGTATTTTAGGTTTGAAGATGTGTAAAATGATGAAGATGAAGATAGTTTATATAGGAGTGGTGGGTTTTTTTTTTTAAAGTTAACGTTTAAAAAAGTTTACGTTAAAACTAAAGTTAACGCTTTATAACGTAAACTTTGCTTTTGTGTCGGAAGGCAACCTCGTCGTCCCATGATTTTCACTTCCACGGCGAGCCACAACGAAGCGGTCGGTGTGGCGGCGAGCCACGGGCCCTCCACGTCACCCACCATGAGCCACAACTAACTCCACACCGGATGCTCTAACGGTGAATAACATAAGTTTTTTTTTTTTTTTTTTTTTTTTTTTTGAACAAATGTGAATAACATAAGTTACAAGTTCAAATTTTGTCTTTTGTATTTTTAGTCATGGTGTTACTTAATTTATAATGCCATGTTGGTTATATGTTTGGTTAATAGGGTTGTAGACTTGTCAGATGGTCGGTTACCTTTTTTTTTCTAAAAGTATTTTACAATTTTGTTTAATGTGTATAATTTTGAAATTTTTGGTTTATACATCCACTTTGTAATTCGCTATCGATTAGTCTGAACAACCTAAGCGTATTGATGGTAGATTTATAACTCTACTATCGTTTTCTATTGTTGTCATTGTGTCAAAAAAGATGGTTAATTTGATAATGCAGTTGTAAACAAGATATATTACACATGGTTTATCAATGTGCTACTTGTACTATATGGAGATGGCTTAACAGAATTGTTAAAACTACTCGATGGTGGCTTAATGACAAAAGGGCTTGTGGCTATCACTTTAAAATATGTGAGGTCTCAAGTTTAATTCTTACTAGATGCAAACAACTTTGAAGTGGCTACGCCAACCTCTTGAAAAATGAGGGGCTTTACTTGGTTTAAGTCTGTGTGACGGTACGTTCAAACCCCGTAGATTAGTCGGCCAAAACTATGGTTAACCATAAAAGAAAATAATAATAGAATTGTTAATGAATTACATGAGTTTGATTGATCAATTTGTTGGGAAGACATATTATCGGCTATAGAGACTTGTTTCTATGGGCGTCTAAAAAGTGTTCGACTTGTTTGCTAAACCGACATGCGGATAGCCGGATATCTAACCCGAAAGTTAGCAAAATCTTAATTCATGACCACCTAAAGGGAAAGTATTCGTACCTAAAAACATTGACAAATGAAAGAAAGGAACTAAAATGTAAATCTTTATATAATAAATTAATTACATCGTTTCGGTGTTTAGGAAAACCCTTCTCGTTGGAAAAAAATTGAGCCAATAGGAGAGCTCATTTTAAATCACGTAAAGAAAATCACGCGATGTGATTGGTTAATAAAAGTTAAAATTAAATTGATTTTAACAAACTTTAATAAATTTGGTGGAGAATTTGGTTGATAAAAAGACATAAAAATATAGGTGTCAATTTGTGAAACAAAACTTAAAAAAGATGAGGTAATTAATAAAACTTGGTGGTTGATTTTAAAAATTATATGACTTAAGTGTAATATTATGAACCTCCACGTTGTTTTTAATAACTTTGATTATAAACAAATCTTGCTTATACTTTATACCCTTTAAACTTTATATCTTAAAAATACAATGTATATGTTGTTTTAAAATAACAACATATAAATTTACATAAGATTATAAGTATCGATTTTTTACTATATATCGCTCAGAAGGACTATTTATTTCAATTTTAAAATAACCCAGCGGACACGAGTTTATATTTTAAAATGGCTAAATTATCGAAAACGGAAATATATCAAATTGTAAAGACGATTTACTTTAATATAAAATAAATATCTGTGATCGCATCTTATAACAACGATTCACGTAATTTTATTTATTTATATAAGCGCTATCTAGAAAAACAATTTTATAAAACATCAACATAATATCAACGCCATTATAAAATAAGTTTACTTTAACTTTATCAACACTTATTATGTGCTATTACACTTGCATACACAGACAACATAATATCGATGAGTGAAATTTAAATAACAATATCAACATCTTTGTCAACTAAATAAAATTAAATCTTTAGTTACTCAATGAAATTTTTATGTGTAAACTTTGTGCGTGATCGAAACTTATAACTATATAATTATATGCAATTACTTTTAAAGACACAATATTCAATATTAATACTGAATAAAAAATTGTCAAAACCCGTGCGTGCAAGACACGTATTATAACTAGTAATAATTTACAAAGATATAAAATTATATTGTAAATCATCATTCACAATTAGAGGTGTTAAAATGTCTAAAAGAAAAAGATTGGCTAAATAATAAATTTTTAAAAGATTATAAGACATTTAGCTCCTCATTTTTTAAAATGGGCACATATAGACATTAAAACTTAAACAAGACTAGCAGACATTTTTTTCTCAATCAGAACATTACGATCGTTTTAAAGAAATGTTTTTTATATAATATATTTAAGTTTTTTAATATAAATAAGATATTACGTTTAAGAATTTATTTAAATCGTTTTGCGCCTTTTATTAAGTGATTTGTATAACGTGTGACCGCTTTTTTTTTTTTTCCACCTCTATTCACAATAGGTATATGCATAAAAAAACTTTCCCATAATGTGGAATGAATAGCATTCTGCTAAGTATGATGAAAGAAATTAAATCTTCCTTCACATTTAACAAAGTGCAACTCTTTCGAGATTATAAAGGAAGTTACATAAAAATGCACAATCTTGGTTATAAACTAACTTAAAGTGTGTTCTTTTATGAATGTGGGACAAATTTACCTATTTTTCTTTCTTTAAGTTTCAATCCAAACAAAGGAAAGAAAAACATTCATTTTGAAGACTTGATATTTAACATACATCGTCTCCATTTCATAAACATTGTTTATATATCTTTATGAAGCTCTCGTCAAAGAGAGCATATAACTAAAAATATGTTGTTAATGCGAATAACGCAAGTCTATAATTATATGTGTTCAACGTTAGTGAAAAACATTCTTTCATCAATAATTTTCAACATGTTATACATGGAATCGGTTTTATGTTTGGTTTCCTTTCTATGCCTTGTAGGGAGTGTGGTAATTTGTGTATTGGTGTTATGTTTTAGGTAATAATACTACGTACGACAACGTGTAAGAGCACATTTTGGTACGTAAATGCTCGCAACACAACACAACACCATGTTGTAGCTTGGAGTAGTAGATTTTAGAAGCATGGACAAGCAAATAACGCACAAACGTTTGGAAAACAACAGTAGCAACGGAGCACGGTTGAGGCCATATTAACAAAAACTAAAGAACGTTTACATTATGTGCAGTTTTAATTGTACAGTTAAAGAAGCATTTTAACATTTAACAATACATTTATTTTCTCAAGCGAGACTTGAACTTAGGGCCCGTTTGGTTGTCTACTTTGGATTGGCTTTATATGACATCAGTTATTCGTTTGGTTGAAATTCGTTGGATTTAATATTTGGGATTGAACCCAAATAGTAGATGAGAGAGAAAACGAGGTAAGTAACATCACTTTCGTCTTACACCATTTTTTTTTTTTTTTTTTTTGTTTAGGGATTGATTAAGACACTCTCAAATTTTATTAAGACACTTATTCTACAAGAGCTAAAGAAATTATACTTAATGTACAATTGTCTATTGCATACTGATGACGTGTTCTAATAAATTTTGTTTGTTGTGCGGTGAATAACATAAGTTATAAATTCAAATCTTGTATATTTATTTTTAGTCATGGTGTTACGTGATTTATAATGTCATGTTGGTTATAGGACTGGTTAATAGGGTCGTAGAATTGTTAGATGATCGATTACCTTTTTTTCTAAAAGAATTTACAATTTTTTTTTGTGTATAATTTGAAATTTTTGGTTTATCTATCAATTTTGTAATTCGCTATCGATTAGTCTGAACAACCTAAGCGTACTGATGATAGATTTATAACTCATTATCGTATTCCATTGTGGACATTGTTTTAGAAAAGATGTGGTTAATTCGGTAATGCAGTTATAAACAAGATATATTACACATGGTTTATCAATGTGTTACTTGGACTATATGGAGAGTGCATATTGTTAATGAATTTCATGAGTTTGATTGATCAATGTGTTGGGAAGACATATTATCGGCTATACAGACTCTTGTCTCTATGGGCGTCTAAAAGGTGTTCGGCTTGTTTGCTAAACTGGGACACACGGTATCTAACCCGAAAGGTCTAAGTTTTTTATTTTGTTGTCTTTTAGGCCTTGACTTTAGTTTCGTTTTCCTTTAGTTTATGCTCTCGCTTTTTTTCTTAACATGTAGTTTGATGGGTTTCTAACTGAGCTTTACCTCTCAAGATCGAAAGTTGGCAAAATTCTTGATTCATGACCACCTGAAGGGAAAGTATTTGTACCTAAAAACATTGACAAATGAAAGAAACGAACTAAATGGAGAGATCTGGTGTGAGAGAAATCAAATAAGATGAATGAGAAGAAATTTGGTAACACATTTCAAAATGGGAGGAAATTTAGGGAGACGATCTTTTTCTTTGTACAAGATCCGAAATGCTCGGTGCTTTCTTCTCACCTCCTCATTTTAATTAGGTGGAACGATTAGCATTTTGCTATGATGAAGAAAGAAATTAAATCTTCCTTCATGCTTAACAAAGTGCAACTCTTTCAAGATTATAAAGGAACTTACATAAAAATGCACGATCCTGGTTATAAACTAGCTTAAAGTGTGTTCTTTTGACAATGTGGGACAAATTTACCTATTTTTCTTTCTTTAAGTTTCAATCTAGACAAAGGGAAGAAAAAACTTTCATTTTAAAGACTTGATATTTACTACTCCATTTCATGAACATTATTTATATATCTTTATGAAGCTCTCGTCAAAGAGAGCATGTACTTAAAATATGTCGTTAATAGGAATAACGCAAGTCTCTAATTATATGTGTTCAACGTTAGCGAAAAACATTATTTCATCAATAATTTTCAACATGTTATACATGGAATCAGTTATTTGTTAATTTTCCTTTCTATGCCTTGTAGGGAGTGTGGTAATTTGTGTGTTGGTGACACTTGGTGTTCTGTTTTAGGTAATAATACTACGTACGACACGTCGACACTGTGTAAGAGCACATTTTGGTACCTAAATGCATCGCAACACAAACGTTTGGAAAATAACAGTAGCCACGGTTGAGTTATATTAACAAAAACTATGGGCGGCAATTTTCGACATGACACGATAAACGACACGAACCCGACACGAGATTCTACGGGTTTGGGTTGAGGATAAATAGGTTTGGGTCAAAACGGGTCAATCCGTCGCTCAACCCGCTTAATAAACGGTCGTGTTTGGGTTGAAGAAGATTAAATGCGTCAACCCGCGAACCCGTTTAAGATATAAGATCTTAAAATAAAATATATAACCTTGGTTTTATGTTGGATGTGGATTAAATATTTTGTTATTTACTTAGTATGAGTGAATTATAATTTTATACCTTGATATCATGAAAATCGACTTGTAATTCAAAAAATTGTCGATAGTTATTTGTATGTTATTTTATCATATTTTAGATCCTTATATCATTTATTGCGTTTAAACCAGATTAAATCGACAAACCACCAACTTTATTCATCGCCGACCTATTTACTTAAATAGGTTACACGTGTTATGCAGGCCCCAAGCAGGGTTGAGTTTGACACGATTAATAAATGGGTCGTGTTTGGGTAAAGGCTATACTAACCCGCCAACACGCCGAACCCGAATAGGTTAACACGAACACGACTCGATTAACACCGTGAACAAGTACTAAAGAATGTTCACATTATGTACAGTTTTAAAGAAGCATTTTACCCTAAGTGAGACTTGAACTTAGCCACACAGAGTCACAGATATTCTAATACAAAATGCACTTTGGTATTTTCCTTGGTACTTTCGGTTATCTATATGACTATAATTCAGAGAAAAATACATGGTTCACTCGTAAAGGCCCGTAAATATCTCGCAAAAACGTGTGGTATGGTCACGCCGCTTTATGCCACATTTTTTCGTAAGAACCGAGAACCGAAAATAAAGAAAAAGTGGAACCAAGAACTGTCTCAAACTCGTTGAGAATATTATATATCAATCATGGTGACTAGCTTACAATTTTTACGTGGTGACAATATATCATGCAGTGACGCCATAATCGTTAATTGTTTCTCGACTTTTATCATTAAGTTTAATGAACAAAAAATACCAATAGTTAATTACAACTTGTTAGTTGTTCTTGAGCAACACATAATTGTTCGACATGTCGGTGTCTTGCAAGATACCGATATTCCGGTTAGAAAAACTTACTTTCATATGATGAATGATGTTTGAATCTTTGAATGGAATCAATGGATTAAAGGTAAATGTTTATGGGTTATTAGGTTTAGGTAGGGTTTTTATATTTTCTTAAAAGCCGCGATACTGTACGTACACAATATCCCAAACAAACCCTATAAAATTACATATTTTCATAAAAGTATGTTCTTTCGAAAGTAATCGAACCGGACGGTTCGACCGAACCGTCCCGAGAACCGAAATTTTGGAATTTTAGGAACCAACAACCGTCCATGGTTCTAATATACGGTCCTGCTCCTGCTCGATGCACCAGTGACGGTTCCTCGGTTCTTTTGGTTCTTCGGTTTTTTTGGACACCCCTATATAAATATATAAATATTTTCATATTTTGTGTCACTTTATGTCATGCTTTATAAACGCAAAAGCTTCGCTTTGGCCGCAAAAACGTAAGGCTTGATCATACCGCCACATCACGCCTCGCGCTATTTATAACCTTGGAAAAATCAATGTATATCCAATATTATCAAAACATCCATTTTTTATCAAAACAAAAAAAAATAAACTTTCACTATTTAAAAATATATATATATCGCAAACCGTTAATCGTTACACAAAACGAATTATACCATCGCGACGAGAATTAAATCATAATTCTATAAAGGGTCACTTCTATATATTTTCGAAGAATTTTTTTTCGGTTTTTTTTCAGTGACGTCTGAAAAAATCACATGTGATTTTTCCACAAATCACATGTGATTTTTTCGCACGAATGAAAAAAATCGAAAAAAACTTCGTCGAAAGTATATCGAAGTGTCCTTCTACTAAAAATAAAAAATACTCGTCGTATAAGTATATTTTTTTCACTCGACGATTCTGCTTACAAGATATTTTAGTTAAAAAAGCGGAAAATGAGTTTTATATATATATATATATATATATATATATATATATATATATATATATATATATATATATATATATATATAAAATAAGTGTTTAATATTGGTTTATTGGATTTTAGATAATTTTAGTTTACATCGATCTCAACTCATAATTCATATACTTTTTACAAATAGGGATATTAGTATAAAAACATTGGTAATTAGGGAAATACGTTCTTAACGAGCTGTATGGGAATTAACTTAGCATTATGGTTTAACTCTCTTTGAAAGATGTGCTCACAAGTCAATTGTGAGTCGATCCTTTAAATTTTATTTTATAAATAAAAGAAGAAACATGTTTTGTTCTAAGAAAGTGAAGACTTTAAATGAAATTTGATCAAAGTAAAAGGAACTAAAGTGCAATAACCTTGGAGTTAAAAAGGACACCATTATCTTTTCTTCGGCACCAAGGAGAACGAATGGGCCTTTACTTTTGTACTTTTATCGTACCAAATATAATGCAATATTTAATGTTGATTAGGTAGTACGGAGTATAAAATACTAAACTTTTTGAATAAGATAGAATAGGAAAGTCGACAACCATATCCTTTCATACTTCATAGAAATTACTCCGGAATAAGTAGACACCATCTTTTGACAAACATAAATACTGTATCCAACACTCGACTTTATTTAGCATTTAGGTCAATCTAAACCAGGGCAGTTCAAACTATATGAAGACTTAAAGCGAAGCTTTAAAATGAGACTTTCAAAATTACTTTTGTTTGTGTAATTTTAGTTCTTCAAATGATCTGTTAGGTCACTAGTTTTACAACACAAGCTTCAATGTAAGAAATAGAGAAGAGAAGAGATTGGTTGAACACGTTAAACACACACACACGTAAACAATAAGACGGTTAAGCGTAGAGGTGAAAGAGAGTGAATAAAATGAACAACCAACCCTCACCCCTCAAGTGAGGGTTATACAAGAAGATTTATAGGAAGGGGAGCAAGAACACTCCTACTCCCTTCCTTTCCTTAACGGACGTGGGCCAGGCTCACGCCTTCTACATGCTCTGCGCTAATAACAAACATAAATGCCATAATTAAGCTAACTATTACATATGAATCACTAACACTGATTTAGGTTTAGGAGTGATTCCAACAATCTCCCCAAGTGTTGGTGATGAAAACTATAAGCGGTGAAGGTGCCAATGTAATAGTAGCTTTGACGTCTTCCGACATTCTTCTTTCTTGTGAGAAGAATTGCCTGATTCGAACAATCTCCCCAAAGTAGTAGAAATTGTCTTCTTTGAGCAGTTACGCTTTGACGCCATAATTATCTTTGTTCTTTGTTCTTTGTGATGAAAGTGATAGTATGTTGTAGTTATGCGCATCAAGTCCGCTTCAGTGCCTTCACGCTTCTAGTGTCTCCACATCATTCTTCAACATGCTCACACGCCTTTGACGTTGGAATTCAAGATCGATAAGTCTTTAAACTTTTAGATTCTTTGACTGACGAAGAATCATTCGACTTTTGTGTTGCTTTTAGATAGAACTTCCATTAGTGATGATGTTGGCATGAGCATGTGAAGAATCTGCACGATCATTCCGCTCGAGCTTCCATAAGAAGAAAACATTAATACGGTTAGTAATAAACGGATTCCAGCACTTACAAGTTTGAACTTCGAGAGTGTTAACAAAGATAGTGTGAAAACACAACTCTAATTCTCACAAAGGCCGTTCTCGAACCGGAGTCCCACAAGTGAGATAACACGATGTCAAGTACACCTACGATTCGGATGAGTCGAGGTAGGGGTGGTCGGGTAGGGGTTCGGGTTGGCGGATTCGGGTTGTCGTCAAGGGTCGAAAATTCAACCCAAACCCGACCCATTTAAATCATCGGTCACCTATGTCAACCCTAACCTATTTAGACATAATCGAATCTAACCCATTTAACCCGTATATATACTTGGGTTGCGGGTTAAATAGGTTACACGGGTTGAATATGTTAAACGGGTTGAATCTGTTCAACGGATTTCGGGTTGACCCATTTAACCCTTTTATGCACAAACGTTGACACATTACACGAGTTAAACAAGTTAAACATGTTGTTGGGTTGACCTGTTTAACACATTTAACCCGCATAATAAAATATAAATAATTTTGAGTTTATGAAAAATCTTAAACGGGTTGGGTGTCGACCCGCTTATTTTATTCTCAACCCGAACTCGACATGTTTAATAAACGGGTTAGATAGGTCGACCCAAACCCGACCAAATCTATTTAGCACAACCCGAACTCGTTAATTTTCGTGTCGGTTTGTGTCGAGGTTCTTGTCGGGTCGAATTGCCACCCTACCGAGGTACATCAAGCATCACCTCACGATCAGACCGTTTGAGACACACTAAGCGTAATCCACGGGAGTTACCAAGTGACTGCCGCCGTGGTCGTTTGATGTCGACCTCGGCAGAGTTTCCATTCAATCACCGAGGATCGCGGATGCGAACCTCTCATAAATGTTCTTGACAGATTGCTAAGATCCGTGAAGGACTCGATAACGCACCACCGATGTTCTTATTGTTGAACATCAAGTGATGAAATGTCAAGTGTACCTAAGAGATCTTTTGATGAATCTCGTGGCTCTAGACTCAATAGTGCGTTTTGGTTTTCCCGGCGGAGACTAGGGAGTAGGTCTCCTTCTTCAATATCGCAATCTCTATGAGAAAGCCGATAGATTATGTAGGGTTCCCTGCGAGAATGAAACAAGCTTCATTGAGAGAAACTTGAGTGGCTAAGAAGGTTTAGTGCATGCGCCATCGGGTCCATGACGACTTTTAATCTTCAATACCGGTGTCATCAAGTGACAATCGGTAGTATATGAATTGAACGATTATCCGCCCTAAGTTGAATAATCTGGAGGGCTATTTCTTTTCACCCTTTTCTTTGCATTTCTTTTTGATTCTTCAACTCCTTTTTTCTCCGATTCTCATTTTCTCCTTTTTTACAGTCATACCTAAGGACTTCTAAATTCTAACTATTTGTGGTGTCCTTGGGTAGATCCCTCCGGCTCTGGCGGATCATAGGACGGTTATTCCTAACCTTAGTCACCTTATAACTCTATGACTAACCTATGTTGCCATAAAACCATTTACATGAAAATCTCACACAGTGTTTGTGAATGAAAACATTTTGTACCACTGTTGAGATAAGATTTTGCATAAATACTCCCCCTCCACATGTGCTTAAGAATTTTGACGGAAATCTGCACAGTGAGGAAAGAGTTCGCACTTTTTGAATTGATCAACTCAAGATAGACAATCCCCCGCGAGACACGGTTACGCTGCATAGTTAAAGAGTTACATTGTCGACTTTTAGGTGACAACTAGCTCTAATAACTACCTTGAAGGTGTAGACAAACCTCGAAAGGTTGTCAAACCCGTCGAGTTCATGTCTACCAAGAGTTTCTCGAATGGTACATTCTACTCGGACAAGTCCTTTCGAGACACGTTTACATCACTAGCGAACTAGCTTGAAATTATTACCGTCCCGGACAAGTCTTTTCGAGTTACTAACGCTAAGTATCGCCAATTCGTTGGTTAAGTCTATAGCACAAAGATTCATTTGCATTTACACAACATATTTCTTATCACATAATTTTCTCCCTCAAAATGGCATAGAAAATGTTATTTTTGAAAAGTTGAGAATAAATATGACCATTTCGAGTGTTGGGAAGAGTGACACAAAGAACATTTTGGTGAACAAAGTTTTAAGTCAAATACTCCCCTCAACAAGTGATATAAACGGTTGAGGTTTTGAAAATCATAAGGGGAAGTACTTGTTCTTTTGAGTAAAACCTTGAAAAATGAAAGGTTTGATAGGTTTTACTCAAAATTAAGAAGCTTTCGCTCCTTTTATAAGGATTGTGGCACTGAAGCATACCACAGGGTCCTTTCTTGACAAGAACGGGTTGTACACTGTTATTTGTGCACAAGCCATCGCCATAATAAATCACACATCCAAAATTGTAATGAAAGAAGCGGTTCAAGGGTACCGGTAGTCGATGATGTTGCTGGGAATGCGAATGCATGCTGATAGCCGGTGATGTTAATCCTGAGTCGACCACCAACAAAGCTTTCCAATGTTCTAAACTGATCCCTTCGATACAACCGTTCATCAATCATCGTGATGATCCTCTTCACATCCCTTCGATCTTTTGAAGATCTCTACACGCCATCAAGCAATTTCGTCCCCAATCTTTTGATGTATATCCTTCAACCTATAAGCCAATCCGTCCCTAACCATCTTCAAAGTGTGATCCCCAAACTTGTGAAGATCTCTACACGCCATCAAGCAATTTCGTTGAAGTTCACTACGGTAAACGACGCCGAATGGTTTGCTGATGAGTGTATATTGTGAAAGCTGGTTGATGTCGGGAAGATCAGTCGAGGTGGAGTGAAGTTGACACGGGTCCGATATGATTCAACCGCAGTCGGAGATCTTCTACACGCTCTTTGATGACTATGCGTCGATGAAGATGAGCAAGGACTTGATGAATTCACGTTGTACTTCGCTTGAAAATTGTCTCATGCGACACGTACTTTGGCAAGGTACATGTCTTCAATGTCGTCGATAGACAAATTCTCAAAGTCGACCTGAGAATGCATAGTCCCTTTCGTCTTGCCTTTTGACCACAATATTCTTGAGATAAGTGTAGTCCCATTTGACGAAAGATCAACATGTTTGATGGCAACGATACTCTTAGTAATCGAACACTTCATGTTGAGACTTCAACCAGACGACTTATGTAGTAGATTCTTCTGCGTTCCGGCCAATGGTGAATCCCATACATTGCATCACGGTCATACTCTTCCACTTTGTTGGAAAACATGTGGTTAGCTCTTTCCTCGATGGCTATGCGTTAGAGTATATGGTCATTGGGAGCGGAAGTGTCGAGATGTAGCGTATTTCCTTGAATCATCACCACCGTGTAGAAGAAATTCCAAGTCTTTGTTGAAGAAATATCGGAATGGAATCCTAGGCTGATCTGGTTGGCCAATTGTAGGTAGAGGTTTAGACCAGTCGGTGTAATATGGAGGGTTGTCCCGTTTGGTGAAGTCGATGTTTGCTTCTGGGTTGAGCCAATCCATGTTGTTAGACATAGCTCGTGCAATATTATCAAGGTGATATTCGACCTCGATGGCACTTTCCGAGCTGTCTTTTAGAAGTTGAAATGCTTCATTCTTGATTCGCTTCAACTCGGATTTCGTCATCTTCTTCACACGGAATTTTTCTTGTAGAAGTTTCGCATGCTCCAATGTACTACCGTCTACCAGTTCTTGACCTTCAGCTGGATAGGGGGTGGAATTAACAAGTGTAGAAAACCATTCAAATTCCTCTGTGTCATCTTCATCTAACCATGATACGACGTCAGTCGTAGGCGCCTTCTTCTTCTTTTTCTTATTCCTAGATGAAGATTCTGGTTTCTTAACTTGTTTGGGAGAGGTGGGTTGTTGTTGGGGCTCAGAGACATCCTCATCGTCACCACCCGTGATACTCAAAGTGATCACCCGGTTTTCGAGTCGGGGTGGTAATTCGTAAGAGTCCTGAGGTTTTCAAGAAAAGAACGAGGATGAGATCTTTCTTTGGTGAGTCCTTTGGGGTGGAGGTAGCATAGAAGATGGTTCACCAGACTGTCTCGGACGTTTAGGTTGATTGTCCTTGTCCTTATCCTTGTCTTCATCGTCTCTTAGACGTTTTGGCCTTTCAGCTGCTTCTCGGCATGCGAATTGGAGTTGGTATTCAAGCAACGCTTCAAACAATTTACTTTCGTGAGAAGTAAATGTTGCGGATCGTTTAGACATTTGAGCTACGAGCCTGTCAACCAATTCTGCATCTGAGAAGATTATGGGATCAACTGGATTGATGCTTACATGCATTGGGGTTGATCTCATTGTCTGCTTGGCCAAATGTAGGAGATTGGATAGAGTTGTCTGCTGAACATCACTATTGTCACACACGGAATCTTTTCGACTAAGGCGATGAGTGTAGCCTTAATCATTTCATTCAATTCCCCTTGATGATCACGCTTCATGAGTCGTTGGACAAACTCCCTTTCAATCGACATCTTGTCTATCTCCTTATGAAGATAAGTGATCCGGTCAACGAAAATTCACTTCTTGTAGGTCACGTCTTTATTTCTGACCCGTTTGACAGCTGTGACGATTCGATTCTTAGCTTGAGACATCCAAGATGGAGTTTGCTTCTTCACTGATCTGGATGTTGATTTGGTTGATCTTTTTGATGGTGGAGGTGAGGAATGAGATGATGAATCTGATGAGGAGGAGATATGAGGAGGCACGGGGTCCTTAGGAGGTTCAAAAGTTTCCTCCTTAGAACGTTGTGGACTATCTAGAAGAAGATTATCATAATCAGTTTCTTCATCTTTTCCAGAATTAGTCTTTTCTTCAGCCATATTCCGTGCCTCTTCAGCTGCTTTGTCATGAGCTGCAGCCTCACTATCAGGTTTTTCTTTCTCAGACTTCTCTTTTTCTGGTTCCTCAAACTCATACTCAATAGTGTCCTCCACACGGGTCTGTTGTTGTTCCAAAGTGGTGGCACCAGATCCCTTATCGGGTCGATTAACCGCATCGATTTGGTGTAGGTTGAATCAGCACCACTTGACCCTTCAGGGCCACCCATTTGATCCTTTGCAAATTCCTTAGCAACGTGTTGGAGTCTAATGAATTTGAACTTCTTCCGTATGATGTATCCGGTGGATCTTCATCGAGCTTGAGCTTTCTTCATAAGGCACAAGCTTCGAGTCTTCCTTTTCCTTGGTCGGTGGAGGGTGGGAGGTTTGGCTCATCAAGGATTAATGTCGGTTGCGGTTTGAGAAGAAGATCTCTTCGATCGATTGTGTATCTTGAGCTTTAGTCACAAGCTTTCTTTGCGGTTCGATTTGAAATGGGAATAGAACGGCTTCCTTAGCTGGAACAATCCTTTTAGTGGAGGATTCCTCTTGGGAATCTTCCTCGACTTTCGAAGATTGCAAAGACTTCTGACCGCTTCTTACGGTTCTCCGTGTAGATGTTCCAAGACTCTCCATCGAGATGACCAACTTTGCCTTCTCTTATCGCTACCCGATACCTTTTGTATGTCTCGAGCTTTTTGATCTCATTAGTCAAAAGGTGATCGGGTAACACAAAGACCTGTTTCTTTGTTGTCGATTCCTTGATTACATTGTTAGGATAGGCTCGAGACAACATGTCGTGATTGTCGGGGTCATTGAGCCTCTTGGGAATATCGGGATGAAGTCCAAGTGCTCTCGGATCAACAGTTTAGTGTATCCGACATGTGGAATCTTTGAGCCAAGCTTTTGAGAAATGACATCATGTCATCCCATATCGAGCTTCAATTTCGATGTGATTCATGTTGATTAATGACCGGAAGATTTGCGTTCCATGAGCTTGGGATGCTCATAGCCACCGTCACCGACCGAGCAGATTTGGTGATGATGATGTAGAGTTCTCCACGGTTGAGGAATGTTCTTAAGCTCCACATGAGAATGCTTAGTGATAATTCCTCAAGCTTCATCATAGCCAATATCAATCAAGAATTGCATGATTGTCTCTTCAAGAGGTGTGGCATAGAAATCGGTTGACTCGATGTCGGGATGAGAAGAATGACCCTTAAGTGCGCATGTGTGATGGTGACTTGTTTGTGATCGGCCACTATCATCGCACTTTGACCTTTGATCCTTTGCATTGAATTCCGTAATCGATGAATGTAGATCTCCCAGATCAGAAGCGTAATGAGAGCATGTTCGGTAGGGATGATTCTTAAGAATATCCACAAGAATCAAGCAGAAGATTACGGCAGTGAGGGTTTCAAAGTCAACCCGAAGGTTGTTCTTTCCAATCTTCGCTTGACAGCCATTAGGAAGATATCGCAATGTGAGAACATCGGTGCATCCACATTCATTCGAGCAAACCATGTCGTGATCTCGAAATAACATTAGCCAAAAGAACCAAAGATATCGAAAGACATAATGTTAGTCAACGAAGGTTTTATTGACTAATTATTGAATGTACAATGTCAATGATTGTTACGAGTCCAAAGTCACTTGTATGTTCAATAGTCCAATGACGTCGTGATAATTTTCGTGAGTTAGTTAACTTTAAGTTTTAAAGTTTATGTTATCACTTATTTAACACAACATATTAAACGTTTAAGCTTATTAGTGACATTATTGGATTCGTGACGTTATGATTTGTTTATTTACAAGTTTGCACGCGTAACAATTCATAATGAAGGTTTGATCAAGGCTTAGGCGTAGAAATGGTAGCTTATGCGTAAACAGGAGAAATATACGCGTAGACGCAAGCTTATGCGTAGGATCCATACTTACGCGTAAGAAATATTACGCGTAGGAACAGGGGACCTTATGCGTAGAGCTTACGCCAGTGGCGTATAAAAACCTTACCGTAAGGTCTACTCAGAGAGGTCGCACACATATCCTTCACGGGATACGCAGAGTCCCTTTAGAACCTTGCGAACGCCACGCTACGGCGAAGATTACTCTTACGCATAACTTGCTACGCGTAGGGTGATCCTTATGCGTAGTTAACTAACAACCTTGATTCTGATTTTTACGTGTAGCAAACCTGAAATAAAATCATCATAACATCAATTTTGACACATACATTCATTCATAAACGGATCATGGCATGAAACTCATTAAACAGTTTACGCGTAAAAGGTCTTACGCGTAAACCAAAACCCTAATAGTTCATAGATTACGCTTAAGAATTTTAGCCATAAGAATTACACCAAAGTGTTTCTGGTAAGTCTTAGAGGCATAGTAAGTTGTTCTATCCAAGTTTTAACATCAAATTCAAGGCCAATCAAGAAAACCCAATTCGTATGAACTAGAACCCTAATTTTTCAATTTATGAATCATTAGTGTTTCTTGGTAGTTTCTGGGCTTAGATATGATTAATTCAACTTGGAAACAACCTTGTACAACAATCTTTAACACCAAAAACATTCACATATGAAAACGCCCAAACCCACGCATAAACCCTAATTTCCAAAGTCCATCAATTCGTGTATCTAGGTGTATTTTGAGGATAAAAATGATATCATTGATGTTCTAAAAACGTTTTGACACTATCTTTTTAACCACAAACACACAACACATGATCATGTGTTCTAACCCATATGCGTAAAACACAAAAGTCATTGAATCTTAAGTTTTAACCGTTGGATTCTCATGAAATTCAAAACCATTGTTTAAAAACTTGTTAAGAACACAAAACCACTTACAAATTGAAGATCAGATAACCGGATTTGAAGAATGATTTTTGTGCGTAGGATTTGTATGGTTATGAGTAATAAATGTAAGGATTAGGTTAGGTGGAGGTGTTTTTATTAAAATAACTTTAAGCTTTTGGCGCTTTAGTCCCTCCACCTTTTCCATTTTCATCCAAAGCCTTTTAACTTCCTTTTGGTTACCAAACGAAAGATTATTTGGAAATAACTTTGACGACACTCCCCTCGACTTAAGAAATAATGAATGGTTATAAATTTTAGTCCGAGGAGTGTCATTTGAACCATAAAATTTACCACCATTGATAAAAGAAACAACCGGATAGGATAACATGCAAGTGCACATTATTTGGAAGCAGTTAAGAATTTATTTTCTCCCCTCAACACTTGATCGGAAAAATCTGAATTTTGAAAGATTATAGTGTTGACGGAAGACATGTACTTGCCATGTTGAAAGAAAATATATAGAAGAATATTTTTGTTGTTTTAATGAGTTTTATACTTATATTTTGTTTTGAAAAATATTTACAAAAGGGGTTTGGTGTTTGTGAGGTTTTTAAGATCATTTTAAGAGATCATCTAGTTCCTCAGAGTCAAACACCTCATACCAATCCGGTGGACCAACTCATTAAACCTAGCGGGAGGCAAGGCTTTGGTGAGAAGATCCGCCAATTGGTATTATCGCAGCCATGCAGTATAATTCAACTGTACCTGCTCCACGTGGTCCTTGATGAAATGATAGCTAAGATCGATGTCCTTAGATTTCGAGTCTTTGAATCGAGTTGCGAGATCGCAATGGCACTCCGATTGTCGCAAATACATCGGGATTCATCAAACACGTAACCATAGTCTTTGAGTTGTGTTCTCATCCGGATGACTTGAGTACAACACGCCGACATGGCTACATATTACGCCGGTTGATGACAACGATGTACAATCCGCTTCTTCGATTGCCAAGACACCGTTTATCACCAAGAAATTGTAGTGCTCACAAGTACTTTTACGTGAATCTAAACATCCTGCGTGATCGATCCGAAAAAGCGATTAGTTTAAAACCGTAATCCTTTGGATACGGATCCCCAAGTTAATGGTTCCTTGATGTATCGGAGGATTCTTTTAGCCTCGAGAGGTGGGTTTCGATTGGTCTTGACCGATAACGGGAGCATAGATAAGCGGCAAAGACAATATCGTGTGCGCTAGTGTTAGATACATGAGAGACCCAATAATACTTGGTATTTTGTAGGGTCCACTAATTTCCCATGTAAATCGATCTAACTTCTTGGTATGAGTCATTGGTGTGGCATAAGTGTCACAGGGTTTTCATTCCAAATTTGTTTAACAATTCAAGGGCATATTTGGGTGACTCAAGAAAATACCACGGGTGATTGATGAACTTGCGGTCCTAGAAAGAACGTAAGTTCACCCATCATGGACATTTCAAAATTTTCTTCATTAGTTTTGCAAAAGCGATTGAGTACTTTTTATGTGTAGACCCAAAATGATGTCATCCACGTAAATTTGAACAATTAAGATATGTGCCCGTGATATTGTATAAAAGAGTAGGGTCAATCGAACCTTTGGTGAAATTATTGGCAATGAGGAAAGATGATAGCTTATCGTACCATGCCCGAGGAGCTTGTTTGAGACCATCTGAGCTTTGTTCGGTTTGTAGACATGGTTCGGGAACTCGGGATCAACGAATCCTTACGGTTGGTGACATAAACCATTTCTTTCGGTTGTCCATTGAGAAACGCAGCTTTTACATCCATCCGAAAGACCGTCATATTCATATGAGCCGCGAACGCGAGAAATATCCGAACAACCTCAAGGCGAGCGACGGAGCAAAAGATTCTTCAAAGTCTATACCTCTTCCCGACGATAACCCTTAGCAACTAGACGTGACTTGTTTCGGATTACGTTCCTTCAAACATCCAATTTGTTCTTCCAAATCCATTTGAGACCAATGACATAAACCTCATTGGTCTTTCAACCAGTTCCCATACTTCAAGACGTTTGAATTGGTTGAGTTCTTCTTGCATAGATTCAATCCGGTGTCCTTTGTCATTGCGTCTTTAATGTTTTTAGGCTCAGATTAGCGGACGGTGAGTGCATAAATGCAATGTTCACCATCCGAGTGAAGACATTGTCTCGTAACGGTTGGTTGATTCGGGTTGCCAATAACATTTTCCGAGGATGGTCTTTCGTCCATCTATGTGTAGAGGTTGATGTTGGTATACATTGTGCGATTCGAGGATTCAAATGGCTTGTTGAAGATTCCGCGACATCCGTGCGGCGATCTCATTAGCAAACGGGTTAAAGAACACATTTGGATCAAAATCTGCGGTGGGTACTTCATTAAGAACATCATCGGTAGGTTCATCATTGTTGGAAGCGGTTTGTTCAAGCTGTTGTGTTGGAGTCAGCTGGTGGTGCTTCTTCAACCGTAGTTGTTGTAGCGGTGTATCGTATGTATAAGAGTAGTATCGAGTTGAGCGGTGACGGCGGATACACCGAGCACGTTCATCAATATCGCCACCGAGCAGTAGACAAATAACCTTTCCATTTGTTGACGAGTGGTGGGGGCTTTGTTCGGTGATGATGGGGATTGAGGAAGTTTAAGCGGTTGTGTCCGGGTTCTAAGTTGTTATACTCGAAGCCATCTCCGTGAGTTCATCAAAATGAGCATGAATCGCTTCCATAACCTCCTTTGTTCGGCGATTCGCATTCGGAAACCTTTAGAATTATCACAATATCCAATAAAGACTCAATGTCGACTTTGGCTTTGAGCTTTCCAAAGTCATCACGATCATTATTCGGATAGCAAAGAGATCAAAGACATGAAAGTGTTTGAGATTCGGTTTTTGTTGTGGACAAGCTTGAAAGGTGTTTTGTTGTGCCGTTTTGTAATCACATAGCGGTTTGAGTATAGCATGCGATGAATCGACACGCCCACAAGTGTCTGGGAGTTTAGCATTGATTAACATTGTTCTTGCAGCCCACTAACGTTCGGTTTAGCTCTTTCAACAACTCCGTTTTGTTCGGTGTGCGTGCAATAGATGTCGATCTGTGAATTCCACTTTCTCATAAAAGTCACGAAGAGTTTTATTAACAAATTCAGTTCCTTTGTCGACGGTGTTTGGATGAACTTGTATTTTCGTGAGAAAGGTGATGATCATCTGTGGAGCTTGGTCTTTTCTTGAAGAAAGTAGACCCAAGTCGGTGTGAATAGTCATCAACAATTACTAAGATGTAGCGTTGCCATTGATCGTTTGCACGCGCAGCGATCGGGCCACACAAATCCATGTGAAGAAGATGAAGCACATCTTTGAGAGATGTGTTCCACCTTGGAAGGGAAATGAGCACGGGTGCTTTTCCCTTGTTCCTGTCGAGCAAAGATGATCTTTTGAATCTTAGGAATCGTGGGAGTCCTTGACTAGTTTGTGTCGAGCAAGGTTGGTGATGGTTTGAAAGTTTAAATGCGAGGACGACGGTGCAATAGCCGAGGATTTTGTTGGCGTTGCCTTTGAAAGTAAGCGGATGGGAGATGAAGCAACCATGTCTTGCATAGAGATAGTGTAAAGACTTGAATTACGCGAGCGGACATAAGGTCGTTTCCTTGTAGATCACGAATGAAACAAGATTTCTCCGAAAGCAACCTCCAAATCTCCATCACAGGCGACCCATCGAAAGCAGTTGTGACCGAGGCCTTCCACATAATAAACCCCGCTAATTTCGATGTTCCCATTGATATAGTCTCAAGTAGCCCATGATAGTCGCGAAGTGATCATTCCGAATCTGACGGTGCCAATGAACTTTGAAATAAAGTTTGATAACAGTTTAAGGTTACTGTCATGTTTCGGGAACATCCGCTATCAACAATCCGAGAATGATCAGATCACTGCAATACGCATGATGACACGGATGGAATAGAAGTAGATGTGGAACCCGAAATGTTGAGGGTTAGAAGCGATAAGTGGAAAGACACACATTAATGATTTTAGGCATCCATTTAAATCCTAGTGTGTTATGAGTCCACCGCCATCTATAACTACTATTTGCTTTAGTCATAGTGAATGCACTAGGTGGTACTACATTCTTAGGAGGTGGCTCGAGCTACAGGGGACAACAATGCATTTCTTAGAATCTAAAGAGGGTGGTCTACCAAGCACGACTTAGAATGATTAGTGGGCTAGAGGTATTCCGATTCTTAGGATTACGTAAACTAGAGATGATAGCTTTAGCAACACATTTGTCATGACAATCGAATTCATACTTTTACGAAAAATAACGTAAGGTGCATCGATCGAATATCAAAAGTACTTAAAGGTTTAGCATTAGTTACATCACTATTTCTATTACATTTGCGGACGTAATATCTATAGTGGAAGCAACGTGAGTCTTATTCATAGTCCTAGGGTGTTCTTCTACTTTAGCATTCCTTATTGATCTTTTCTTAGGTCGCAACTTTTATTCTTCGATGTAGTGCTCCTAGTCGAAGTGCGGACGTTTGGAAAAGACGCAACTATTCTGCTTTCAAGAGAAGGAAGCACGTTAGCAACTTGTGATTTGGCGGTAGGGATTCTAGGTTCACGATTACTAAGTGTTCTTGGTGCTATTCTCTTAATCACGGTATCGCGGAAGTTGTTCATACTTTCCTAACATTTCTCTTAACTTAAAGATAGTGTGAATCAAATCTTGATTTTCGAGCGAATATTACCGGCAAAATTCATTACTTCTCTAGTGTGTGCAAGATAATGATCAAGTTCGTTTGATGCTTCATGACGAGTCTTATTGAGTAAATCAAATATGACACCATATTCTGTTTGACTTTTACAAGTTCTTGTTCATATTTTGAGATTTGACTTTTCAAAGACATCGTTTTGATCATCCAGTTGCTCAAATTTTGGATTAAAAGTGTTTGATTACCTTGAGTTGATTTTGTTTTGCAAAGCAAGTTCACGATTTTGACAATCTTTTGACACCATTGAAGACGACGTTTTGCATTTGAAATTTCGGTTAAGAGACGTTCGTTTTCAACTTTTAAGGACTCGATCCGAAGCACATTATCGTATTCTCATGATTACAACATTATCAACAAGTCGTTAGAGATATAATCGATGCATATGGTAAAGAATTGAATAACACAACATTATGGATATCAAGACGTATAACATCTTCCAAGAGTCGATCAACAACTTTTCGTTACATTTTCTTTTTACGTTTAGTATTCGAAATAGATGTTTCTGTTTTCTCGAAAACGACTTTCATCACTCCAAGTTCCTTATGAAAATCCCGTTCCCAAGACAATGCACAATTTTTCAAATTTTTAACATTTGGTAAAAGATTTTTCTGAAAAATGTCTCTTTGTTATCGCGCCAGAGGCGATTGAAAATGTTGAACTTTGATTTCAGAATGATATTCTATCTCATGTTGTAAAGTTTTGAGGTCAGCCATGAAAAGGTCAAAATATCTAAGAATTTTGCGATTTTCGGGTTGTGAGTTTACTTCACTGATGGAAGGTAAATTACCATAAGTTTGTGCATAATCTGGTTGGGGATTAACATTAGAAGACTCAGGCGTTTTTATGATAATCCTTGGTGTGTTAGAAGAATCCTTTGGTTGGACGAAAGTGACCGCTTGTGAATAGGTAAAAGGTTTGTTGTAAACAACTTTTTCTAATTTTGATCGACTCTCGTCTTCTGCATCTAATTCCTCTTGACGATGATATTCAACAACGATCATAACAGAATCATCAATTTTATATTCTCGCACCGAAACTTGTGATTGGTTTGAATGCTTTGAGTGAAAGTTTAGGTTTGTAATCCGCAATATTCGGTACATATCCATCCGGATTGGGTTTTAACGTAAACTTTTCAATAGCGATGGTGACTCACCATGCTTATAAACAATAGTTCAAAACTCTTTGAGTTTGTTTTGTAAGCCAACAATTTCTTCCAGTTGGTCATCTATTCGTTTCGTTGAATGCTTTTTGTATGCAGAGAACTGTTTTTGACAAGTTAACAACTCAGCCTTGGCTTTTTCATTTTCCAAAGTAAGATTGTTAATTTGCTTTTTATGTTCATGTTTCAGTTGTTCTATTTCAGACAACAAAGCATTCTTCGAAGCGGCTAGATCACGATATGTCTTTCTAAATATTTTCGTTTGATGAGATTTGGCAAAAGCGGCTTCAAACCCTTTTTCACGTTTTCTTGAAGTTTTGAAAAATTGAGTTGCATTTGTAAGCATTCAAAATCCTTGGTTAACAAAGGCATTTTACTTTTCAAGTCGATTTACGGCACAACATTCGTCTACTATGGATTGTTGGTCTTTTATTAAACGAGCAAAATCTGGATGAGGCAAAGGTTCAGCGTGTTCAACGTGAGTCACAACATGATCATTACTTAGATCCTCAAGTATAACGACAGAGTCAATTTGATTATCAAAGGAAACCATAGGGTCATCTTGATCGTCAAATGTAACTACGGGGTCTAATTGAAAATCGTTGGAATGAGATGTGGATGACTCATTTTGAACATTCTGAGCCGTTCGGATTCAAATGTTGGCGGAGAGAATAGATCGAGATAAATATGGTTTGTTCGGTACCGAGACAAGCCATCGATGTCATCGGGCCTGTGTCACTCATGTGTATCTCATGCATATTAGACATCAACATAATAATTTGCATTGGCACTGCAAGTCCTCCATATCATCATCTAAGTGCGCATACGCCATAAAGCTCTGTTCTTTGTCCGTGAGAGTTCCTGACTTCATCCTTAAGAGCCAAAGTAAAGCCTCCTTGTGATAAGCACCGCCCTAGTCCTCGTCTTTGGGCATGCATTAGCCAGTGTCCTTCTCATTGCGGTTGTAGCATCAAGACCATTCAACCCATTCGAGCATTTCCTTGTTCCACCACTTGAGCTATGTTGTTATTCCTACCCATAGCATTAAACCCTTGACCACCGCCCATCGACGACCATAACCACGATTCGAACTTCAACTCGTCCATTGTTCACTGTGACCGATTCCTTGTGTTTGATGAGGAAGCGAATGCGATTGTTGGATTTGTTTGTATAACGGCTAAAAGCATTAGCAATCATAACAAATCCTTGTTGCAATGCTTCGAACGGATCGGATTCCTCATTAGCTTGACTATAAAGTGCACGATCATTGTTGTTGTTGTAAGGAACCAATTGAGTTTGTTGAGTTTCTTTGTGATTGATCATGTGGTGTAGCGATTGGTTGAGTTCTTTGGTTGAGGAGGATAAGCTGTTATGAGCATACAAGGCAAGTTGTTGATTTTCCGGATGTGAAGGTGAAGCGGTTTAAGCACGGAGAATCCTTTCCTTATCAACTTCCTTTTGATGAGGCTTCAAGTAGTCGTACAACAAGTCGTATGTATCTTGATGCATATTCTTCGCAGCGGAGAAAATGACATACTTTTCCCATTCGGGACCAAGACTACTCAGAACTTAGTATTAACCGCAATTCTTGGCATGTTGATATTGTGTTTATCCAAATCATTGATGATGTCGAGAATCGATGATGATAGGACTCTAGTGTCTCTCCAGGTTCAATCATGAAGTGTTCATAGGCCAAGTAAATTTTGGATTCCATATCCTCCCGATTGAGTGCGAGATCCTCCATAAGAAGATGAATATGTTCCCACATTTTCTTTGCGAGTCTTTTGAGCATCAACACTTGAAGAATTGGGTTTAGTAATCCTAAAGGATATATTGCATTGCAAGCTTATCGACTTCATAGTGTAGAAGTTCTGCTGGATTCAAATCGCAACTTGAGCAATGTTTGTTTGTTCATCTCTTGGTGGATTAGCATTTGGATCGCCGGGTACAGTGACAATAGGCATCTGAAATGGACCTTCCAAGATAACCTTCTTTAAGAACTTTCCATGTGGCTTCTTCAGATCACAAAATGTTAGGACCTTAGATATATCAACCTTATCAAATACTCACTTTATGAACACAAGAATACCACGTTAAACACAAACAGTTATGCGTATAAGAAGAGAAAAGATTAAGCAAGGATATGGTGACTTGATGTATATTCGTATGTATGTGTAGAGAGGTAGAGAGAAGAAAGATGAAACAATAAGATGTTATATTGCTTCAAGGAAAAACACACACACACACACTTTCAAGCACACCCCTCAAATGACCATTTGAGGGGTATTTATAGTACAAGAGGCATAAAACCCTAAAAGGCTTTAGCTTGGGCTTTTCGTGGATAGGACTTGGATTGGGCTTGGCACGCTTAAGCTTATAAACGGCTAGCAAGTCTCAACTATTAACTATTTAGCTTATCCTAATCCACGAGCCCGTTGACTATTCTAGCACGATATCTAACACGAGTTACAAAGTTCCTAAATGTGAATGACCATCACTTTTAATAAAAACTATTAAGGCTAACAATCTCCCCAAGGGGTGGTCATTCAAACGATGCTCCACTTGATAAGATCTTTACTTTCTTTGAGCTTGAACTTTGTGTGTAGATATAGAATAGTCTTGATTCTTTGTTCCTTCATGCTTTGTGATCGCTAATGTGTTGTCTGCCGTTGTCAACTTCGTTGGTTAGGTGTCTCCACGTCATTCTACACCATGCTCACACTTCTATTTGTCTTTTGGTTACCAATGATGTAGTTCTCGAGTCTTTAACCTTTGAGTAGCCTTTGATTATGATGAGAACTTTCATGTGTTGTTGGTATGAGCATGTGGAGAGTCTGCACGATCAATCCGCTCCGGAGCTTCCATAAGAAGAAAACATAAAAACAGGGTTAGTAATAAGCGGTTCCGTGACTTACAAGTTTGAATTTCGAGGTGTTAACGACATAGTGTGAAAACACGCCTCTAATTCTCACAAAGGCCGTTCTGAACCTGAGTCCCCAAGTGAGATAACGCGATATCCGAAGTACATCTGATTCGGATGAGTCGTTGAGGTACACAAGCATCACCCCACGACGTAGACCGTTTGAGACACACTAAGCGTAATCCATGAGAATTACCAGTGACTGCTTTGTCGGTCGCTTGATGTTGACCTGGCAGGAGTTTCCATTCAATCATTGAAGATCGCGGATGTGAAACTTCTCATAAATGTTACGGCGATTGCTAAGATCTGCATAGGACTCTAGAATATATCACTTGTGCCCTTATAGATGAGCAACAAGCGATGTCATGTCAAGTGTTCCTATGAGATCTTTAATGAATCTCGTGGCTCTAGACTCAATAAGTGCATTTTGGTTTTCCGAGGCGGAGACTAGGGAGAGGTCTCTTCTTCAATACCAACGATCTCTAAGAGAAAGTCAATAGATTATGTAGGGTTCCAGTGAGAATGAAACAAATCCTTTAAAGAGGAATTGAGTGGCTAGAAGGTTTAGTGCGGTGCGTCCACTGGGTCCATGACGCCTTGGTCTTCAATACCGGTGTCATCTAGTGACATCCAAGAGCATATGTATTGAACCCGGTTTCGCCCTAAGGTTGAATATGGAGGGCTATTTCTTTTCACCCTTTCTTTTACATTTCTTTTAATTCTTCAACCCTTCTTCTCCTTTCTCACATTACTCCTTTTTCAATCATTCCTAAGGACTTCTAATACTACACTATTGGTGATGTCCTTGGGTAGATCCCTCAAACTCTGGCGGATCATAGGACTAATTTTCCTATACTTAGTCACCTTATAACTCCATGTTGTCCTATTGTTGCCATAAAACCATTTTCTTGAAAATCTCTCAAAGTGTTTATGATTGAAAACATGTTTGGAACACTCTGAGAGTTTTATATTTTCGAAACACTCCCCTTCACATGTGCTTATAAGTTTTGTGAAATCGCACATAGAGGGTAGAGTTCGCACTTTTGAATTGATCGACTTTATATGAACAAGACCGATTCGAGACACGTTTACATCACTAGAGAACTAGCTTGAAATTATTACCCGTCCGGTCAAGTCCATAGAAAGTTTCTCGAGATGGTACATGATTCCTCGTCAATTCAATGGTTACGTTGAGTCGAGCTCTTTTGAGATTCAAACACCGATCATAAAACATTTTTGATCACCTTTTAATCACGTTTCTCCCCTCAAAATAGCATATCTATGATGTTTTTGAAACAAAATGATTAAAAGATATGTTTTGGAAAAACATTTTGGAGAAAGCGATTCAAAGATGAATTTTGGAACAATTTTGGTTTAATACTCCCCTTAACGAAAGCATATTTTCATACGTAAAATTTAGAATCAATTAAGGGTTTAGAGGAGTTATCTTGGTACCAAATGAGAGATTTTGAAAAAATCTTTTGAAAATTGCGAATCAATGGTACGCAAGATGAAGATTTTAAAAATCTTTTGAAGATATTGAAGAAGAATTATCTTCATTTGTTTGAGGATAAGTGCTCGATATTTATGAAAATCGATTTTGCGTAGCACTTTCCTTTCTTTAAAGATCGGGTTACAGTCTGTAGTAACTGCAAGCCATTGTTTTTAGGAATAGTGCTTGAAAAATATTTAAAACCTTTGATTTTGATAAGCACATTCCTTTCTTTAAAGTTCGGGTCCTGAACTGATGTGTTCAGAAGCCATTATTTTGAAGTCCGGGTTTCGTACTGAAGTATACGAAAGCCATTATATGAAGAAATTTTGAGAAACGACATGTTTTAGAAAACATATTAAAGAACTCTCGCTCAACATCCGTACATGCCCGTATCATTGTTGAATGACATTTCTAGATCGTACATAATATCGATTATCACGAGAGACATGTCGTGAGAAGAATATTTTGGATTTTTGATTTTCTATTGTTTTGTATTTTGAAAGTTTTATATTTTTATATTTTGCTTTTGTTGGTTTTTCAAATTTTGTATTTTGTTTTTCAAAAATATTTACAAGATGCTTTTTGGAAAATCATTTTCAAGAAGATTCGAGAAGACGTTCTAACTCCTCGTGGGTTGGGCTTCACATTCAATTGTCGAACTAAATAGTCAAACCTTTCTTTTGGAAGGGCTTTCGTTAATAGATCGGCGAGTTGGTAATCGATCTTCACGAAGAATAATTCAACAATACCATTTTCGACGTACTCTTTGATGAAGTGATAGCGGAATCGATATGCTTAATCTTTGAGTGATGAGCAGGATTGCGCGATATGGCTATGGCACTTTTCGAGTCACAATACATAGGTATTTTATCGAAAGTAAAGCCATAATCTGTGAGTTGTGTTCTCATCCATAGAACTTGGAGCACAACACGCAGATAGAGACACATACTCGGCTTGACGGTTGAAAGTGCAAGGCAATCTTGTTTCTTTGAAGACCGACTTACTAACTTTTCACCAAAAATTATGCTCCTCGGATGTACTTTTGTCAGTAACTTGGTCACTGCGTGGTCCGCATCCGAAAAGGCAATTAGATCAATCAGATTCCTTCGGATACCAAAGTCCCATGTGAATGGATGTCTTGTGTACCGAAAGATCCGTTTAACCTCTTTGAGGTGCGATTCGGTGAGCTTTGCACGAAACCGTGCTAATAAGCAAACAACAAAATGAATATCGGGTCAACTAGCGATAAGATACATGAGAGAACCAATCATGCTCCGATATTTCTTCGGATCAATAGGTTTCCCAAACAAATCGGCTCCAATTTTGGTGAAGTTACCGTTGGTGTTCAACCGAGTCACAATTATCCATACCATGATTTTCAAAATCTCGGTTGTGTATTTAGCTTGATTTATAAAAATTCCACGAGGGGACTGATGTATTTGTAAACCAAGAAAGAATTTTAGTTCCCCATCATGGACATTTCAAATTTGCTTTTCATGAGATTTTCAAAATGTTTTGAAAGTTTAGGATTAGTGGACCCAAAGATGATGTCGTCCACATAAATCTAAACAATCAAAATGTCATTTTGCATTTTGAGTAAACAAGGTAGGATCAACTGCTCATTTGGTGAAATTGTTTTGGATAAGGAAAGAGGACAGTTCGTCATACCACGCTCTCGGAGCTTGTTTTAAACCATGGATTGCCTTTTGAGTTTGTAGACGTAGTCGGATGTTCCATGTCTATGAAGCCTTCCAGGTCGACTCACGTACACTTCTTCTTTCGAGTTCCATTCAAGAACGCGGTCTTAATGTCCATCGATAAACCGTTATGTTTTTGTGAGTGCATAGGCCAAGAATATCCGTCGCTTCTAGTCTAGCTACCGGCGAATGACTCTTCAAAGTCTATTCCTTCCTCTTGTTTGTATCCTTTTGCCACAAGACGAGCTTTGTTGCGAATTACAGTCATCTCTTCATCCCTTTTGTTCTTCCATAACCACTTGAGATCAATGACACGAACGTCAATTGGTCTTGGAACCATTTCCCAAGAGTCATGAAGACGGTATTAGAGAAGTTCCTCCTGCATCGCTTCTATCCATGCGGGTTCTGCCATTGCCTCACGAATGTTCTTTGGCTCTATATTGCTAATTGAGCAAAGGTAAATGCATAAGTCGCAATCGGTGGCAAGTTGACGTCTCGTCTGAATTGGCCTTGAAGGTTCACCAATAACTTGTTCAATCGGATGGTCTTTTGTCCACTTCAGAGTAGAAGGATACTGTGGAAAACTAGAAGGGGGGGTTGAATAGTTTTACCAATTAAAACTTCCTTTTAAACTATTTAGATCGACTTATGTCAATCTATTTGGTTGTGTGTGTTGGATGTTGATAAACAAGCATATAAAGACATGTAATGAAAAGATAAGAGTAAGAAGCACAAAACCACAACGCAAGTATTTATAGTGGTTCGGCTACAAGGACACCTTCCTTGCCTACTCCACTCCCCGAGTCACCTACTCGAGAGTTTGTAATCACTACACCAATCTCCTTATGGCGGAGAAGCCTTCACAATGTCGCTTAATCTTTTTCGGTACAAAGCTAAATAACGAGGTTCTTTCACACCAAGGCGAACCACACCTAACACAACATCGCTTACCCTTTATACGATTGCTAGGCTAACCACCGAGTTCTTTTCACACCTTAGGTGAACTACACCTTCACAACGTCGCCTACCCTTTATTAGGTACTAGGCTAAGTACCTAGTTCCATTGCAATGGAGGAACTACTACCACACTACACCAACGACTAATCCCAAGGAGATCTACTCCTTTACAACATCATCAAGGACATCAATATCCTTGGATCTAATGCTAGTCTATCTAGTACATCAAACACACCATATCGAATGTACATCTAAGGCACCTTTCACTAATGCCTTTGATTAGATCTACAAGACACCTTTCACTAATGTCTTTGATTAGATCTACAAGACACCTTTCACTAATGTCTTGTGTCTTCACTTCTAAGCACCTTTCACTAATGCTTCTTGTCTTGACTTCAAGCACCTACCACATGTGCTTATCCTATGACGATAGATACCCTTCACTAATATCTTCGCCTTGACACTGAGACATCTTTCACTAATGTCTTTAACACTACGCTTCTTTGAAGAAAGAAAGGGATCATCAACAAGAGGACTTCAATAGCCTTGATGATGAGGAATCTTGACAACTCATGGACTTGAGCTTGCTCGACTTCAAAGGTGGTGATCTTCCTTTAAGAGGAACCTAAAAGATCACACAAAACAAAACTACAAACATAGATCTCTTAGATCTATGGTTAGTGAGATTTAACCTCGAGAGGAGAAAGTATGTTGAGAGGGTGAGATATAATGAAGAAATGGCTCACTATTTATAGAGGAAAAACCTCGCTTCCCCGGATCCCACGGATCCTTCCACTGGGATCCGGCTAGCACAAAGCTAAGGATCCGTGGTCCGCTCCTCTTTGCCCATGGGTATTTTGGGTTATGGTTCATGGGTCATGGGTCATGGGTTATGGGTTGATCCATGGTTTTCTATCTAGATACAATGTACCTTAAGGATACATTGAACTTGTGTAAGTGGTATATATAAAACCATGGGTTATGGGTCAAAACCATTTGCTAGTTTTTATCTATTTAGTATATACTTGCTTTTACCCATTTTAGTATATACTTGTTTTTACCCATTTTAGTGTACTTAATATAAGTATGTATTAACCCAATATGTAAACACTAGTTGTTGTACATATGTATCTAACTCATAGAGTTACTTAAACTTGTTAAGCCAATATGTAAACACTAGTTGTTGTACATGTGTATCTAAAATATAAAAACACTTAATCTTGTTATAGTGTTTTATGTGAAAACGTAAGTGTGTTATAAAACTATTAGTTCAAACCATTTCGTATTTTATTTGTTTCGTTAATATGATTTTACTTTTGTTATCGACAAAACATTAGAAGATCATAAAATATAAATAAACGTTTTTACGGCTTATTTGTATTAACAATCTCCCCCTTTTGTTGATGACAAAACATAAAATTATTTTAAGGAAAAGCTAAAATTGTAAATGTTTGAATTTTGTAGTTTTACTTTCTTCTCTCCCTTTTTGTCGAAACAAAAAGTGTTTGAAGAAACTAACACAATTTTTATAAGAAAAAATTATAAAAGATGTAATGAGAGCAAGTGACGGGAATGGTACTCGTCTTAACTCCCCCTTGACGAGTCCATCCCTTTGAAAAAGGGCGTCAAGAAACTAATTCTAATCTAGTTCATTTGCAACTAACTTATGCAAAGGATTACGTCTATGTGACGGGTGTGCTCCCCCTAGATGATTGCAATATTTGCAATGGGAAGTTATGAAATATAAATCAAATGTTGCAAGTAATTTTGCAACGTATTGTTTTGACACCAAGCTCCCCTAGCTTTAGGATGTCAAAAACTTTACGTGGTAATTGAAAACGCAAAACAAGGGTTAGAAAACAAGTATAATTCACAATTTCCGCAAATGTGATAAAGAAAAAACATTCGACTTCACGGATCCCACGGTTCCTTCTAGTAGGGATCCGCTCAGGCAACATCTTGAGGATCCGTCTGGTGATGACTAAAAGCGACAAAGGTGATATAACAAGTAATGTTATCACACAAATGAGATATGAATACAAAGTAATCATATGCTCAACGAAATAACAAGTAGCATGTAATTCCATTTAATAAAACAAGAGTTATGATATACATGACTCAAAAATAAGAAAATAGACAATACATAACTAGGAATTTCTTAGACCAACTAACGCTTGAAGCTTAGACACCACTATAATCCTCTAGCTCAAGTTATGTTTAGGTTTAATCTCGTCGAAACGCTCGAGGAGATGATAGAACATGAAACGTTGGTCTTCGTACTTCATGTATCAAACTTTCAACATGTTGACAATGATAGCAATCTTTGTCATGGCTAGGTAGTGGTGGTGGATGAAATGAAGTGGCTAGATTCAAAGGATCAATTGAAGTGGTTTGAGGAGCCTCGAATGATGGAGGATTGGTGGAGGTCCATTTAGGAATGGTTCG